>VZRQ01008602.1:89348-177772 GCA_013397975.1 Machaerirhynchus nigripectus | reverse complement strand
CTGCAGGGTCTGGAAATGAGGAAATGGTACGGTGACGGCCTCTGGAAGAAGGCAGAAGCAGCGGAGGGATCGCGCGGGGTTATTGAGGGCGGGAGTGTGTTTTCTTTGGTACTCACACAGCTTGTTTCTCTGCTGGTTTAAGAATACGTAGAAAAGCCACTGAAGCTGGTGCTAAAAGTTGGAGGAAATGAAGTTGCTGAGCTCTCCACTGGAAATGCAGGACTCGATTCCAGCCTCTACGAAGACAAATCAGAACATGAAAAACACAAAGACAGAAAAAGGAAAAAGAGAAAGAAAGGAGAAAAACAAGTTCCTGGAGAAGAAAAGGAGAAAAGAAAGAGAAAAGTTAAGGTATGTGTTCATGCTACTGCATTTTAGCAAAAAAATGTTTTGACTTTCTCTGGGTTTCACATCTTTACAGATATAACTGTAACTTGTATCCTTAAACTGGAATACATTCAGACTCGGTGTATGAGTTGTTCCTGTCTCATTTTTAAGGGACATACCCCAGATAGCTGTCACATTTTCTAAAAAACTAATTCAGTGATACATTGCATTGTATGGCTGAATTATTTCAGTGTCCAGCAGATGGAGACAGTACATAAAGAATACAGAATTTTTAAACACTTAGAAACTATTCTTATTTTTTAAACTTTGTGAATTTGTTTTGGAAAATCTAGAGAGCATTATGTACAGTAATCAGGGTTTTCAGGTGCTCTTACTTTTCCATAACAATCTTTCCAGGAGGATAAAAAGAAACGAGATCGAGACCATGGAGACAGTGAGGGAGAGCAGGAAATGACATGTCAGACCCCTGTCAGAATGGAGTTGTCACCAGAGAAACCACTGACGAGTACTTTATCAAAGCAGGAAGGTAGGGAGGAAAAAATAAATTTCTTTTGCTAATTCATGTTTTCTCTAGTTGACTCATGTTTTATTCTTCTTTGTTTCTATAGCAAGTGACTTGGCATTTTTTGCCATCTCATTGTTTTTTTCCATGTCATCCAAAAGTTTAGAATTAGGTTGCTGTACACTTCTTTTGCAGAGTGGTGTCTGGTACTTCTGTCAGAGTGAGCAGAATGTCAAGTAAGGGCAATGAGAAAAGTAGATCCCCTGTAGGTATTGTGGGGTTTGCCATCGTATTCTTTTCTTTATACTGAATTCTCAAGGTGCATCAGTTTTGTTTGATTTCTAATATCTTGGAAGTTGAACACCTTGTGCAATCAGTTCTGCCTCACACCCTTTCTCCCCACCTTGTTTTTGGTCTAGAGGTGGAGCAGACACCCCTTCAGGAAGCTCTGAATCAACTCATGAGACAGCTGCAGAGGTAATGTCTGTGCTTCAGGTTTGCAGAGCTACAAAATGAAAATAACGCACAGTAAGGGAAGGGGCACATAGAAAGCTTAGTGAAAATATTGCTAAATATATTGCTAAGAGGGCTATTTTAGGAATTTAAGTGCTAGTTTAAGAACATACACTTAGAACTTCTCTTCAGATTAGGTCTGTTGTGAAATCCTCCAGTTTCAAGTTCATGGCAGTTTCAAAAAGCTTTCAAAACCAGGATAATTTTCCAGTAATGTGAGATGCTTTCTTTAGGGGAACCTTTTGAAAGGAAGGCACAAGAGTTTATAATCAACTTGCCAAAGTGTCTTTTACCTTGAGTTCTCCTGTTTTAGCATTATTTACTATAAAAAGGAAGCATGCACTTGAAACTTCAACCATGTTCTCTTACTGTCTTACTGACCAAATGTCTTTTGATTAAAACAATCAAGTCTGCAGTTCTTTCAAGTAGTCGCCTATTTAAGATAATCTTTCTTGACTTTAAGAGTATCAGTGCATTTTACGAAAGTGGTTGAAAGATATTTCCCTTTAGCTGTCTTACCAGATAGAGCTTGAAACTTTGTTTGCAAGTTTTCTCTTATCTGTAAATTTTCAAGACCTAGGTGTAGTGTCAGTTTCAAGAAACTTAAACTATCAAAAAATGCCTGTGTTAGTTTTGGCTCCCTTTCCCTGCATATAAAAAGCAGCACTTTTGATTTTGAACCCTCTCTCTTCCCTTCTGATAATTTCAGAGTAAGCGATAAATGACAAGAATATTCTTATGATATATATCTATTTTTTAATTAATTGTAATATAGTATAAAACCCCTGTGTTAAAATCCAAAATCTTTAAAAAAAAGTTTGGGTTTTTTCATTTTCTTCAGAACGCAGGTAGTTATCTAAATATAGAAACAACTTCTAAAATACATTTGTAGCACTTTTTTGGTATATGGGTTTGCATACAAGATCTTTTCAACCTTGAAAGGGAAAGATTATGCTGACACAAGCTATTTCTCTCTTTATAGTTCTGATTCCTTTTCAGCTTAGTTATTTCCTTTCTATTTAATTCCAAACTCAGTGTGTTCTTTGTTATAAGTTGAAACATAAAAAACTGTCTTTCATTTCTTAACAGAAAGGATCCAAGTTCTTTCTTTTCATTTCCTGTGACTGACTTTATTGCCCCTGGCTATTCCATGATCATTAAAAACCCAATGGATTTTAGTACCATGAAAGAGAAGATCAAGAACAATGGGTACCAGTCCATAGAAGAATTAAAGGTAATGCTTTGAATTTTGTTTTGACTACAAAGATATGTTACGCTCAATTGACCTGAAGTCTAGTATTTTATGAGAATATAAAGATGCTAAAAAGAACCAGTACTTCTGCCTCAAGAAATGTTCCTTGAATTTTTATGAACAAGTAAGTTCTGGCAGTAAAAGAGAAAACACTTCTGGTTTGTAAATGTGCATCTCAAAAAGATAGTTGCAGGTTTTGTGCAGGGTTGCATGGAACCTGTCAGTTTGTCCTCAGCCTGTTACTTTAGATCTCTTATTTCTTCCAGGCTAATCTTGTCATGTAGATCAGCGTGTGAAGGCACAGTGAGCTTGGTCCTATTGGCAGCAACCACTTATCCCGGTGCTGTAGATTGGATTCAAGGGCCTGTTTTGAAAGCCTCCTAAAGCTTTTAAGAGATATGGGGCCTAGTTTTGCTTCATTTTCTTCATCAGAAATACTCTAGTTCTTTACTGGGCTAGATGAGGCCCTGAGAGGTGTAATTTGTGAGTAATTAAGAATTAGGCAGATGTTAGTTAATAGTATTGGTTGTATTTTCTTGCACATTCTTCTTTAGATCTCCAAAATTTAAGAAGAATATTCCCTGTTGTAACAGCTGGTTCTAGTTAGTTTTTAATTTTAACTTTGTAAATAGATGAGAATGTGATAAAACATATTTACCTGTAGAGGCTGCAGTGAGTACAGAAGTGCAGTTTCTAGCTCCCTTGAGTTTCAAACAAGCATTCATTTCTTTATTGTAGCTAAAACTTTGGCATTTTCTTTGTAATAATTTAACTTTGAACTGCAGCTTTTCATTGTCTTTGTTATGTTGCTTCACTTTGGTTTTGTTTTAATGACTGGTGGGTAGTTGTAGCTAAGGGGGCTTTCCTTAAAACTTGAAAAACTACAAACAATACTGAACACTTAATACTTGCAGGATGTTTGTTGGGCTGATAGATTCAAGTCTTAAAACTAAGTTACATACTTAGTCCTGTTTACATTTTTAATATATTTCTTAAATTCATTCATTAAAAGTAGTCATTCAAGTTTTTTTCCCCTAAAGCTCAAGACACCACATTTGCAACAAGAGTGTCAGTATAGTACACTGTAAAATTAACTTTCATTCCAAAATTATTAATGTTCGTACAGGATAACTTCAAACTGATGTGTAATAATGCAATGATTTACAACAAACCAGACACCATTTACTACAAAGCTGCAAAAAAACTGCTGCACTCAGGGATGAAGATACTCAGCCAGGTAACAAAAAACACTAGCCAAAATATTAAAAAGTATACTGCTTCTGTTTTTGATCCCTCTTTATTTCCTTTCCCAGGGATCTCTTGAGAATTAATAAAATCTTGCTTGGTATTTGTCAAATGCTTGTATATTGGAATATAAATAGTATATTGTTTCAGTACTGCTGCCAGATCAGTCATTGTAGAAATAGTTGCATTGAATATTTCACCTTCTAGACTCTGTTTATATGTGCTAGTGTAAGAAAGAAAGAACTGAAATAAAATGAGCCTCTCTGGGTAAGTTACAAAAAGATTCATTGAAGCAGCAAATAAAAGGATTTTGATGTTATTTAGGAGAGAATTCAGAGCCTGAAACAAAGTATAGAATTCATGGCTGACCTGCAGAAGACAAGGAAGCAGAAGGACAAGACAGAACTGCAGCAAACTGGGGAAGAGGAAAATGGTCCTGGGAAAGACAGAGGAGAACCTACGGATGGTGACACCAAAACATTTAAAACACCTAGCAAAGAGCACAAAAAGTGAAGTATTATCTGAGTAGTTATAGGATACACCTTTTAAATGCTACTGAAACAAGATGACTTAGGGACCAGTGGATATGGGTTTCTCTCTTCCTGGTACTGCTTATACACTGAGACATTTTTATCTCAAGGGATCAACACTTACAGAAAGCATCCTCATCTACTAAAACCAAATAAGTTTACAATCATTTATGGTACAAAAATGCATTTTTGCATGTAGGTAACCTTGTACTGTTCATCAACTCCATTCCTTCAGTTATTTTCTGTTTAGTGTCTATTTCAGAGAACTAGTGTAGTTTTGGAGAAAGCTTGCAAACATGAGCTTTTAAACATTTTGGTACTAAAAGCTACATAGCCAATTTCAGTTACCTTTTTTTGTTTGGTTACATAGCAGTTGTATTTGAACCATGCAGCTACCTAGCTACAGAAAGTGTACTTCCTGAAATAGCTTTTCATATCTAGAAATGCCAGGTATGAAGATGGTAAATATTTAGGTAGATAAATACTGGATACTCAAGTGAAGAGTATCTAATATACCAGAAGTATCTTAGTTTTGTGGGAGGCCTTTACACAGAAATCTTTATGGTTACTAACATGCCATTTGCTGATGTAAACCTTTGTCACGTGCCTTCCCCAGCTGTATGAAATACAGTCATATTCAATGGCACCTTTTTCTGTTAGTTGTTTTATCTACAAAACCGGTTTCAGAGTTGGCTAAAACAATATTATCATAGTATCCTTTTGTGTTATTTAGCCAGTTGGTGTTCCAGCTAGTCACTAAGTTGTGTGGGTATATTCACAGAAAGGACAAAGACCTGCTTGAAGACAAATTACGAAGCAACAGCTTGGAAAGGGAACAAGAGCAGATTGATCGGATTGTTAGGGAGTCTGGAGGCAAGTTAACCAGGCGCCTTGCAAACAGCCAGGTGAGTATTGGGGGATTTGATAGCTCCTTTTCACTTTTCCATAAACCAGGCTTCCTTGGCATCCTGAAACTCCGTATGTGCTTTTATTACAGCTTACACCATTTTACACCATTGATAATCTATATAAACATCATAAGGTTAAAAAAAAAAAAGCGCTATTTGAATGCATGCTAAATTTCATCAGCAGAGCAAGTTGAGCTTAAATTTTCAATAAAGTAATAGAAGAGGATGAATAGTAGAAAGCTCAAGAAAATAAATCTGACCTGCAAAAATCTCGTAGTTCTGGAACAGACACATTCCTGATCAAAGGTTTTTAATGTTACAGGAGAAGGAACTCAGTTTGGTAATACTATGCCTGTTTCATTTTCTACGGTTTTTTGTCGGTTAGCCTCTACAGAAACAATAATATTTATCATAATATCTTAATTCCTTGTGCCTACACCAATAGTAAAGTTATCTAGTGAAAGTAAAAATTTAGAGCAGTACTCACTTCTGAGTGACTGATTTCCTTTCTTATTCCTGCAGATAGGGCAGTTTCATTAAATGCTTTCATTAGTTTAAGGAGCAGGAATTTCAACAACTGTGTAAATTAAAATAGTCTGATCTTATTTCAGTGTGAATTTGAAAGAAGAAAACCAGATGGTACAACAACTCTGGGCCTTCTTAATCCGGTTGACCTTGCTGCAGGAGGTAAGTTGGCATGGTTCAGAAAACAAGCCCCTTTCACCTACCTGGTCTGCTACTTCTTTCAGGGACAGATGAGCAAATCCTGGCCAAGAACGGAATGCCTCTTTTCAGTCTGATAAAGATCTGTATTGAAAAAGCTGCAGCTGAGGTATCACATAGATGGGCCTCAGCTGTGGCTGTGCTTAGGAGCAGCTGGTGAAAGCCCTCAGTGCTGTTGCTTCTCTGGTTTATGTCAGCTGTTTGTGGAAGCTGCAAAAGAACACTTTTGCTGCAGGAGAATTTCCTGGGATCCTCTTATTTCTCGTCCATGTACAGGGTGCAGTGTCTGCTGACCCAAAAGGTCACAAATGTTTCAGAATTGGGAACTGTCTGGGTCCCACATCATTAATATGAAACATTTGGATAGGAAAGCACACTTTGAGAGCCATGTCCTGTTTATTCTGTCTTTTTAGCTGTGAGTATTAAATGAGTTTAGACATCTTCCTATGCCTTCTCTGTTTATGTATTTTGGTATATCCTATTGCAGAACCAGGTTACTGCCCCGTAAAGCTGGGAATGACAGCAGGAAGGCTTCAGTCAGGAGTTAATACATTACAAGGGTTCAAAGAAGATAAAAGAAACAAGGTTACTCCAGGTAAGTGATGATGTTTTTTAAAAAATAGAAATTCTTCTTCTTATACAAACAAGTGTTTTGATCTTGTTACTAGTGCAAAAAATTTGGAACTAAGGACTTCTAAAGATAAAGCACATTATTACGTATCCCTACCCATGGCAGGAGGGTTGGAACTAGATGATCTTTAAGGTCCCTTCCAATCCAAACCATTTTATGATTCTTTGTATATATCACACAATTAAACAGCACATCACAGGGTCCAGCTTAATTTAAACGTAAAAGGGGTGAAATATTTACTCTTCATCTCCATTGAGAAGAGAAACTACCAGACAGAGAAAGGGTTTTGGTAGCTTTAAAAGACAAGGAGGGAGCCTGAGAACCTGTTTACAGCATCAGACTGTTCATGTTGTGCTAAGGCACACAGTGGTGTTAATGACATATTTGCAAATACAAATGCATTCGATTTAGATGTTACTAAAAGTTGTTACATTGTGAACAGATGGTGTTCTGTGAAGGCTTGTTTTCACCTTAAGAAATACATTCCTTCAAATTTTCCTTTTGGAGATTGTTTTACAGCCCCTTCTCATTTCTATCTGATACATGCAAAGCAGGGTAATAATTAATACTGCTGTTATTTATTAGTGACATACTTGAATTACGGACCCTTCAGTTCCTATGCGCCAACATATGATTCAACGTTTGCCAACATAAGCAAAGAAGATTCTGACTTAATCTATTCAACATATGGGGAAGACTCTAATCAAGGATCTTCCAGGTAATCCAGCAACCAGGATGCATAGTACAGCTCACATGGACAGAGGCAGTTACATGCAACTCTCTGCAGGATGGGCTGGCTTTTCTGCTGTCTTTATAGCTCACAGGGGTTTGTTTGTATAAGAAACAAATACTTCAGTAGAAAAACCTGCCTCTGAAGTGTAATTAGCCAAGGTGGAAGAATTTTGATGCTGTTGATTCCTAGGAATACACTGTCTAAACTTAGATGTATTTATAACTGAAGGGCTCATGTTCAGAGCCAGAAAAATACTGAGTTGTACAAATGTTTATACAAACTGGATTTTTTTCATATTAATTACTGCCTTGAATGAGATACAGCGTTGTAAAAATAATTAGTTCTATTGGTTTATTATTCTTGATTATAAAAACTTCACAGCTCTTTTGTTTTATGAGAATTTCACAAGGAGCAGGCACAGTGATATGAATTCTTATGAAATGGGGGAATACTTTAGTACAGTGTAAATGTGATGTGCCTGTGCAAGTTTGCTTTTGTGTTGATGCAGCTGCCTGAGGCACTACACTCTTCCAGGTTTTCCAGTGTTTCATTCAGAATGGGTTCCTCAGCTGCAGAAGGCATGGATGATTAAACTAAAGCAAGCCATTTAGATCAGATCCTGTTCCTGTGTTTTCTGTGCTGCACATACTGGTTTGACCTTGTGTAACTTTTTTACATTAAATGTTTGATATGAAAATAGTTACCTTAATTATCTTTATTCTTTCAGTATTCAAGATTTTTTTATGAAATCCCAGGATTATCCTCTCTTAATGGCTGATAGTTTGCTTGATGTTCTAACTAAAGGAGGACATTCTAGAGCTCTGAGAGAACTAGAAATGGTAAGAGTGGATTTCTGTACTATCTGTTCTTTGGTTTTAGCACACAAGCTCTAAAGCAAGAGAAAGATGGTGCTGATCCTATGGATGGGCTTCCTTTTAACTGGTAGAATTGGAAAGTGAAGACTGATTTTTGTCTACTGTGATAGGATTTTCTAGAAAGGAATTATTCTATTGTTAATTAGTGAAATGTGAATATTAACAATCTACTGTAGATGGAGATATAATCACACATTCTTTGTCCATTGTCCCATTCCCATTATCACTAACTCATGTTCCAAGACCAATAAGCAGTTGTTTAGGTGATTATTGGCAGGCTTTTTTTTCCATGAGAATTTTATCACATTCCTAGCTGCCACTGTTTAGTTCAGGAGAATTAATATGTAGTTTTTCCCTTTACTTGGTACCGTGCTTTTAAACTCAAATATGTGCTATTTTAAAGTACCGAACAGCGACTCTTCAAATTCTTAGATTCTAGTCCTGTCTGTGCTAAGCATAACTGGAATCAAAGGGGCTCATTTGACAACTTTATTGACAATCCAAGAATTACTTGAGAATCTCCTCAGAACAGTTCCTTTTAACTAAAAGTCTTGCTTTGAGTTTCAAATCAATGCAAACTATTGAAATAAACAGACTGTAACCTTTTACTAATGGGTCAAATATTACCTAAATTAGTTCTAGAAATAGTTCATGCACCAAAGATCACCTTTTTGCCTCACTTCACACCTTTCCTTAGCATCACACGTTTAGCTCTTTTCTAGTACCCAGTAGCAGCACTGACTGACAGGGTTTGGCCACTTACTCTGGCAGTATTAAGAGAAATACAGTTCTATACAGAAACAGAAAACATTTCAGCCTCAAATAACCACCCTTCCTCTTCTTCCTGCACCCCAGTAAATTGTCTCTGATGTGACATCGCTGTGAACTTTGCAAAGAGAAATAAAACCTGAGCTGAAAAAATGTATTTTAGTAAACATTAATATCTCAAGAAAGACCCTAAAAAATAGCTGCATTATAATAATAATGCACATATATAATGCAATATATAATAATAATTATATATTGCTTTACAGTGAAATAAAATTATGACATTGCATATTTACCGTCCTTTAAAGATACTGCATCTTGTAAGATTTTACTTTGAATTTAAAAGAGTAATTTTAACACGTTCTTTAAAAATCCTTTCTCTGTTTAGCCGTTGGAGGAAGCTGAAGGCCCACATGAAAGAAATGATGCAATGAAAGATGTAAAGGTAAAATTCTTCTATATTAATTAACCTCTCCAACCAGCCTGTCCAAGCTCACAGATATAAAACTGCCTACAGCTTTCAGGCCTGTACAGCCACACTGAGACTTTGACAAGCTGTAAATACACACGGTGACTCGTGAAAATGGTGTGTCCCTTTGTAGGCATGAGGAGAGTAAGGTTTTCCAAAACATAAGGTCTTAAATATATGTCAAGAGAACTGGAAGAAAATGCTTATATATTTTTCTTTGTGACTGTTGGGAGCTGTAGGTTTGTTTCTGTCTTAATCTGGGTTGGTTTAACATGAATTTTTGATGTAAATGTGAGATGCCACACGATACGTAGCAGTCTTTGAGAAGTTCTCACTTTGTGCCCCTATAGGCAATACGTTATAGATCTTAAATCATTCCACCCAAACTTTGCTCAATTACAGCAGTTTTAGGGCCAGGGCTGCTCTCCTGAAGCATCTCTTCATCTGCAGCCAGTGCCCAGATTCCTTCTGAATTTTGGCCTCAGATCTTTGATAAAATCTCCTTTAGGTGAGCTGAAGCAATTTTTAAACTGTTTTATAATTGGGATGCTGGTCTTAAGTTACTGCATCATTTGTGCATAGCCCCAGTGGTTTTGCAGATGCCATTTTCTATTTGGGTATGAAATATAATCATAAACAGAATAACTGTAGAACAGTAAGTTTCACAGGGTGTCTTTTCAGCTTTCCCTCTGTATGTCCACTTTATTTTTGTACAGCAGACTAACCTTACCTTTGTGTTCTGATCTTCCCCAGACAATTTTGTTGTTTCAAGGCTGAGTATTATCTAAATTATTCCTTGCTGATTTTTTTTTTTCAGATTATGGAAATTGATATTGCTGCCAGGTTGGATGCAGCTAATAGCGACAGACTTACAGCTCTAAAAGCAGTTACAAACTTTGGCATGCCTATAGAAGAGTTTGATTCTGAGGGTGAGTCTTCTTGGTAGTCATACCTCTGATATATGTCTGTAACTCTTTCAGTTTCTCAGTCCCTTACAACATTTTATATCATAAAGTAAGTAAATAGGCTTTACTTAGATCTTACTAGTCACGACTTTCTTTTTCTCTTTAAATAGAGGCTGAAATCTTCCAGAGGAAACTTGACGAAACAACAAAGCTGCTCAGAGAACTCCAGGATGCTCAAAATGAACGACTGAGTACAAAACCACCCCCTAATATGATTTGTCTTCTGGGTCCATCTTATAGAGAAATGCATTTGGGTAAATACACTTTTTCTAATCATTCTTGTAGAACTGATCAAGTCCCAACTGGTATCAACTCCAAGAAAGAAAAAAATCTCAAGAGCTATAGTGTAGATTATGTGCCCTGTTAGGCCCTAGAAGATTAATTTAAATTTTTTTAGATGGAAAACCAGATGAAAATTTTGAACAGTAATTACAAGTATTTCGTCTTTATTCCTAAATGTCCCGAGAACTAATTGAAGCTTCTCTATGCCATGGGGCAGATAATAGCCAAATACCTATACCTCCATGAGTTTTGTAGTGTCTTTGAACAAGGGTTGTTTAACTATTACCAAGTTCTTACTGCAGGGCTAGCTTTGGTCCAGGATGAATCTAGTTATGAATCTATTGTGTTACACTAATTGATACCACTCGTACATTCTTTAGTTATTTAAGCAAAGCTTCTTGGCTTACAGGCCAATTAAATTAAACAGCTTGTGTTAATGGTAACCCTCTAAGACAAGACTGTGTAGAGAGTGAATGTTTTGCAAGTAAAACTGACTTGTGCAACACTATTCATGGTCTAAATAAACCACATTGATGTGATTAGATAAACTCCCCATTATTGAAGAAACATGACCAAGTTGGTACTACACCAAGTCTAAACCAGATCAAATACTATCTCTTTTAAGTTTCACTGCTTACAGCTTCCTTCTTGAAGGAAAACCACATTTGTAGCAACAACAGTCTCTAGTTTATATCCAAAGCTCCGTGCTGAATCCCAAAATCCAGCTATTACTAACACCAGTGCTGTGGGTGCCACCAGCCTCTCCCAGCTGCTGTGAGTGTAGCCACACTCACAGTTTCATTAACTTACTCTTTAACTTGTGGTGTTTCCTGATGGCAGCAAGCCTTGGGCAGCAGCTGTTTCACTCCTCCTGTTCTTCTTACCCATCTCCTGGTTCCCAGGATGTCTTGCACGGCTGCATGCAGCACAACAGAGCTCTTCTGGTGCAGAATCATTATTTAACGTAGTTCCCTTTGTACTTAAATAATTCAGCTGCTTGCAGGGTGATTCAGCAATTTTGTGTCTATCTATAACATATGAACACATCCTCTTATCTTTTCTAGCGGAGAGAGTAACCAATAACCTGAAAGAACTTGCCCAGCAAGTGACTCCAGGTGATATCGTCAGTACCTATGGAATTCGGAAAGCAATGGGAATCTCGGTTCCCCTGCCTGAGACAGAAGACAACTGGGTAGATCTGACAGAGGGTGAGTATACGAAAAGATCTTGAAGCATCTGTTCAGCTGGAACAAAACCACCTCTGCAAATGCTTAGACTGGCTTACGGTAGACCTTGCAGTAGTGTAGTTCCAATTTTCAGTTCTTCTCTCCTTTTTAAATTGTTCAAATGGAAACTTGCTGCCTTTGGTCTCAGTCCAAAATTAATCTTTTATATGTATGGAACTTTGGTTCAGCTACATGGTCACTTTACAATCCATCTTACATCACTGCCAAATTTTAAAGCTTGGTAATTAATTCGATTTTAGTTTTTCCATTTAGCATAAAGTTGCAGGAGAGGAGTTAAAATTCCTCCCTTGCTAAAACAAGAACATCGTGATTCCTTCTTCACCAGGCTTTTGGCTGTGCACTCCTTTTGCTTAGTTTGGCCAGCTGTCGTGCTTTGTAAGTTGACAGCATGAGTTCAACTCACCTCATCCAGCCAAAAGTAGTGGCTGTTTTTGCTGGCTTAGGGAGTCTGGTCAGTAGAGCCAGTGCCAGACCCAGACCTCCCCCGTGTAGTACATGTGCAGCAAAAGTGTACCCAGAGTTGGGGTAGGGCAGGGAAGAATTTCTTCTCAAGAAATGTAATTCACACAACAAATTTACTCAATCTGTGGTTTATGGAAGTTTTCATTAAATAACATTTTAACTTAAAGAGTAGGATTAATTCAGGAACTCATTCCTCTTCTCAAGGAAACTGATCAAGAAATTTCAATTTCAAAATTATTGAGCCTTTTCTTTTTCATAACATTACACAGAGGCTTTTTGACAGAACCAACTGGAACACAGGATTTTCTGGTACTGTTGCAGAACAAACAGCTAACACAGGGCTATCTGTACAAATAGCAAATGACTTGAGGTGTGCTCCACTGTATATGGATGTCTTTAATTGCGTATTCTGTGGTCAGTAACCTGCTATCTGTTGTAAACTTTCAGACTTTGAAGAGCCTAAAAAGACCATCACTGTCCCTGAAAACGAGTGTGGTGCAGTTACAGGCTGAAGACTCTGTTCAGTTTACAGCTGTTTGTTTGATTCTGTTTAAGAACCAGGTAAACGTCCTTCAGGTGCATTCACCATGAGTGTATATTGTGTGTTAAACTACTTTTGTTTATTAAATTTTGGAACTGATGGCTTTGGAAGGGTTTGTATTAGTTACTTCTGCTACGTAAATGCACTAAATTATTCTTTTTGCATTCTCTATTATTTTTAAGCTCCTCTGCTGCATTTCAGTTTTCCTAGATTACCAAGTATCTGGAAAAGTCAAAGCATAATGAAAATGTGCCTATATACGGTGCAGGGACTCAACCAAAAGTTTCTAGAAGCAATGTATAGACTTGTCTCTGAGTCTGGTTAGTGCAAGCATCATTAGTGTCTGAACATGCAACTTCCCCTTTTTAAAATACTGTGCAACTCTCATGAACATGAGGAAGAGAAATAAACTTTTTATATAAAACTGATGCAGTGTGATGAATTAACAAAAGCTGAGCTTTGTGAGACGTTGAATGGGGATGGATCTTCTCTTAGAGAAACCTTGCTGTGTACTTACAGCATCCTAAAACTGGAGGAGGGCAAGCTCAGACCTATGACCAGAAGTGAGACTAACAAACCCACCTGCTGTCAGCAAGTAAAAATACCCCATGGATGTAGTACAGTCATCTCTGAGACACTCAGGCAGACAATTCTTCATGTTATGCAGAGGTATTACCAGACACTGTCTGGATAATGATTGTAGGCTTGCTTAGCAGAAAGGAGTATCTATTTAGAAGCCTCCTCACATTAAAAGGCAGGTCCCTGTTCACCAAAGCTGCAGACCAATAGCACAGCTCTCAGGCACTGAGAACTCGAGCGCCGGTGTCAGGGTACAGGTGCAGCCAGCGGCTCATCCAAGTAGGCTTTTCTCTGTGCTGCTCACTTCCTCTCACACCATCACACAGTGCTGCACATGGCTTCTACCACAGGCATGCTTAATTGTTTTTAAATGTTGCTTTTCTTTAATCTGTGATTCCAGTACAACCCTGGACTCATAGAGGAATGAGCTGTAGTGTTCGAGTTCCATCTGCTCAGCAATCCCTGATGTGTGCAGTGGCAGGGAACTGAACTAAGAAGCAACTTACAGGCCAAACAGCATTTTGAATTCCACCCTCTCCCCTCAGTCTTATGGCCAACATCATCCTTGCTTCCTTCCTCTAAAAATGCTGCAGAAACATTTGTTTTTAAACTTTCACAATTATTAAAATACATTCCAAAAAGTTCTGTCAACCTGGCTTTTTATCCAGTAGTTTCAGTTGTCCCAGAAGAGTTCTTAATTGTCACCACTGGAATTTTTTCAGTTCTAAGTAATTGCAGCTGACTTACTACTCCAGGGAATGAATTTTTCCATTAATATATGAATCATTTTCATGTCAAGGAAAAGACAAGATGCGTGGCAACTGTGCCAGCCAAATCCTTACTGGCTCCTTCCATAGCATCTCGTTGCCCATCACTCACCTTTTCGATGGTGCAGGAGGTCACTGCCAGTGACAGGAGTATTGACATCTCTCATCAGCTGTTGAACATGTGGATGTCACTCTCAGCATTTTCTACTGGCAACATTTCTTGAAAAGACAAATACTGAGTTTAGTTTATGAGTAAAAACATTCCCATTAACTCTGCAGCGCTGTGAAAAATACACCTCCTTTTCATGGGTATCTTCATCAAAATAATTGCAAAACCAGACATGTTTCAAGAAGTTTTTTTATTTCCTAGTAAAAACAAAGGTTTGTTCTTTAAAACAGATTCCTAGTTCCAGATGTTAGTAGCTCTTCAAGTTAGATACAGCGCCATTTTTTCCATTTAAGAAAAAAAACAATGCTGCAAGGAAGATTTTTCTACCAAGATTGTTTCCTCACTGTTAAGTTTCACAGTTCACTCTCAGAAGGACTGCTGAAAACAATTACTTCAATACAGTTGCTTGTTAAATTGAACTTTTTCTGTGATTGAATATAGCTCTCATAGTATACATTTCCAGTTCTGGTGAGAAATTAGTCCTCTTTTTCATTACACACAGTTTCTAACTTCCCCAAGAAGGCTGTGCACAGCACACCAACTGAGCAGTCCTTTTAAACCTGCAACCAAACCCAACTCCTTCCCCTTTGGAAGGTGCAGCTCTTCCTGCCACTTCTGCAAATGAGGTTGAGTTGAAGTTACACCCAGACAAATTACCAGCCTGACAGGCAACGTCATGTAAACAAAAGCATTTCAAAATGCTGTTACAGACAGCAAATGTTCTTTCATAGATAACTTATATCTACAGGTTTCTAGTTCTGTGAACAGGAGCACTTCAGAGCCAGCTCTATTTATAGGCATAATGCACTTTTCAAAATAGATTCATGAGACAAATGGTCACTTTACCTAACATGACATCAAAGACTGCTGAAAGGAGCCTTTGACACATGCATGGTCCTATAAAACAATAAATATCTCAAAACAAATGTTTGCTGAGCACCTGTAACTACAAATACACAACATACAAGGGTATCAAAAGCTGTTTGAAGGTTTATTTAACTACAACACTGACTTGCACTAACACAACAGCAGGTATGACACTTCCTTCTTCAGCAGAGCCCATGTGTGAACTAGACAACCTCAAACTAAGGTTTTCTTACATGCTGTTTTCTGTTGGAGACCTACTACTCACATAGATTTGATCTACAAAATTGACAAAGGCTACAAGCACAATTTTTAATCCACAGTTGGACAATATTTAGATTTGTTCCTGTCTTGAAACATAGTCACTTCATCTTCTATAGAAATTACACAGTAATTAGAAAGTGTCAGTGATGCGCAGGACTGCTTAAACACTTGTCCAGGATAGGTTGGTACTAAATCCAGAAGGATTAGGAAATGCTGCTCTGTTTGTAGAAGAGTAAGGCTCGACCAAACAGGTGTTGTACTCACCAATCACTGTGCTGTCCAGCCCTACTCCATGTGGTATATGGGGAAAGGGGGAATCCATCCTTAGTAATGGACATAACTGGGCACAAGATGTTAGCCTTACAAACTACTATCTCCACCAACAGAAAACAGATTAAGAGATTGCAGTAAGTAAAAAATGCCACTGTAGAAATTAGCAAAAGCCACTAACAGCTTAAAAACCTTACAAACTAAACTAATTCTACACCAAGTCCACAGTGATCTTATGAATGCTCTACTCATACTTCCAGTACTGGGGCTCAGCTGAAATATTTCCGTTATGAATATGTTTTTTCCATACATCCTTTTGTAACCTTCAAAACCAGTTTATGAAAAAAACTGCATTGCCTTTGAAAGGCATAGAAACCAGCCAGTTTAGTCAGCTGGCTAGTCAAATTGTAGAAATAAGAACAGAAAAAAACAAAACAAAACAAACAAAAAACCCAACCAAACCCCACCACAGACACTGTTGTGTTTATACAGTATCTGCTACGGTTTGTAATACTTTCTTAGTAATTCTGTTCTTCAGCTTCCCAGCAACTCAGAACAGATTATTTTTTCTTCCCTAAGTGCCTTCAAGAACACAGCACAGAATCAGAATTCCTGCTGGGATCAGCCACAGCAGCTGCTGTCAGAACCTGTCCCCTGTGCTCCTCACCATCACATGTATTTTTTTAAATTTAAAGTGAAAAATTTAAGACTTGCCATGACTGAACAAAATGCACATGCAGATACCAATTACAGAGAAATACAAAGGAGAACATGCAATATAATGTAAACATGCTGAACAAGATGAAAGTTATGTCTGAACAGCTCTTGGTCATGAAAACGTCTGCGTAACACAAGGTACTGCTGTGGAGGAGGCCAGGGTGGTGAAGTGACCCAATACTGTGCAATTCAGGTTTTTTCCCAAGAGAGCTCAGCACAGTTATCACATGATAGATACACTTGCGTTTCCTTGCATTCCTCTTCCCATTATTCAGCTGTCTTCTGCTGTGAAGTCTGTTCAGCATTAAAAGCAGCCTCCGCAGTGCCCACAGTATCCCTGCACGTGTCTGGACACACACGGTACTGTAAGCAGGTGTGCGTCAACCAGGCAATGGAATGTTTGAACACGGTAATGAGTTCTACAGTGCATCCACACGTGTTGTCACTGGAGCTGTTAAGACTCCGAGTGCAGGTAAGGAAAGCGACTAACTGTAAAAGCTTCATGGCAATTCCAGGTAAATCTTCAAATTACTTCAGGAAAAAGTAGTCTTTTTCAGACTGACAGTTCTGTATCTTCTAGGAAGTTCTCAGAATTCTTCTTTATTTAAAAAAATTCTCTTGAGATGTAGAAGAGATAGGAACAGTATATACATGTTTTTAGAATAAAGTCCTTCACATAAGGAGGGAGATTCTACATCTTCACAGAAGGGAGGGAGATCCAAGTCTATTTTGATTCACTTCATTGTAGCCTCAGTTCAGTCCCATGCCTTGGAATTTGGCTGTCTCGGTGCAAACAAAGTAAGTCCTCAATTCTCCCTTGCCTTTGACGTTAATGAGTCCCCTACATTCACAGGAGTATCCCAGCTCCTGTAGTATTTTGCTTGTTTCTTCTGTGACCTTCATGTGAAAAGAATTAGAAACTTGTGAAATTCTTCTGATTATTCACATTAAAGCAAAATTCCACAGCCAATTAGAACTAACGCCTTAGGCACTGCAAGGCTCATACATTTACCTGGATCTTGCCAAGTTCCCCCGTGCTCTCCATTCGGCTGGCAACATTAACAGTGTTGCCCCAAATATCATACTGAGGCTTCCGGGCACCGATCACACCAGCAATCACCGGGCCGTGATTGATCCCTGCACAAACACAAGCAGGTGTCATTACTGAGGTAGGAAGTGATGTGACTTCCAGCTTCATTGTTAGCTGTAGCTTCAGGGGGAAAAAAACATCCCAAAACTTAACTCTGCAACACCTTTTTAGCAATCAGTATTAGTACTGTTCTGTAAATATTCACAGTGTGGCTCAGGAAATGTGAAGTGACTCACTCACTGTAAAATGGGAAGTCTGGGGCACAAAGCAAAAGTGCCACAAAACAAAACACTACTTTTAATATTTAGAAATAAGCATTGTAATGACAATGGGGTCTAGTCAGTGGTCACTAACAGGGTATTTGACTCTTCATCTGTACCTTTCATTTCCTCCAAAATCATCCAGCCGCACTGTTCCTGCTGCTCCCTCCAGTGATGAGAGAAGCCCATCCATGGAGGAGCCTGGCCTGTCTGAAAAGCTGACCAGACAATACTGCCTTTGGCTATTCAGCACTTGGACCTACATCATCCTACCTTATTTTTCACTTGTCTGAGCTGTGGAGTTTGTGCTCTCCACAAGCAGAACTTACCAACACGTAGGCGGAAATTGTTAAAGGAATGTCGGTTGATGCCATCCAGTTTACTCATCAGGGCAATTCCATACTCCACCATAATCCCAATGTGAGCGTGCTGCCTTTCCCTATCCTGTGCAAGTCATAACACATAGTAACGATCAAATTACAACATGGAAGGCTGTGTCAGGCTGCTATTCCAAAGCAGTACTAGCAGCGACCTGGAGTGTTTATAAGGATGAGACCACTCATCCTTGTAACTGCAGAACTGCAGAATTTCAAAACTCCATTAAATTCAACTGGAATGGCTGTGAGGCAATAAGCGTGATATGATTAAATTTTATAACAAGTTAATGTCTGTCCTTTAGGATTTCAGCTTTAATTTTACATATTTGGGGTATATTATTATATGCATCTTAATATCATACACAAACCTGCCATACTGAAAATGAGGCAGAGAAATTCTTCGGGGTGACAAATAGTTTCAGACCTAATGTGGCACTTCATGATTCGCTTTCTGTGCCAGTTCTCAGGTATCACAAAAAGCCTACTGTCCAGTTCTGAGATGGCCTTTTCTTTGGCTACAAACTTTTGACTGCCCTATTACTAGAGCATTACTGTCACGCATCTAGGAATGTTAAACTACTGGAATCAAAGATGAAAGATGCAAAAAGTACGCTGGCATTACAGACTTAATACCTGCTTGAGAAATAAAATGAAACTAGGAGATAAATAGTAAATTCAGCAGGAGAAAATACACTCTTGTCATCTTTTTCACATTTCAGGAAGCTACTCTTCATGATTTACTTTTTTTGTATCATGTTACATTTTGTTACTTTGAACACAGCTTTGCACCACAGAATACTGAAGGCAGATTCAGAGCCAACATACCTGGTTGTTCTCCTGGCCTGGTGTAACACTGAGACCAGCTGCTGCCATGTAAGTGCTTCCAATTGTTTTTATTTTTTCAACACCACTAAATTTAGGTTTTAACAAGAGCTGTTTGAATGGAAAGAAGACAAAAACTTGAGACTTTAATACCATATTTCAGTGTATTTAACCAGAAATCTTAGACTGTCTACAATAAGCATTAAACATCTCTAGCAATACTATCGCTCACATGAAGATTAGATAAAATACTGAGGATTAGTTTCAGAGTTTTGCTCTACCCACTCACAGGAGAAATAAAAGCACTGAAGTACTGAAATAAAGTCTTTAAATTCAGGACTTTCAAACTATATTTCTAATGGATTAGATGATGTACTTTGAAAACCCAACCAGATGGGAATATATCTTTCAAGACTGCAAGACTGAAGTCAGAATATAAGTTTGGCATAAAAATGGTTTTTCCCCCTCTAATGCTCAGAGATCAAGGGAAACATTTATTTTGCAGTAAATATGTAATCCAGTGCATTTTTGACAGAAGCTTAATTACCTCATCAAAATCAGCAATGATTTCATTTAACAGCCTCAGGCATTCCAGGCCTTCTTTATTGACATCACATTCAGTGTAGAACACCTTAAAGTCTGGTACCGATGCAAACATGACACAGACACAGTCATAGGATTGATGGTACCAGTCCTAAAGGAAAACAATTAACCCACACATGGTCAGCAGCCACGTTCCCTCACAGGTAATCACGCTCATGACAATTGTTTGTAGCCAGCAATCAAATTACAGCTTTCCTATGAAGTCAACCACATCTCTTACACTATCAGAAACATTAACAAAGTGGATTTGCCTAAGGAAAAGTTGAGATTCCTTAAAGATAGCTTAAAGGTTTTCATCTACTTGGACACTGCCTATCTTCTGAGACAGCACTGTTCACTCTGATGACATGCTGGCAGAATGAGATTTCTTTTAAAAAAAGAAATTATCAGTGAACTTCTCTCTGGGAGATACTATCTGTTCCTCAACTAATTTCTCTAAAAACTATGACCTATCCTCTCTGGTAAAATACAGGCTTTGGAAAGCAGTAAACCTCGCTTAAATATTTGCCAAACTCTGAGAACAGATTTCAGTGACTGACACTGAAAGTTTGCATTTTTCTGAGGCCATCAGGTTAACGGGCTCTTGGGTTTACAAAGGTCTTGGAATACAAACAAGAGAAAAAGTTTGCAGAAGTTTACACTGTTCTTTTTTGCAACATGTATTTTATATATATATATATATATATATATATATCACAGAAGTCCAATTTACTGTCCTTCACATAGGAGGGATTCAACACACCTCGTTTCGTTTTTCTCCAATGAAATATGCAGCAACGTGTGCTGGAAGCACATTTTCCAGCAAAAGCCTGTTAACATTCTCCATAGTTTCAAATTGTTCATGTTCTTTTTTAAACTTATTCTTCCACAGACAATCCAGTCGACAGTAATAGTCAATCTGCAAAGAGACCAGATACAATAAATTAAATCCATAAAATAACTCGCTGAAAAATATTAGGCAATTTTCTCAAGAAGTGTAGTAGCAATAGTTTCTTCAAGGCCTTTTGAGTCTATATAGTAATGAAAAATGTGCTTTGAGAGCAAAGGTCAGAAAAATATGAAGCAGCCACTAAGACCAAATGTCATTTGGTACCATCAGGTGTATTTACCAAAATGACACTTTAATACTATGATGATTATTTTTATCTTGAATTGCTATGTTGATTTAGAATGAATACTGATACATAAATACAGATAGATCAAAACTGGAAGAACCAGGAAGTTCTCACATCGGTAATGCAAACACTATTGAACACTAGAAAAATATTCCCATTCTTTCACAGTAAAAATTTTTGCATTACCAATAACTAATTACAAGTATGTTATCTGCAAGACCAGAATATTAAAAAAAAAGATAAAAATATATACTAATTTAGAGCACAGTTTCAAGGAACAACACTTCTGCATTTTATTTAAATCAACTTGCTGCAACTAAAGGAACTACACGATTGCATTTTAAATACATACCTGTTTTGCAAGTAAAACTAGGGTTATGTAAAACAGAACCAGATATAAATTGGTCATTATTCTTGGCTCTTTGATGAAAAACCTGAAAATAAGAAAGCAATACAAAGTCATCTGTATGCTTTAAAGAAAATCTGTACAATGGAGAGTTGTGGTGGGAGGTGGGAGTCTGTTCAGACTTGCACCACAGTGTCACTGTTCATTTGTGCCAGCGGCTGGCTGGGGACAGGTCCTGTCCTAACAGTGAGAAAGGATTATCAGACAGTCCAGTATGTGGAGTGATGCATTTCACATCAGGACACACTGGGTGCTGAAACCTTGTTCAGTAGCTGTTGTAGTGAGATGTTCGAGTAAACACGGCTTCATCTTAATGGAGCCATCTTAATTTCCACCAGACTGAGTTTCAGCTTCCACCCCACACCGCCCTACAAAAACATAGCCAACAAAACTTTGAGGTAGGAAAAGAAACTCTTATTTGTGGAAGGAAAGACAATAACAAATTAAAAACCTGAATTCCTAAGACAAAGACAGCAGTTAAATCATACCTGTATCTGAGTCACCACTCATATTTCATAGTAAGATCAGTCTTACCACATCTCTTAATTTTTACAGATGCAAACTAAATTCTCATCATATGAACGCTCAAGTTTACTCAAGCTTTTTCAAGGTGTGCTAACAGGTTACAGCCCCTGCAAAATAAACTTATTCTAACCTTCAGCTATGAGACTATGCTGAGGAATCTGAGAAAGATTTAAAAATTAATAGTAAAATCTTTGCTGTGATTTCTCTTCAGTATTTTCAGTTTCTGCAATTAGATCAGGTAAATAGCTGTTACGTTTAAAAATACCTGCACTTAGTAAGGTTAGTACATGTAGAGTTCACCATCCTATTGACTACCAAGGTCTCACAAGCACAGCTTGAGCCTCAGACTTTTAGCAAGGCTTTTCTTTATAGCCTAACAGAAGATCAACCTTATTATGACATTAATATTCTACTCCCTAGTCCTTAATGTAATCCAAGGCTTCCAGGGATCTCAGAAGCCACATTACGGAATTTTTTCAGAGCACACACACTTTGTTTAAAAAGAAAAAGAAAAAAAAATAAGGTGATACGGTCTAATATGATTTCCATGTTGTTAACTTTATAGAAAAGTTTACGACGTCTGGCTTATATGATTTTGATATTTCAATATTCCAGTAAGGGCACAAAAATCTAACACCTCCTTAAATGAAACATTAAATGACAAGAAACTTTACAGTGCACCTGGTATTGTTGCCATAGAAGTCTTTGTGCTGAAGGGTATTAAAAATGATGAGGTAGACAGTCACAGCAATGGACAGGAGGAGAACTTTGAGTTCGAAGCTCATTTGAAGGAATACCGAGCAGGCGATGAACCCCAATATACAGCAGTAAGCATAGTACTGTAAAAGAGGAATTTAAAGAGCCTTTGCTTTATTCAGAACTTATGTCTAAGAGATGTCCAAACCACAGCAAATGCTCTGAGTTCATGGTCAGTGCAATTTCAAACAAAGAAATTACAATCACTTAAAGCTTTATTTTTAATGGCACTAAAAGGATGAACTTAATATTGATTTTAGTTTACTTTTTAAATTTGGGTAAACAAAAATATTTAAACAGAAGAACATCGACATAAGTAAGCAATGCCAGATAAAAACTGATGTATTGAGAATTTATCTCCTGAAGTTTATTAATTTAAGCAATTATTTATTTAAAGTTCAAGACTAATCTAAAGTAGGTTCATAGTCCAGTGAACCAGCTCCAAACTGAAAAGTCCAGCATTCTAATCCTATTTTGACTGTGCTTTCCCATTGTAACATTAAGCAGATACCACATTCCCACCTCCCACACCAGTAACATGCGAAGACATGTGACCAGTTATCCAGCCTCAGACACTGCTCCTTCAGAAGAACTTTGATGCTAATAAGCACTATCAAGGAATGGCCACTATCCCTGTCATGGAATTACTGAGCACTTTTCCAGCGGAATCCCAGTTCAGGCGTGGTGTCCAAGGTCAGCATGCAGCTGGCAGCACTGAACATGGGACCAGGTGTGTGGTGCAGACAGGGTTGCTCCCTGCAGCCTGGGCACAGGTGTGAAGTGCTGAGCTGGCATATTTTAGTCTACAAGCAACTCCAAAATTACCCCAGCTTCTGCTCCTCAAGAATCCATTTCTCTTTAGGCATAAAGCACAGTTTTCCCACCTATAATAACACAGACCTACCACAGAACTGTGAGATTCTTGGCTAAACAGTTAACATTTCTGCTGAAGTGAATGAAACTAGAACAATTTATGAGGCAACTCCTAATCAGAGCCCATATATAACACATTATACCAACTCTCTCATCCTGAAGACATTGAGTCTACCTCCAAAAGAAAACGAACACTCTGCCTCAAGCCAAACCTCTGAAAAAGGAACCACTATGCAGAAAACACCAAGAGAAGTCTGTCAGCAACTTAAGCCCTTTCACTCTGTAAAGACACTTTACTGGGACACTTGAAATTACAGCTCTCATCTTTCAGACTCAAACATTGTCATTGCCCTGTTCTGCTGGTTTTTTCCTTAAAGTTTTAGACCTACTTTTATGTCTGAAATTTCAAAAAACTGAAAAGCCATACTTTACTCAGCATAACAACAGCAGCTGAATAATCTTGATTTCATGAAGAATTTTTCTGCTGTCAGCTACCTAAAAAAGCTGCCTTTTATACAGCAACAGAACCTGCCACTTGGCAGTAATATGCAAAACATTCAAAGATCTGGCTTTCAAAATAAGATGCATTCACTACTTACAGTTTCCTCAACGCAGGAATGAGTTGTGTTTCCAAAAGTCTGATTTACAAACATGCAAGAACAAAAAATTACCAGATGAGTACAATGTGCGCTTCACATGTGTAACTTATCATTTGTCATAAGCACCTGAACGAAAGGCTCCTTACACACCTGCTGCACATCATTCAAAAAATATGTCCATCATCTACTGGGGTGGCCAGGTGGCAAAGAAGCACCCCAAATAGTTGGATGAACTCAAAACAGAATACTGCTTTGGAATTAAAGACATAAAAAGTGAAACCCTTAGAAATGATAAGGGTATTATGCTTTTGTGTATTGTGCTGGATTTAGCTTCACAGAAATGCTAGAGAACACCCTTCAAATACGCTGAGAGACCAAAATAAACCAAAATTTCAGTTTTATACATGAGTACTCCAGATTTCTGCCAATCCTTAAAGGATGCACAGGAAAGCCATATGTAACAGCAGAAAATATCCCTTAAAACTGCCTCGTGTCATGAGCAAGTCTTCTTGTTCTTCAATTTAAAAAACCCCCATCTTTATAAATAAAAAGAAAATATGTCAAAATGTTGCCATCCATCTATATGACGGGAGTTGGACTTTGATGATCATTGTGGGTCCCTTCTGACCCAGGACGTTCTATGATTCTATACCCACCATCCAAGACTCATTTTATTTTAATCCTAGAAATTAAGATGGTACTCTACTCACACTGGTGGTAGCACACAGGTCATTTGATCCAGTAAAGTTGGCAGGTTTGTTCTTTTCAGTAGTCTTGATTTATTGGAGGGGAGGAAAAAAACCACAAAACAAAACACATCAACAAAACCACCTACAAATGTGCTAGCAGATAGTCACCGATTTTAAGTTTTTTCTCCATGTATTATACAAAGAGTGCTGATGGGTTATCTTTTCAGTGCTACTGAATAAATGTTGAAATACAATGGCATCCCATGTAGTTGTATTAAACATATTGTCACACAAAAGCTGCAAGAAGGTTAAAATTTACTTATTTTCTAATTGGGAGTAAAGTTTTACATTATGGCTATGTTAATCTAGCAGCTCTCTGGCACAAACGTGTTTTTGTCTCACCCCCAAGTTTCACAGCTGCTGTTACTGTTTTCTTTCAGGCTGTCTCTGGTGGTGTTCACATGACACCACTGTGAGTCAATTCAAGGACCTAAGCCAGCAGAAAAAAGACCCTACACAAGAAAATTAAGCATTTTCTGCAGTATTGGTTTCAGAATGAACTCCCTGTGGAATCAGAAGAATGGCAAGGCAAACACACAGGATCAGGAGGACATCAGTTTTAGTAGTTAACTATCAGTTAGGTGGAACTGTTAACACAGAGAGCTTGTTTAAATAAAAAACACAGCACCGTTATTCAAATGTACATACTCCAGGTGCAGTATAATATTCAAACTAAATTTAAAAAACAGATGCCATTTCCATCTTACTCCAGCTGTAACTATCCTTAATGCTTCTGGTTTTAAAAGAGCCGTCCCACATCCACATTACTGCCAGTGAGTGCAAATACCACAGTGAACTGCCTAAAGTGCTGCCTGCCACAGCCAAACCTTTAAAGCCACATTAAAAATGGAACACCATCTTAGTGATGAGGATTACAGTCAAGAGTTGTTATAAGTGCCATCCTGAAAACAAGAAAAGGTGGTGTAAACTAGAACTGAAGTCTATCACATGTACTTTCAGTTCTACAAACTGGGAGTTTTTACTTTGAATGCTTTTACTTGACATGATGCACTACCCCTGTGCAAATTGACTCACATTGCAAATCAGGCATTAGAAAAAGCAGCAAAAACTGGTACTTGATGAAAAGAACCCAGGAAGTTACTCAAACTGTGGATGTTACAATAAGTTCATCAATTAATGTGATTACTTACCAAATTAAAAATGGCTATAATCAGCAAGGCAGCTATAGTGATGACTGCTAAAGGAAGCCTAAGCAAAGGCATTGTTTCCACCTTTTCTGAGACAGCACACAGATGGCGCAGGAAAGGCCACTGATCTGAGCAGCACTTCTGTAAACAAAATTAATTCGTTTCAGTAACAGGGATAACAGTTTGATACAGGGGAAGAAATATTTCTAAATGTAAAGGTGACCTTTTTTCTGCAGGAGAGTGTCAAGAATCTTCACTGGAATTCTAATTTAGAACTTTGAATCTCGTCATTCAGAGTCAATGTCTAACACCTTTCCCCAGCTGAAAATAGAGACAATGCTTCCTTTCTTCATAGGGGTTGGGTGCTAAAATTTTCTGAATTTGTGCTTTAAAAATAAAGAATTACGATCTGTTTGAAAGTTCCACAGAAAAGTTAATAAAAAAGCAGTAAAAATTTTGTATTTTTTTTAGTTATAGAGCTATAATGTTATATTTGGAACTACATTTTCAGATTACTAAATCAAAACCAACCATAAGCAGTCCCCATTCTTGCCATCCCTCTATCCTCCAATTGTTGCTATAGAGAAAAACATCCAGTAAAGCATATAATTTTAATGACTGCAAGCATTATTCCATGATGCTACACCAAAACACTCCCAGCATACAACTCAAGTCTGATGCAACTGCAGTCTTGGAGTTTTCTGTTTTCTCCATGTGTTTCTACGTGTGTAGAAAAAACCCATGAATGCGTATACACACACCTCTCTCTCTACAGACATATATGCAAAAATCCATCTATATATATATATATATATATACATGCCATACATACATAAAATCCAAATATCTGTCTAACCATACTGTTAAATGAATCATAAAATCTTTATCCCATGTTCTGAGTGCAATTTTCTCTTACTTTTTTCTTTCCCCTTTACACAGCTCGAGCACAGTTCTCTAAGAGCCTGTTTCTTTGCCAGGAGAGCTCCATCCCCACCCTGGGATGCTGCAGAGCAGTGCTGGCGCCTGTCCTCAGCAGCACCTCAGAATTCCCTCTCGCCCTCGCTCTGGCACGGTGCAGGTTTGATAAGTGCAAGGAACATTCTAAAATCCCTTCTCTAAAACCCCTTCCCGCTCCCCACCCTGCCACCAGGAAGTCCTTGAACTGGGAAAGACTTTTTTTTTTACTTTGTATCATTGAACTCTCTGTCACAATGGGCTCTCTCTGTCACTATATATTTTTAAACAGTAACTGCATGTGTTTAATAATGCAAAGAAAAAGGAACTACAAGTGCAAAGTGTCCTAATTGATGTAATGGTGAATTTGGAATTCTAACAGCTATGAAATTGCTGCCAATAAATTATTCATTTGTTTGTAATTTTCATTGCACTTCATAAATTATTATGAAAACTGATCTTCTGTTCCAACTTATTTCAGTATTATTTCCAGCATAGAAAATAACAGTGTTGGCAACCAAAATTACTATTAATGACCAACATAAAAATAAAAATATGTTTTAAAAAAATCAACCCTACCTCCTCCCTCCTACCCATCTATTCTTGCACCCAAATAATTCTGAATTACTGCGAGAATTTTCAGACATGAAATTTCAGGCAATGGAATCTTCTGGTAACCTGAGGTTCAAGGCTCCTGTAACTCCTATTGAAATTACTAAAATTTCATCAGCCTAAAGGATAGACCAAGTTGCTGAAATATATCCACCCAGTTTAGAAAACAGGAAGTGTTTTAAAAAGTGAACTTACCAGACATTTCTCAGCAAAGCACACACACAAAATGAGCACAATGATGACTGCAACAACTCCAAAGGAGATTCCCAGTTTTGCAGTTCTAAACAGAAGAAGAAAGCACTAAACAAACCAAGTTTAAATATGATATTTCTTCAAACAGCACTGAATGACCACAACAGCACACAGGTTATGGTTGCTCTGTTGCACAATCACTGCTCTCAGAGATTCTGCTCCTGATGGCCTGAGCCACTGCCCTGTGCATAAACCACATGGAAACTGCACTGCATCAGCCACAAAAAACAAACGTGCCATAAACTTCAGAATTATCCATCATCTTCTTTCTCAGAGGTGCAAGAAGCAGCTCAAAGTAGCTCTTTGTAACTCTACAGAAAAGGATCACTGAGCACAGTTTAACCAGCTAAATCCCATTTTCCTACTGCTCAATGTCCTTACAGCCAACCGTTCTTATAAAATAATATTTCTCACTTAGCTGACCATCTCCCTGTGTGTACTAAACAAACAAAATATTATAGAAATATTTCTATTCTATTTTCATACTGATATCTAGGCTCTTTAGCCAACAACATGAATGCACTCGTTCATCATGGAGTAAATTAATGTCTGTTTCTTCAATGTAACCCCTCAGGAACCCCAAAGAGTTCCATGCACATGAGGTTCACTTTACCTGCTGGTTAATTTGTATTACAAATAATTAAAATAGCAGCACTTACTTTGGCATGATAAACATCTGGATCACAAATATACAGAGGAACACAAAACTGGCACAGGCGAAGTAACTCTTGAGTTTCAGGATAGGAATGGTGCGATACTGAAACAGAGAATAAAGCATCAGGGTCATTTCAGGGGTGTTTTTTCTTCATTTTATTACATTTTTGTGATGACACATACATACAAGTTTATACTGTATTATTAAAAATGTACCTAGAACTAAAACAGAACAAAAGAAAACCAGCANAAAAAAAAAAAAAAAAAAACAAAACCAAAAAAAAAAAAAAAAAAAAAAAAAAAAAGAAGAAAATCATTTGAACATCTTTCAAGAAAAACAGCCCCGGTCCAAAGGATAATTTCCAGCCTAGAGGAAAATCCAGGCAATATGTAAATCAGCTCTCCACAGACGCCTGTGGTCAAAATCCTTATCAAAAAAGGACACACAGAAGTAAACCTAAAGTGTACACCAGTAACCACGTCTGCAGCACAGTAAAGCAGAGAGCAGTTGTTCAAACAGAAAAGGTACACTGCACCTAACAAATACCAGCATTACATCTACAATGAAAGAGCCACAGACAACAAAGTATTTTCATTATGGATGTAGAAATCCTTTTTTTCTTTTTTCCTTCTTTAAATCTCATTACTTTTGAGGGAAGTAGTTTATATAGAAAAATTGCCAAACCCCCACTACCTCCCTTATGGCAAAAATTTGATCACAGATTGGAGACAATCTCGTTTAATCTCACAATTTGCATTCTCATGGAAGGATGACCAGTTCCAACGACTCATGAGATCTGCTTTCCATTAGTTACCCAAAACCTGTTAGGATGTGCAGTCACCTCCACAATCCAGTTTCAGAATGAAGAATTTCAAACACAGTCTTATGCTGCTTGCTCTGAACAGTAAACCAAGGACCAAAAAGGATTATTTTTTTCTTACCAACCTCTTTTTCAAGACCAGGTTCTGCAAAGATGAGCGAGAATCCACAGAAGTCATCTGACTTGCCACACCACGGGCTGCAGCCAGAGAGAGACAGGGGTTACCAGGAGCACACAAAGGCCAAGGACAGGATGCAGACTCATCGCTGCAGTTGAGACCCCACAGCTCATGGCCTGGGAGTGCCACTCTCAACACACATTTGATGCTGCTGCAAGGTCTTTACATTTCATAGCAGCAAAAACCAGTGGTTATGTTTTTATACATCTGGCAGGCAGATCCACAACACTTGGAGACAGCAGCATCTGCCAGCTACATGACAAATGTAACTCCAAACCTTCCCGAAGGCTTACAAATAGCAAAGTATAACAGCAGATGTAAGAGAAGGCTCACAGCCTCCTAAAACTTGCCCTAAACAATATCAAACTCTTATTAGGAATACCTGAGGTACATCCTTCCTAGACTTTAGATGAAAGGTCGAATTCAGTGTTTTACATTTATTAAGAATTTAAATACTGTAATTTAAATTAAAACAAAACAAAGACCAAACCACCACCACTGCCTGTGTTTGTCTGCTTTTAAATGCAAATGTACTGCCAAAGGAACTACCTGCACCTGACAGACCATTTGCCTTCAGTGGGCCAGACACTAAAGCAACTTTATTACCCACAAAACTCTGTTTTGACTTTATACATAGTTTTTTGTTCAGGACAACACCCCTCTTCATGAAACTTCTTGTTTTAATAACGAAAACATTAACTTCCTATCCCATCCTACACTGCATTTCAGCTCATTACTTTGGGGCAATCATAAGAGACAAAGAAATGATTTTCCTATTTCATAGTGCCACACCATATTGAACAGCAAGACTGATCACTGGCTTCTTGCTATAATAATGCAGTTAACACTCTCATATTCAAATTAAATCCAAAAAGAAACTAAGTAAAATCAAAGACCAAAAAAAAGGGCAAGACAAAAATCCTGATTACTTTTCATTCTTCATGAGTAAATTTTATATCGAGGCTTAAATTGAAAATAGAGATTAATCTCAAAGAAAAGATGAAGAAAAAATTGAAGTACTGCATACTTATTTGAACTGAGGCCTTCAATGGTTGACATCATTTCATCATAAATATCTTCCTCTATCCTTCCCTTCTGAGATGAATTTCTGAGGATGAAATGAAGTCTGTGTGAGAAACGCTACTCAGAAACAAGTAATGGGTACAGAGCACACTTTCTCAGCACACAGTGGGGCAAGCTTCCAGGGAAAAGTTAAATCAGAATGCTCCAAACTGATTAAAAAATACACCCATGAGCACTTTACTAAGCACTTCTCTAGTTACTCAAATAATGCGCTTTTCAAGACAGCATTTTAACAAACTGAGGGAATGTTCCACAAGTGAAAATCAGCTCCTTATTTAACTCAATGCTACGGGCACAACTGTAAGTGCCAATTCTTTATCACATTGTAATGGCAAACATTAATAACACTAACCAAACCCAAATCTTTCCACTGCTCTTTAGGGCTCTCCCTTCCCAATTCCCTTCCACCCTGCTGCAGCCCAGCATGCAAAATGGAATCTGAATGACTGAGGGGCCAAGTAAGACAAGGAGGGGGGAAGCTCCTTTTAGAGTCTGATAACAATAACAAACATGAACTGAGAAATCTTCTGAAGGCCAAAGATTTAGCTTAACCTTTCTAAGGCAGGACTGTCATACACACAGTGATTAATCAGCCAAATGATCACATCCTTACAGCACACTGAACTGCAAAAGGAGCACAAGAGCACAAAAAAAGAAAAGAAGATACTTGACAAACCTATCAGAAGTTCTCTGGCGCCCAGTAGAACACAAAGGTATTTCCTAAATAAAACAGGAATTAAGAATAAGTTACACACTCTTTGAATAGCAAACAACTATGGAAAACAAACATCAAGAGATTTTCAAAACCATTTTTATTCAGAAATTTTAAAAAATCAAGAACCATTCTCAAATAGAAAAGCTTATAAAAATCAACCCTTTCCAGCAATGTGTTCTGCTTTAACAAATGAGAAGTGTTTTCTGACAAAAAAGATTGCTAGAAAATAAGTAAACAGCTCTTCCCTCTAATTTTTCTCTACACACCAAAATAACCAAGCAAGTACCAGCAGAGGCAAGCAGACGGGAAACCACTTCCACACACCTGAATGGATGGACGGATGCTTAAATTAGAATTTACTACAGCTGTGGCTCCAGGACCACACATGAAAGCACGCACATCTCCTACTTCCAGCTTTCAGGAAGGGCAGATGGAAGGAAAAATTAGTTTTCTTGTATTCTGAAATCTTAAAAACCTTGAGAATTCTTGATCTTAAAAATGCTTTACTGATAAAATCCAGTTGCAGGGAGAGCATGTGGAGGGACTATTTATTTCCTATTACCATTACATTTCAAGTAAGTATTGAGTACATCTATCTTTTTGTTACAAAACCACATGTAGCAGGCAGGATCTCAAGATGGAAAAATGATAGGAAAAATAGATCATTTTGCTTTGAAGATATACTATGATTATAGGATGCTAGAGAGATTGGCAGTCTGAACATGGTTCAGTTCTGACAGAAAGAGATGTTGCACAGACACCTTCTCAGCTCTGTGTGCACACCGAACACCAAGGGTAAGAGCAGACATTCAGCCACAAAAACTACATCGGGTTTTGAGTTTCACACCGTAGGCACCAGGAGCAGTTTGTAATTGTAGGCTGCCATTCACCACTTGGGACCTCACCTTCCTTCGCCTGCCTTGGGAACTGGAAGAGTCGCTGCTGACGCTCTCCCTGTGGTTGAGGTGGGCGAAGGGCCTGGCTGCTCCCCAGGACTCCAGGTACCGCGTCATCCGCACGGACGCTCGCATCTTCAGCCCGTCGTTAACTCGAGTTTTAGGGAGATGATTGTTTGATATGCATTGTTTGGACTAGCAGAAAGAAAACAAGCTCATGTAGAAAACAGAAATGCAGACAAATTACAAAAAAACTGAAGCTCTGTGTATTGAGTAGTTTAAGACTATAAAACCTCGCTATTTAGTAGGACTCTGAACACATCAGCAACATATCAGCCAACCTCAATTTCTTTATCTCGTTTAATTAATGTGAGCTAAAGCAAGTCACAGCATACACAGTGAATTGCTTCAGCTGCCTTTACGAGCCTTCTCTTGCAACACTGCACCAGTCAAACTTCCAGGTTTATTTACAGTGATGCAAGGGCTCACAGGATCTTGTGAACAGATACAGTCCTTGCAGTCAGCACTACAGCAGGGGAAAAAGGTTCCAGATTCCTGAGCTGGGGTGTATCAAAACAGTGGTTAGAAGATCTCACAAATTACAGACTCCACATTAGATTATATCCCTATGTCACAGGTGCTGAGTCAGGCAGTACAGATGGGGTGTACAGCAATACTCTTGCAGAACTACAGGGCAGCTAAAACTACAGAATAAACCGAGACAACTGGTAATTCTCTAACATTTCACACATATCTTCAAGGGAGCAGAGACCATTTTAATGGACATAGGTCCTCATTCTGATAGTATGTGCTGTGTGCAGCTGGGGGAGCATTGCAGTATTAAAAAATGTAACCAAGGTAAGATTGAGTCCTTGCTAATTAAAAGTGGCTGTATGCTGTTCCTTCCTGTAAAGATCAGGAAGGAAAGAAGTTTCTTATGTGCACTTCTTTCATCAACCACAAGCCAATTCAAAAGAGCAATACTCCAGGTGTTTGTAGTTACCAGGGTCTAAAGGAGCAAGCCACAGTTTCTAACTTCACACCCTGAAAAGAAGGTGACTCTTACTTTTCAGATAGTGAGGAAGATGTCTGATGCTATTTACAGGGAACGTTTCAGCTGAAAGTGGTCAGATAGAACAGGTATTCTTTCATTCCTTCATCCTTACCTTTTGACCTGGGTTTTTGAGACACTTCACACAAACAAGTAGTCAAATATGTGTTTTACCCTAAGTGGGTCACATAAGAGGTTTCAGCACAACACTTACTACCTTCAACGTAATAGGCACGTCATAAAAAAGCAGGATGTCCTTTCAGATCTGAACTCCCAAATCCAAACTGCTCAGGGGACTCACACCATGCTTTAATTCTGTTCCTGAATGAAAAACTGTATGCACCACAGAAACCTATGTACTTACAGTGTGTGTATATACTTGAATAAATATGTATGTTTAAAAACATATACATACCCTTGGATCCACCACTAAGTAGGTTTTGATATTCATGGATTCAAGGTAAGGATCCCTCAGGTGTCCATTCCCTTCTTCTACTTCATAAGCTTTGCCTAGGTGATTTAATGTTGCTTCAGTGATGTGCACACGGCTGAGAATGGGAGAAAGAACAAGAGACCCAAACACTCACAGAAAGGTCACATTAAGCATTTCATTTACATTTCAATGGCCACTGCTGACATTTCTGCTTTTCAGACATCTCCTGCTTTGGCAGCCAACTGAAAAATCCTGCCAGCACTTAAAATTATATTTGCAATCCTTTACTACAGTACATCATTCATAGCAAGCATGCTACAAAACCACTTCCCATAATGAGATAGTATCGGTATAAAATTAAATTGAAATAAGCAGGGAGATAAACGAAACAAGAAGAAATGTGATCAAAGGAGATCTGATGACTCACAAGACAGGCAGGCTCACAGGCAGGTTGTGAGAGCTGCAGGGAAAACTCATGAACAAAACACAAGCGAGGACTTCTTTGTGCTAGAAATGCACAAGGAGGGGAGGAGACAGTAACAAAGTCTGGGAAAAGAAAGCTGGGGAAGGTTTTTTTAACCCTGAGGAGAATTCTGAAAGTCTGCCTTTTCTGACTGAAACAATCCGAGGAAACGGCAACACAGTAACAACACCAACACACGTCTGAGGAGAGCAGCCAGTATTCTTCTGCACCTATTCACACTTTCCCTTAAATGTTATTTCACTCAGTATCCCAAATCATGTATTTCCACATAAGTTATGAGTAATAGCTTTCCACATAATTTCTCAGCAAGAGACTGGAGGGAGTTCATAAAACAGCATTTAAGTTCTACTTTCTCATTGTTCATCTTCCCACGCTTTTCTCGCTTCTCTCTGGCACAGAGGGGTTAGACACTTTCCTACAATCCATTAGCTCAGGGCTGGGAAAAGCACAATTCCAGAATGGAAACCGGCAGTGTGCAGCACTGCTGCCTAACTACAGAGAGCAGGGAATCACGGTCCCACCCACCTCTCCCTCTTAACGCTGAACGCAGGTTTGTATGAAGCTAATGTATCCAAGACCTGAAAACTACCGGCTGTAGCTTGCTTTTAAGAAGGAAGAATAAAAACTTCCTCAGTACTTTTCAAGCCAACAGTAAGAGTTTTGAATTGCAGAGAGTGCGTCCTTTTGTTTGTTTACTGGTAATTTTCAAAAAAAAAAGCTTTAATTGTTACCTTGACTACACAGTTTTGCAATTAAGGTGAACCTCCAAATCTGAAATTCTAAAGTTTGCTCTAAAGCATCATCCTCTGCCACAGAGTCTGGGGCATTCTGTGTGACATCTGTACTGTGAGCCTTAAAACACAGCCATGTACTGCAGCAAGGTTCCTGTGCCTTTCCACTTATGCCCAAGGCAGCACATTTGTTCACTACCCACCATTCTGCATTTTACCACGCTTCCTCTCCCCCTCCCTCAAATCACACACTGCTCTAGGACATTTCCGATCTCACTGCAAACTTCCAAATTAGATGCCAGTGATCTCTCAGCAGTCACTAATTGCTTACTGGATTCCAGGATAAGCACATAACCAAGAGCTGCTCTCACAGGCAAGCTGGAGCACGCGCCCTTGCCCTTGCCATGCCAGGACAGAACACCCAGCACACTGCGCCCAGTTTCCTATGCTGACAGGAGAATAGCACATGCTGAGCTTTCAGACATTTACACATTAGAGAAAATTGGTCACAAATGCATTTTTAGTTTTGGTTTTATGCTACTCCTTTCTGCTTTAGCAGTGTATTACACTGCTATGAATGCGAACAATTTTTAGAATCACAAGGAAGATGAACAAGTATACTTTGTCACTGGAAAGAAAATACTTATAAAGCTTTCTTAGAAATTTTCCTGCATCCTTTCAAAAGTCTTTAGAATTCCTTCATTTACAGAAACTCAGAATAGATACACTTCCTATTTTAAACAAAACCTCTAACTGCTCCTAATGACAAAACTGCTTCCAAAGGAGCAGGACTAGCTAACATTGGAATGAGGACTCCCCAACAAATAATGTCCCTGCAGAGCAGAAAACAAATATAACGTAACAATTGCATAGTGAATAATACCCCTTCCACCCTGTCAGGCTCAGTCTTCCACGAGTGGAAGGTGTTTCCTCTGGCCAGTTTTGAAACACAAGTTGAGTGAGTACTACACAGGTATAGGTATAGGAAGTAACAAGGATAATGTTTCTGAATCAGCATGACAACCTAAACCAGCTTAATTCTTTACCCGCTTATCAACTATAAACCTGACGACCATAGGGGAATAATCAGAGTTTTCAAGATTAGGCAAAGGTCCTAAAAGCGGCTAACAAAGTATGTTTGTGTGCCACATTCAGAGTCATGTTGTTTGCTTTACCAACAGAAGAAACTTTACAACTCTGTATTCTTGTTTAATCACACTGAATCAACACACTAAACCCTTCAGCCTGGCTGATGTTGTAACTGTTAACCAAGCTCCACGTAGTTTTCTTTCTGTTTCAGTCACCAATGCAACAAAGTATTTTGATATTCATAACCCCTTATCACTTGATAAATCACTTTAATTTCTAAGTTACAAGCATATACCTAAAAGCTGTCTGAGGTATAGAAATAATAAGCACTATAATGTCACTGATTAGAACCACTTACCGAAAAAACCTAATTTGCACAGACTACCAAGAAACCAAAAGAATCATGGTCTGATTTGAGAATGAAAAAAGAAAAAGTCTTATAATGGCCCTTTTTTGTGCAAACTACCAAAATAAGAAAGAAAGAAAAAAAAGGGGTTCTTGGATGAATTCTAATCCTTAAATTTAACTTAGAAAACAGAAAAAGAGTATACTTTCCTAAATGAGGAAAATGCAAATGCTGGTGTGTTTGAAAAATATTTGTATTTGTTCTTTTCCACAAGCATCTTAAAAAGGATGCAAGAGACCAGCCTCAGACCCAATCCTTGTATTACTGAGCAGCACATGGCAAGTTACATTCAGCTCTCCCATTCAGCACCACTCCCTTCCCTTCTGCCCGTGGCAAATGCACAACAAACAACAGCTCCAGACTCTCCTCGCTGGGATACTCCCCATCAGGGTGCATTTTAATTTCTGAGTTGTTTGTGGGGTTTGAGTGGTGGGGCTGGTGAACATAGAGCTGATATAAATCAAGTGGGACTTATCAATTAGCAGAAACACTGGGTAAAGACACAGCTTGGCCTTGTTGACCTAAGTCGCACAACCGTTCTTGATCTGAACTCACAACTGTACAATTATCCCCGTGTACAGCATGGATTAACTGAGTCAACATAATGTCCTGCTGAAGATGCACGTGTTTCTCCAATGAAGGGAAGGTCAAGAAGCAGTCACTTGCCTAAGAATAGAACTTTATAGCTCATTGAAAACGCAATCAGAAAATATTAACATTTTACAGCTCTGCTAAGTACACATTTGCCCTATTTCCATCATCCCATTATGAGGATTTGTGTCATGGCACAGTTACAGATCCCAGGCCCGTGAGAGAGCGACTCAGCCCCGGCAGGGAGGATCCTCACCCCGGCACTCCGGCGGACTCCATGCGGTTGGCCAGGGACACGTCGTGCGACCACACGTCGTACTGCCACTTCCGCAGGCCGATCACCCCGCACAGCACGTTCCCAGAGTGAATCCCGACCCTCATGTTGATGTCCACTCCCGTGGCTTCTCTCACCTGCCTGGGGAGGCACGAGGGGATTAGAGCAGGAAACTTTTCATTTTCTCTCCTCCTTCTGGAGATCTGTTAAGCTTTAGTCTCATCACACGCTTGGTGCAAAGACAAGATCAGAACTGTCCAACTACAGCTAATAAATACACTTTGAATGCTGACAAGAAAACTAATTACTTAATTCAATATCTTCACAGTACCTGTATTTTAAACAGCCTTCTGTGTAATACTTACTTTATTGCTTCACACATGTCAAGCCCCATTTTAACACAGTTCCTGGCATGAACTGGTAAGGACACAGGCAGGCCTGAGACACAGTAGTAACAGTCTCCCAGGATTTTTATTCTCATGCATTCATTCTCCTGCAAAATTACAGCAAACATTTTTAACAGGAAAAAATTAACTGCAAGTAGTTAACAGGCTAACAGCTCCAAAGGCTCTGGGTTGAGAAAGTCAGGCTCTGTTCAATCCTCATTGAAACAAAGCTTACTTCTTTTTCCCCACATCTGAGTGCCTGGACATTGCTCACTGGAGAGGACAAAAGTGACCACTTAAAGCATTTGTGAAATAGAACCACCTTGTCAGTTTCTCACCTTTTTCTCGGAACTGTGTGCAATTGAAAACTATAGATAAAATAAAACTGTCACAGAATTTACCATCTGAAGGATGAAATCTATTTGTCTATCTTTTAATCTTCACCTTCATTTAAATTGTGGGCAGTTTTCCCTCTATTTTTACATGGCAGCCTCATAAATAACAGTGTGAGGTGTCATAAAACCTCCCAGCACTGAGGGAAAACAGGAATTCAGATGCCCAACCTGGTAGCTGTGCAGATACAAAATGGGGTTTTTTTGTTGTTTTAAATATGACTGAAGAGGAAGCTGGCACACATTACAGTTTGCTATTGCTAATAAAAAAAATCCCCCAATACAGCAAAAAAAAATTTTTCCTAACTGCACAACAGAGGATACTGCTGCCAGTGACTGGCAGGAGAGAGCAAAAAGCCTCTCATACTGCCTTCTGTTAACACTTTACTGGATAATTTGAACTACAAAGGTTGCAAGCAAGCCAGGACTAATTCTACAAGGCTGTGCTGTGTTTGACTGACAAGCAGAGATGGCTTAATTTGGGCCAGCCAATACCTCCAGCTGTTCAACCCTACCTGCTATGGGAACACCCCAGCAGCTCCTAAATCAACTCCAAAATCAGCCAAAATGTGTGGCAGTTTCCCAAACTGCGCTGTTCTTGCTCATCAGTTAAAGCCTTAAGGGAACATCCATCATTCTCCACATCTTAATCCATCCCAGTGGGTTCTGAGCAGTGCACAAGTGACAAGCTCAGAGGGATCAGCAGGGAAACCCAGCCCTGGATTAGAGCTGCTGCACTTCAGCATCCAGCTCAGTGTCCAGCTTAGCCATCAATTTTTATTAGGTAAATTGGAGCTTGCAATACTTGTACATTATGGAAAAGATGACAGAACACTCTCTGGCAGAACAAAAATAGCACAAAAAGCAGGAACCTCTTCTCACAGCTCAACCACAGAGTTGCAAAAGACCTTGACTCACTAAATCCAGACATTACAGTGCAATTTGCAGACAGGAGTGAGAAATTAAAACATACCACTCAAAATTTAGATTCTTTTCTATTTTTGTACCTGAAAAACAGTTACAAAACCTGACCAAAGGTGTTTAATCTCAGCTTCTACTTCGGCATTAAAAGAAATTTTGCCATTTGGCAACTAACATGACAGAGCTTATTCTGTCTTTATAGGTGCTTCAAAACATTACAATTGCAATAGATATAGTATAACTCTTATTTGTCAGTACTTGAACACTTAACAGCAACTGAATTTAGATAAATGCAAAGATTAGCCATGTCATTTAGTCAAAAATGTTACCAGCATTTTAGTCAGGTTTCAATCAGTGGTATATTTAAGAATTTATTCAGTGACATCCACAAGGATTTAATTACAGCAATTTCACTCCTCTGCTGTATTAATGATGTGAGTTTACCAGCTTTTTCTGACAGATGTTTAGGATTTCACAAACGCAACACACAAACATGTAGGTGATACAGTCCCTGTAACGTGAGAAACAAAAAACTGAGTTTGTGATTACAGCTGCAAAAAATTAACCTCAAGCAGCACCTGGAAGTGGTAGCAATTCCTGCCAGGCTGAAGGGTCAGTATTGAGGGTATATCCTAATAGGGACCATTTTAAACTACTCCCCATTCTTTCACTTTTTTAAAGTATCCATTAGTAACAGAAAGCTTTCTTTAGCTCACTCATGAGCTAATGAACTCTCTGCCTGATGCCTCTGAATTTATGAATTTAAATTTGTGCCTGAGAGTTCTCCACTTGTGGAGTCAAACCTTCGAGCTAAACACAGCAAAGCTTCTGAGTGGAGTTTGTACACAGAACCTCCTACAGACCAGCTGCAATCACCATCAGACAGTTTCCTAAATGATACAGATAAATCTCCAAACCCAAGAACTGGAATTACAGTAGCAACTTTCTAAATCTCCCATTTTTGTTTTACATTTTGTTTTAATGTGATTTTGCTAGTTAGCTTTAAAGCCAAAGCAGTCTTGCCTTTCTGACTTCAGGACTAACATCCCGCTGCCTCCTGTTGTGCAAAAAGACTTCTTTTTCCAAAGGCCTTTATCCTACAGCACAAACTGTAAACCTACCTTTGCAATTTGATCAAACTTTCCAAAGAGTTCATTCAGCATCACTACAAGTTCCTTAGGAGAGCAGTCACTGGCAAGGCGAGTGAACCCTACGATGTCTGCATAAAGAATGCTGGGCAGGAGCAAAAGGAAAAAGCAGGAAAAGTGAAATGTGAAGATATGTCAATTCCACCGTCAGCATAACTACTGAAATGCATTTAACAGAAAACACCTCTCTCCTCTTTGGGAAACAACTCCAGCAAAAAGGGTTCAAGTATCTCTCCTGATTTAGAAGACAGCACACCAGTTCAACACACATTATCTTCCCATAACAGGAAAGAAGCTCACTTCAGCCTGAAATTCTGCCTTCAAACTTTAATTTCACTGGACCTTATGTACTAATAAGAATCAGAAATTTATATTAACACAATTAGTTCTAGAGTTTCCACTTACCTAACATTTTGGTGCCTTTTTACATATAAACTGTGGAAGTTGTTGTCATGCATTTGCCTGTTATCATTAGTTTCCTTCAGGCGCTCAATGATTGCCAGCTTCATTTCCATAGAGATATGAGCAGGCAGGATGGATAAAAGCAAATTTTCCTAAAAAGAATGGGGGGAAAATAATTATGCAAAATTATTAACACAGTTAAGTTTGAAACTGCAGAATTTTATTGACTGCAAGAAGGCATTTAAAAAAACCAAAACAAATTCTTCTTCAAAGCCTTTATTCAAATAGCTTTTGAGTAATGCATGTCAGGTTTTCCAGAAGACACTTTTACATTGCTGTTCTCCAAATTATTGATTTTACAATTATGCAAGGATGTTGCATACTCTATTTTTTGTTCCTTGTGGCCTAGGTGTGACATCCCCTTGTAACCATGAAACACACACAAAAAAATTCAGTATTCAGTACTACATTTTCTGGATAAATTTCATTTTATTTTGTCCACTAGTCTCAGTTACTGTAAGGCGTTGTCCAATAAGCTTCTATAAAAGCTTCTATAAAAGCTTATGTTCTGTACCTAACAATCTACTCAGTATTAAAAATATTTGTAAATTCTCAAATGCTGGAAAAGCAGCAACAGATACAAAAGTGTCAGCTACATGCTGCTATAGCTTAAGTGAACCAGGAAGCAATGCCACTGCAATGAAGTCTTCTGAACTGAACGAGAAACAGACTCCTCCAAACCCACTTCCATTGTTTGACTATTCAGGGCACCGTTTTACACTGGCTCTGACTCAAAAGCCCATTCTTCAAAGGAGACCCATGTAAGTTGCTGGGCAGACAAGGATGACAAAAAGAGAATACTTTGAGCCAGGAAGGGCTCTCCCATCCCAGAGATGGAAGAGGAAATGTTGTGTGGAGCAGCTACAAGCAGGAACTTTTTCAGATGACATCAACAGCAAGATTAACACATTGTGCAGTCAGTAAAATGTTAAATGCTGTCCCCTGGGAACAAATCCTTGTCCCCTTTTCCTGAATACCTGATGCAGCCCTGTGCAGACAGCAGTAAGGTGCCAGAGTTACTTCATTAGTGCCTGCCACCAAGAAGAAATACCCTGGCATCACAGTGGGAAGAGGTAGTCCTTGAGCATCAAGTACTCGTCTCCACAAGGTATAGGCAGCAGTTCAGTTTGAGACTGATCCCAGAAATAGAAACACCTCCTTTCCCTCATCCACTGTTCTGGTATTGGGAGAGTCAGCCCTGGGAATGAATTTAAACTGACAGCCGAATCCCAGGGAATATAACAGGCCCATGGGAGGCTGACACATCTCTGTTTTCAAGGAAGCAATGAGGAACCCTGAACTGCAGTTTTCACATTTTTTTCACAGAGAAAAAGTAGGTGGCAAAAAGGATACTCAGAATTGCCTAACAAACTGCAACATGAATGAAAAGAAAGCTCTCCCCAGACTTAAGCACATTTACACTTCAAACAAGCAACCATTAAAAAAAACCAATCCCAAAACCGAAGTCCTGAACACCGTGGAAGTGAGCACATTGCCCAGGAAATGAGAGCACACTGCCTGCATAAGGTGATCAGAGGCTTCCCTGGCGGCTGCGCGGGGAAATTCTGCCAGGGCTTTCATGCAGATTCGTCATCTCATCTCCCAAGATTAGCATCAGAGAACAGATCGCACTAGCAGTGTGGCATTTTCTTCTTCTCAGTTTGATCAAGCCAGTCACTTTTCAGCCCCTTCCTTTTATCTAATAACTGGTGGGCAGAGAACACAGTACACATCAGCCTTGTAGAGCTCTTCTTAACCCTATTTGAACCAGGAATGGTGCCCTAGTTTCAGCTTTGATACCTCTCTACAAATCTTCCTCAGCAAGAAATTCATGTTCCTTGCTTTTTCTTTGAGTACCACTGGAGTTTAGGGAAATAAATACCGTAATCTATTATATGATTTTTCTTCTCCCTCTGCACCCAATTTTCTCTTTCTACCAAAGGAAAAGTAGTTTGTGACACAATAAAATACAAGAACAAAAAATACTTTAGAATTCAATGCAAAAAAAGGTGACCAAGGGAAGCATAAAACTAACTGCTAAAATTACATTGCAAGGAATTTCAGGGCATTAAGGGCATGTTCTCTTAAGTTACCTTAGGCCAGTCCCAGGAAAAGTTTATTCTAGGAAAAACGGAACTAAGATGACTGGAAATTACATTCCTGTTACAAATACTGTGATTTTCATGTAGACAAGCCCCAGAGAACAGCTTCCTCCCTTTAACTTCCTTCTTTTGTTAAAAATGGCACAACTTTTATTTTTGACACTAGGTGGGTATCACAAAGATTGGACCAAGCCTTTCAACATGGATTAGTAACCAACATTATGAATTTATACAGACTTTGGAAATGAAAAAAAAGCAATTCATAACATGAACTAGCTCACTCACTTGTTGCCTCTTCTCAATCTTCAGTTTCATTCGGACCTGAATGCACTTTAAGGTGTATCTGTACAAATCCCATGAAGCAACCTGCATTTGGCGTTTGTGAAATGCACCCATGAAGTTGCCACAAAGGAAAATTACAGCATTGGCAAGGAGCTGCACAAGAAGAAAAATATTTACCTACTGCAGGGCAGTCATTGATACTTCACCAACACACACATTAGTCCCATAAAAACAATCAATCCCAGACCATGCTTCATTTCCTCTTACCCCATCCCATAACAAATCACGGCGTTGCTATTAGCCAGGACGGACCTGGCAGATACCAGCTAACTCTCACAGTCACAGGCATTCCTGTGCGAACATCCAGCAGAGTAACGAAACAGAAAATCCTATTATATCATTTAACATTTATTTGCAGGCACCAGTGTTTGGTTTGTGGAAAACCAGCGCACAAACTCATGCATCAGCACGCTGTGTGGAGTCTGGCACACGGCTGCACAGAAGGAGCTGGGGTGCTGCTTTGAACACACCCTGTCCCTGAGTGCTGGGAGCCCTGAACGCAGCGAGCAGCACTCCCAGGCCCTGCTGGCACCCCAGGGCAGCAAGGGCCCTTTTGATCCACCCTGTGGGCAGTGCCTGATGAAGTTAGGTAGACCCACCTGAAAGTCCCCAGTTTGGGAAGAATGACTGTGACTAAGCCAGGCATATTTTTAACAATTTAGTTTAAAAATTAATATAACAATCCTGCTTTTTCCACTTGGGTCAGAAAAACAAAATCCATTATAGATTTTAAAATTTGAAATTTTACAAAAAGCCCGAAGTTTTTTGGGCCCAAGCTCCAAATCCATAGAACTTGAAACATCCATGGGAATTTTAGGAACTTTTCTAAACAGAATAGTTATGCCAAAAGCAAAGAGCAACATGACTAGGGTATTTAAATACTTAACCAATTTATTTCCTTACCTGAAACAGAATGGATTCCTTATTTTCTTGAGAAGTCACGCTTACCACAGTGCTTAGAACAACAATATGGGAGAGAGCAGAAACAACACTAATTATGACAGCACCTCTCATCCCAAAGGGTAGCATCGTATAAACTGTGAAGATTATGAACAGAAATAATGGCACCTTTGGAAAGAAAAATAAAAAATAAAAAATAATCACACATACATGTTATTAGGTGAATCCCAAAAAGCACTACAGAAATAGGAGCAAAGTAGTAGGATTCTTGCTCAGTTTCAGGCTGAACAATTAGATACTAATGTTTCAAAGCACAGTTTAAACCATAAGGACAGTGGTAGTTCTAAGAGTTTTGAGGGATTAACAGGTGTAGATTCACAGACAAGATGGGTTAACATCACATATCACCTATAATTTTTTCAGTTGTCCTTGCCCTTTATCCTGAACTTATCCTTTACAGCTGGAGATGCACTTTGGATGCACTTTGTACTCACATCAGGAACAGTGTGTTGCAAGGGTAGCAGTACTGAATAGAATCAGATTTCTCACCTTCTGCAAGATATTTTTCTAATTTTAACATCACCCAATCACAGTATGTTTGCTTTGTGTTTGATAAAATCCAAAAATCCAACCAATACTTCCTGGTCCTCCCACAAGAGAATAACCTTTATTACCACTAACCATGTATTTAGCTGAACAGATTCTACAAAATGCACAACAGGCCACTAAACTGCTCCAGACAAGTGAGAAGGTCTGTAAAACCTAAATCCATATTTATAGAATTATTACAATTGTTAGCTCATATATACAGAAATTAACAACCCCGATCAGAGGAATATATTGCAGCATTCCTGGCTCAGCTCCAGCTCATCACAGCAACTCAACTTGTGCCATTCCAGACAAGAGCTTCCTTCGAGGAAGTCTCAAGGTCCAGTCTGCCCTTAAATGGCTTGCAGGAATAGATAGTTTGACTGGGACAACATTAAACAGACAAACAGGACAATAAAAGTTTTCATTCAATGAAAATATTTTTCCATGTATATCTTACTATTTTAGCTGGAGTAAAAACATTATAATTTTATAAGCGTGGGCAAGTAAAGACCATACATGCATTTAAACAGTAGCTTTAATTAGTGATAAATTCATAACTTCAGGTGAAAGTCTGAAATTAATCTATTCACTCTTCAGACTAGGGCGTCCTTATATTTTAGACTTAAAATCAATATGAATGAATGATTACCACATGATGACACCACACTGGCTTGCAGCACTGAAAGCAGCAAAACCCAGTCTTGCTTTGTTACATATTTGCATTTATAGTTAAGAACAATACATTTGGGGGGGTTTTCCTAAGGTAATAGGCACTTCCTTAAGTTAAAAAATACTGAACAGCAACTCTAAAAATGCAGTGCTGGATCCAGGCCATAATGCAAATCAGATTTCAGTTGTTTAGCTGATAATTTATATCTTTCTTTATTCAAATAAAGAAGGGAAGGGGCAGAGTCTGTAAAACAAGATAAAAAGTCATTTTTATTTAATTAAAACTCTTCTGCTTGCATTATGAGATCTTAGGAGGAGTTTCCTACAAATTATGATATTTTTGGCTTCATGAAATCGCCCATCTTCTGATCAGAGATAGCAAGCAATGAAGTTTAGCCACACCCAGCAATGCCAGGATGTGTCATTAATTCTTATTGTTCACTTCACCTCTCCCACTGACTTAAAAACCTGCTCCCTAGGGCACACCCAGCTCTTGAGTCCTTTATATATTTCTTGAACACCCCTTTGACCCATATAAATTAACAAAGTAAGTATTATTAATCAAAATTCTCTCAGAGATGAATTCATAGTAATTAAGATTTAGTAAAAATCCTAAATAAAAATACAGTTCAATTACAACTTAAATATGCAATTCCCACATAGATATATGAAGTTATCCAATTTTCTCACTGAAATGTGTTTTCACTATAATACAGAATACCAACTAATATTTACTGCAATAAATCAGCAAAACCAATTTTTAAAAGTTAACCTAAATCTCAGGAAAGTTATTACAGAATGGTAACATTCTGAAAGAATAACTCACACAAAGACATTCATACAAACACATGCAGAACCGACCACCAGCTCTATGTAGGTACCTGAATGAACACAACGTCCTTACCTGTTCCCACAGCTGATAATCATTTCCTTTTTCAAAAAGGGATACATATCCCACGGTGAGGAAGCAGACCCAAATCACCACTCCAAACAGCGTCAGCCATCGCCGGAACAGGGATTCCATGCACAGCAGGAAGTACATGACTGCAAACACGGCCAGGGCAGCACACACTGCAATGATGAAGGCAAGGTGGGAATGCGCGTCCTGCAAGAGCAAAACAAAGGGTTACAGCTGGTGCCAGTGCCCCCTTTAGAAAAAGGAAAAGTGCATCTACACTGTCCTGGAAGCAGCTTGGACGCCTTTAAAATAAGTTAACCTGAGTTCCTAAGTAGACTGGCTGGGGCAGCATGAACACTTTCTGACACTCACACATAGGGAGATAATACAATAAATACTATTATAGAGACTCATTCTACCCCAGTTCCACCATTATTATTTTCCAAACTAGATTTAAAGGCAAACCCCAAACCACTAAGTTCTAACTGTACTATATCTATAATGCAGATGTACCCAAAGAAACGTATTTGGAGTTCAAACTTTGCTAAAGAGGAGTGTAACAGCTCTCTTTCTAAGTTTTACAGGAGATAAATTGTTAAAAATAGTGTTGCTACTTTTTTCCCTTCCTAAGAAATAAAAGGTAAAAGGGATACAAGTGTAATTGGTAAGATTTGATCTGCTGCTAAAGAGAGACTTAAAGACCTTTTATCAGGAAGCACAGTGTTTGGAGAGCAGTGTTAGAAGGCAATGAAAGATTATAACAGCTGCTTTACTACCTTTTTACAACATTATCTTTAAATCAACTCCTCTTTTTAGCAGCTGTCAGCTGAGCTTGTAGAACACCAAATTTCTTTAAGGAAAATCAAATTACACTACATAACAAAGAAATCTTTAAGCTGCATCTTTTCAATGCCTGTAGGATCACTGCACTTTGCTAACTTAATATTGATTCCACCAATCACCCACTGTACTGGGAGATTCCTATTGTGTTTTACTAACAAAAAGAAAAAAAAAAGGAAATTAACACCTTCAAATCTTAAGAAAAGACCACCTCGGAAATAACCTAATGAGTAACCAACAAGTCACTATAATATTTTATATTTCTCAGATGACTCTTAAAAATATACGAGAAATGCAGGACATTTTAACGTATGTTCTTGTTCCTCCCTTGGCCCTTTTAGTACTTACTGTCAAAGCTAGCATTCTATACAGGTTATGATTTGTTCCTAGCATACTGAAAGGGAACAATGATCCTTTTAGTAACTGTACATGTGCCTGACAAGTCTCCTCTCTTCCCATCCCTTCAAAAACATGCACAGCATTACACACACAGTTACTTGATTTCTTTCAGCACTGCAGCTCTGATACCATGTGGCTCAAAATATTATACAGCCAAAAACGTTTAGCGTGCTGTCATAGTGACTCCTTATCATCTCTGAGAACCCTGAACATGCACAAAAGAAGTTTACTCACATCAGTAACAAAAAAGATTACAATTAGAGTAGTCCAGAAGAGGATTGCAATGAAGAGCAGCAGCAGCAGGAGGGGATGCTGCTGGGTGGTGTAGCGGTACTTCTCGTAGAGCGGGTCTGACATCCTGCAGTCATCACTCTCGTTGAAGAAGTATTTCCCTTTAGCTGGCATCTTCTCCCAGGCTGGCTGCTATTTCTCTCAGTTCCCAGTGCACACAATAAGACACAGCTGAAGCTACTGCTTCAAAGAGAGGTTTTGTCGTTTCGCTGCTGCCTCTGTGATCTTTAGGCACACCGAGTAACCCACGTTCTCTGATTTTACTTCTCATGAGCACGAACTTCAGATTTCCAGTGCAATCGAAAGCAAGAATTAGCCTCCCCAAAACCATGGGCAATTCATCATCAGCTCTAAGCCTGAAGCTCCAGATCAGCTTGCATTGGTGCAGATAGGCGTTTTTGGCATGAGGGTTTTTTTTAATTATTCCTTTGCAAGTCTCTAACTCCTTCCCATAAGCTTGAATCTCACTTCCTGGGATGAATCCTGCAGAGAGACAGGATTAGTAAATTAATAGTTAATCATACACGATGTTCCCCAGGGGGCAAGGAATAAAAACAGTTGATTCCTTAAACTCTCTTTGAACTTTCTACCTGCATGCTCTGACCAGTGAGCAAAAGCTGTGTGCAGCTGGTGGGTGGGAGCCCAGGAGCCTCGTGCGTGGGCAGTGGTGCCCGGCTGCGCTGGGGCAGCGCTGGCCAAGGGCTGCTCTGCTCACCCCCGACTGCACCTTGCTTTGGCAACTCAAACATTGTCATATACAAACGTACTGCATGGGGTTCTTTTCCTTTTGAGCAAATGACACAGTTCCCGTGAGCGTGTTGTGAAACTGAATGCTCACAACTCTCTGGAAGTTGTGCGTGTCTCTGTGCATGTGTATATAAAATCTTTAATCACAACACACTTGGCATTCTGTTTCAAAACATGCATCTTAAAAATTAAGAAATCCTCTTTTATTCATTTCATACTTTAATTAAAGCATAGAAAAATGAGAAAAGAATACAGCCTAAATAGTCCAAGCCTAAATTCATTAATTTTTTTTTAAAAGATACTTAGCATCTAGTTCTGGATATTTCATTCCGCTCTAAGTAATACTGTTTCCAAGGCAATACTTGTGTTCTGCTAACGATGAACATTAAGGAATAAACTGTACTGTTAATTACTAATGACCAGTGGTTTTCAAATAGGTTCATGAATACGGTTTATTTAATGCCAAGAGCCATAAAAACAAAAGCATGGGGATGTGATGGAGGGAAGCATGAAAAGGTGGATTTCATAAGTCTTATTAAAACTTGATAACAGGACCACAGCTTCTTTGCCACTTGACTGCCATCACCATGGTGCCCAAGGCCATTGCTCCAGGGAGAAAGAACCCACTGAAACCTGTTTTTTTCCCCCTCAGAAAAGCCAAATCCCAGTCAGTTACTTTCAAAAAGCAAATGCTTAACTGCATACACGCATTCAGACTGCATTCATACTACAAGCAGGAAAAAGTTTCAGAAACCATACTGAGCGATTCTTCCTCTGGTAAACAGAGCCAAACACTAACATAATATCCAATTATTAATGACCAAGCAGCCAAAACCAGATATATCAACAGTGAGACTGGGCAAAAAAAAAGTGTACTTTTGCAAAATGAGTAACTAGAACTTCTTGCCCAGAGTATACCACAAATTTGGATTAATTACAAAAAAAGACCATATTGCATCACTTTAATTCAGTAACACCCAGAATAAACTGACATATGTATTAATATATTAATATGTATATATGTATAATATGTAAACAAAAACTGAAGACCTCTTTTAATACATCTTTCCCATGTATAGTTAGTGGTATACTTAATGTCTCACCCATACTGGTTATTACTGAGCTTTTCATCATAATTAAAGTCCTCTCATTTTTCACTTAAAAAAATTATTCTGGTACTGATACCATTTGCATGTGCATAATAACGCTCTTGAAAAGAAGTGTGAATCTCAGAAACCACTGACATTTAAAGGAGATATGAAGAAGAAATCGAAATATTTGCATCATGTTTTAATGCATTTTCCGTGTCAAAGGTAACTGCACAATTACTTCACTTGGCTGTAAGGCAGTTTTTTCCTGAAGAAGAAACTGTCAGAAGGTGTGCACAGGGGCAAGTATTTCAATCTGAATTTGTCTTTCAGTAACAAAGACAACACACTCCAGACAGTGGGAAGGTCTGGACTGTGATGCACCAGAGAGGCAGACAGCTCATTAAACAGCCTGAGGAATTCCTTTACCATGGGGCTGGGGGTGCAGGAACTCACTCTGCCTGATGTGAACCACTAGGTGAAAGAGATGACAGGCTTGCTGTCCCAGTTCCCTCTAAAAGAGTATTTCAGAACAAAAACAATGAAAAAACTTCTTTAATATACTTGCAGAAATATTTGGAGGGTAATTTTGATGATACAGAGGTATTTTGAGAGACAACTTTGTTTTTCCAATTAGCAGAATTCATTTTCAAAAAATAACTATTTATTGCTAAGCAGCGGTAGATTCACAATTATGCAAAACAAATTATTCTGTCTTGGGCTACTAAATATTAGAATCCAAGAAAAATTACTTCACAGCTTGCTTTCTGTAACTTCTCCTGATTATGTCAATGAAAAAACAGTGCCAAGGACAATGTCTATTCTACAGAATTATGCTGTGTGGCTGTGATTCAGTTATCTGATGCTCAAAAGATGAAAAATGGGTGCAGTGTCAGCTTGGAACTATCTCTGAACACTACTGAAGAGTTTTACAGGACAGCAAATTGAAGAGACATGTCTTTTCTATAGTCTAACCCCTTTTAATAAAAAAGAGATTGCTATCTCATTGATTTGTTTCTTCCTGGCTGATCTCCATAGATGTGCATTGCAAGTAATTATGAATAACCCCAGGGTCACAGAACTTTCTTTTCAAAACTCTGCTAGGTAAAGAAACCCCCCAACAGTACTTTACTGATTTACCAAGAACCCATAAGGCACCATACAAGTGCTACTTTGAGATGAATAATTCAACTCTGAACGAGTTTCAATTTGAATCCCCTGTCCCACTGCCACTACCACCTCCCTTTTTAAAAGTCCCCACTTCTTGTGTCTTTCCTCCTTTGAATTTCTTCCAACAACCTTCTGAAAATGTAGAAGGTAGATTTGAGAGAGAGAAAAAGATTCTGTCGTGGATGGTATCACACACTAGAAAAACTATCAACTCAACATGCTCCTGTGTATATGTTTAAGAATCATGTGAGCACTGGGCACCACAGCATCACTTTTACGTTTTTTGGTCATTGTTTCTTGAAGATTTGTTGTTATGACCAAGAAAGGTGTAACCCTGAAACAGCAACAAAAAACAAAGAACACTCCCAGAAGCACCAGTGGCAAACACACTGAGCCAAACGGGGACTGGATCCAGACTGGTGCCATAAAACCATAGAGCTCTGATCAGCAGTTTGTCAAGAAGAAGTCTCAATTCTTTAGAAGCCTTCATTGTGTTTGGATGAAAAAGAGAAGGGTTTGTCACCCAGGTTAGTATATATAAGGATATATAAGAAACGACCCTGGCAGTATAAGTTAGAAACTGCACTGACAGCCTTCAGGAAGAGCCACCAAACAAACTTACATGATTTAGTCAAATCTGCGTGAGCTCCACAGCCATTTTGAAGCCAATTAACATGAAAAATATTTGGCCAGATAAAGAAATTTGCCCAGTGAATAAGTAAGAACACTGACATGTGAGAGGTATAAGAAACTGGACAACAGAATACCTTCCAAAACATGAATCAAAACAGGTGCTTCCTTCCAAATCGACTCTATTTCAAGTCAGTGGGAATAAAGATGTGCTCAGATTCAGCAACAGAAGCTTTTGTAGGTAAGTACTGAGCAAGACCTGACACAAAAGAACAGCCACCTTTCACCTGCAAGCAAAGACTTTTCTACAAATCTGGGTATTGCTCCATGCTTTCCTCCCCACAGGTGGGAATTTTCAAGCATTGCTAAACTCTCCAGTCTCCTGCTGACACATCAATAGAATTTTGTCACAAAAAATACAAAAGCAAATATTTCACTAGCCTATCAGGCTTGGACTGAAGCCCTTATGTTCTCCCAGGCTAGTTAAAGCTGTCCACCATGCTTTGTGTCAATCCAGCAGATTTTTGTAGGAACTGGCCTGGACTCAAGAGCTGCAGAATAGCCATGGCATGTGCAGAGCCTGTAGAGCCCAAGTGTTTCAAAGAAACACACACCAGCCCAAGGGTGCTGATGCATGGGGTAATTCTCTCCCCTTCCTCCCCAGCAATTGTCAGCATGGAGCAGTGTGAGGGCAGGTGGGGGAGGGAGAAAGGGGAGAGCATTCGAGGCATGGAGAGAGCAGAGCAGAGCACAAAGTCACCCATCCCAGGGAGCTCCTGGCACAAAGAGCAGTTTCCCCCGGCAATGCGCAGTGGAGCAGCAGAAAGAACGATGTGCTATCTGATACAAAAGTCAGACTGATAACAACAAAACAGCTCTTGGGATGGCTTCCTTTATTCTCTGCATCTGCAGAGTGTGAGGAGTTTCCAGGAGCTAGCTCAGTCGCAGGCAGGGGAGGGGGCCTGGAAAACCTGCACCCTCCTGCCCACCCTCTGGCTCTCACACCAGGATGGACGGACAGCCAGGGATCACATCCTATTCCCCTCCCTTGGGAGAATTATTCACAGCAGCTCCTGACCAGGTTAAAGCCTTTCCAAACAGAATCCAAGTTTTTAATTTCAAAGCTCCTGGTGTATTCACAAGCGAACACAGCCACAGTAACCACCTGGATAATTTATAAAGTATTTTTTTCTCTTAGTTGTTCACTTGCCAAGGACTCAAGTCTTGATCACCCAGAGCTGCCTGGTTACCAAAGAGCAGTGTCACCCTGAAATATTAAAACAAACCCTAATAGCAAGAACCAAGCAAATCAATACAAATTGCCTTATCCCCCTCAATAACTTCTGCATAAAAGCAAGCAGAACCACTTTTTCTTCTTTAACTACTACAGCACCAGACAGACGGTACAGTTTTGATTTTCAGCCCATCTTTTGCTTCACACAAATAACAACAGTGTTTCTGAAATTACTTTAGCAATTTCCATGACAAGAATGATGGCTGACTGTAATTACCCATTAGCAAATATTAAAAGGGAATCAGGAATCTATAAACATGCAGTAGAATAATTGAAGGAGATTAGTAGCTGAATTATGAATCTCAAGTAAAAATAATCTCCAGTCTAGTGGACTCCACAACTAATTCAGTCTAGGAAATGAACTTTAGCAATCCAAACATACACCACAGGAAATACCATTCATGTTAAAGACAACACTTCCTCCTTTTAGACTTTGCTTTCAAATGTTAGCCTGCAGCCACCTTGGCTTTTTCCACTCACACAAAAATACTGAGTGGAGAACAGGTGTGTTTTTAATGATCAATCTGTTAGCAGAGAGTTTCCTTACAAAGGTGAACCTCCTTTTATACATATTTTGAAGTTTTTCATGTGAAATTTCACATTTCTTAATGAAGAGCTCCTTCTGCAATACAGAAAAAAAAATCTTACTTATATTCACCTTCTATTTTCTCACAAAAAATAAGCATACCCACTTCAACACATCAGCACTCAGAACTATATTTACATTAAAAAGCCAAATCAATACAAAAAGTAGTCTGTCATTAGAAAAAAAGATACCTCATGACATGTCAGAGCAATCAGTGACACTACACCCCTTAGGCTTTGTCCTTGAACATTGAACAATGTAAAGAAAGCATTGAAACTGAACTTTTTAAATTCACATTCTTATTTCAGTAGATTGCTTCTTCTCATAATGTGTGTTCTACAATACTTTTTAAAGTAGGAATAAATAACAAGTTGTTTAATTTGGAAACAGTTTTTCAGTCTCTTGTACAAGTGGAAGATGTGAAATAACAGAGGCTGTGGTTTCATAAGCTGCTGAGTCCAAGAGCCAGCTCTGACCAGCCAAAGGAGAAGCTCTGGCCCACTCAGACCCCCCATCCTGTGCCAGGTACCTGCACCCAGCTCCTGCTGGGCTCTCTGCAGAGTCCATTCACCAAAGACAGTAACAGAAAGCCAATTTTGGCAGGTCACTTCCCTGTCAGGGTGGGGGAGGGCAGCAGGCAGCAGAGGTACAGATGAGTTCCAGAGCTGGCCTGGGGTTTGGAAAGGAAAAGCAAACCACACGTAGGAAACGAAGCCCAGCAGTGAGCTCTTAAACTGACTCATCACTTCTCACAGGTCCACAGCCTAAGAGAAAGAACATCAAGGGTACCACTGCTAAAGCTGGGGGTGGGAAGAGGGTGTTTGTTGCTCATTTTTAACTACCAGTATTATTACAGGATGTGCTTTGAGGAAAGAGATTACAGTCACAGAAAGAAATCTCTGTGCTACTGATCCAGGTAGGACAGAAAATGATGGCAGAACATGGTTCAGGAAACTGATTGGTAATTTAAGACAAGCTCTCAAACTAAGTTAGTAAAAAAGAAAGAAAAGTGCATATAACCAGAGTGATGCAACAGAACTATATGTGAGAGTTTACTACTGTTCTAAGGTACTTTTTATCGTGAAAACACGTAATGGTTCAACCAACAAATCTGTTAAGCCTTATAATTAAGTGCTGGGTCTGGCTCAGCAGGGCGGGGGAGGAAGCAGTCCTTTCATAATACTGTTTTTCATAAGCAGCAAACTCCAGGGTGTAAAAAGATACATCACACCAGAAGGGAATTGAGCTGTGCTTTGCATCTTTCAAAACCAAGGCGTGTGATTATTTCTTGACTTCCCAACCCCCTGTCACATCTTACAGATAGATTTTCTGACTTTAGCTGATTTAAAATTGAACTTACCACTGCAAAAGTCAATATTGCCCTTACACGTTCAGTTTTCAGACCTATTTAAAATTCATGTCTTTGAACACAGTGTCCTCAGAAGCCAGGATAGCTTTTCACTGTGTAATTTCAGTTTAATTATATCAAAAGCAGAGTGCTTGTGCAGTTCTTGAAAGTACTAAAACCTGCAATATTGAGCTATATAAACTGCAGAAATAACCCCTGAAACACAGAACATAAAATTTCAGCACTATGGGGAAAAATATTTTCAGCTAAGACAGGGACAGAGTCTTTGTGTGTGTAAGCCCCAATAATTTTTACTAGAATATCCCTGATTTTCACAGAAAAGTAAAACTCCTAACATTTTCAGAAGATCTGTTTTTTAAGAAAAAAAAATGCATCACACTAGGTAATACTGAGTCTCTACTGAAATCAGAAATAAAACAAAAATTAGAGAAAGGTGTGTTTGAACTGTCAATTTTTTCTTCAGGCAATGTCTCATTTAGGTTACAGAATTACAGCAAATAACAAACAAAATAGCTCAGGCTGATGAGTTTTCTAAGCTCAGTATAATTAATTACACCTAGAATGAATTCTCTGTCACCTGTATTGCAATATTCTGAATATGCCTCAGATAATCTATTTCAGTAAAGCAGTCAAGAAGCACAGATGTGACAGAGCCAGGGTACTGGGATGTAACTGGACTCTCCTATGACTAAATACAACAACAGATGTGCAAAAATTTTAAAAGTAACAAAAATTTTGAAAATCACTGCGAACAAGAGTGTAGTGGGCATCACACATTGCTGTAATTTTTTTACTGTCTCGCATAGTTATTTAAGGGGAATGTGCAGTTCAACATAGAAATGAGTCTTTCCCACCTCTAGGGTAAATAGTGTATTTGCACAGAGCAGGTGCAATGACAATATGGCGTGGGACAAGGCAGGAAGAAGATAAAACCTGCCCTGAGTAAGATAAGAAATCACTTCATGTTTCAGTTGAGTCCATCTAAAAGCAATAAAACAGAGAAGGAGGCTCCTCTCTTTCCTACCTAAAATATTCCCACCCCACTAAAGTGAATAGAAATACACACTGACATCTGAAATTCAAACAATGCACTGACATCAACAACAATTTCAGTTTCCTTGACTTTTGTCCCACTCTCCAATTTTTACAGAATAAAGTTGTGGTTTTTTAATGATTTTGTCAAACATGGTTGTTTCTGAATTTCTGTTTACTCAACTCTTCCCAAAACAATCTCACTTTGGACATAAAACTCAGCCCAAGGCCAAGAGATGGACACAGAAAGAGCGTGATTGTGCCTCACTGGAGCAGTGCACTGCAGGGTGGTATTGCAGCACAAATATATTTGTTAATGCATAAAATACCCTTTATGAAAGCAAAGCCTTGGTACTATTTAAGGAAGGAGGGGGAAGGTAAGGTGACAGATTAAATCCAAAACCCCCTTTAAACAGTAACTAGTACTTCAAGAATAAGTCCTATCAAATACCTGCTTTAAACTTATTTCTCTATCCTATTTATTACAGGGGAACTTTAGCATTCCCCAAACTTAACATTTGCAACTTAATGCAACATTTGTTACACCACCACATCCGTGCTTCACAGCCAAAAAAACTAAAACTAACCCTTGCAATAAGGAAGTTCCCTCCCTTGGAGGTTAAAATTAAAAACACCACCAAGGAGACAGACATTTCTGATGGAAGCATTATTTCTAGAGTAATACCCTACCTCAGGACACAAAGCTGTCAAACACCCACAATTCTTTTTTTAAAGTTTTCCAAAATGTAATATCAGGTTTTGGAAAGGTCCTTCGTGGAGTCATTCTGAAACAAAACAATGATAAAGGACTGCAGACCTCAGAAATCTTCTATTTTCAGTCTCACTTGCCAGCAACACACACTAGAAAACTGTTAGGACTTGTATACATATTTTTCATTGATCCAGGCAAAGGGCCACAGGAGCCAAACATTCACAAGGGCCTGGGTGAGCTCCTTTGGATCACAAAGAGGGAAACATGCAGAACCAGTGAGAGCTTTCCAGTGACAACCAACACGCCTCATGGAATTCTTTTTCCACACTAAGTTTTGATTGTCTACTAAGATAGTAAAATGTCCAAACACAGATCTAATCACTATCACTCTTCTTGTTTCATCTTATCTTTCATCTTACCACTTCCAAAGATTTGTTTGACAGCCAGCCCTGTCAAACTGCTCCCAACTCCAACAGGCCACTGGAAACTTGCACCGTGCAAAGCACTGACTCACCAGGGAAATGTGGCTATCTCACCTGGCACAGCTAAAACAAAGCAGACACTTTTAAATTAAATTCTCCTGAAGCAGCTTTATCTTTTGGATTTGCTGATACTAAGACCAGTTAATGAGTACTAAAGCAGAACTAGTTAATTCCAAACCTGAAATAATACCCCAGACACAGCAAATCTTCAGGATGTGGCGAAAGTCACTTCTCAAAACAGCTCACAGTTACTGCCTCAGAGTGATGTGAAGTCCACAGAAGAACCTTCCAAACCAGTAGTCCCCACAAACACCTGAGTGAAGGTTACACTGCTCAGCACCCAGCCGGCCCCCAGGGCTGGGCATCAAACCCCCACTCAGCACTGAGAAAGCACTTTTTACCTGGGCTGCAATGAGCTGTGCACAGCACATCATGCCAGGCTATTGTACACTGGGGCCACTGATAAGAAACGCATGCTTGTTGTTTGCTCACCATTACAGGCCACAGGATTCACTGGCAAATTCCATATTTCTCCACTCCACCATGGTCTGCTCACTCATTTTGAAATTCCTGCAGGAGATTGAGTGCAGCCCACTCAGGTGTAATCCTTGACACTAAATCTTCCGATGTAACACACACAGGAACCTGCGACGAGACAGGGAATCTTTACTCCAAGGACCACTGTAGGCATTAACAATGCCTTATTTCTTCCCCTCATAGTTCAAGGAAGAAAAATATACTCAATCTCTATCACACATTTTATGAACCTTTACCCAGACAGTCAGTAGAAGAAAATGTACTTAACTATGCTGCAGCATGCTGCTGTATGAGTACAACTTGATTGAAACACTTCATCGTAGATGGAAATGTCTGAGAAGAAGCCTCAAGACTGATGAGAGGCATCATCTTTATGCTAACTGATCCCAATGCTTTTCAAGCAAGGCCTGCATGACAGCAAAGGGCACTGCTAAAAATAGCATAAGAATGTTTAACTAACTTTCACAGCATTATAGATAATGAAAGCCCTAAGTTTTTCAGTAAGTTTTGTTACACACAAGATCAAATACCAGCAATTAAAAAAAAAAAACCAAACAAAACACTCCAAGAAGGGCAACTTAGACTAAAAAATATATTATTCAAAACAACTCAAAATATTGCAGATCAGAAAATATGACAATTTGGTAGCAAAACAGCTGAAAAAAAACCCCAAATTCCTTCCCTGGACCTTGTAACTCTGGATACAGACTTATCTACTGCTAGTGTGGGAATGAAGAGATTCTGACACTAAGTTTGCTTGTCTTGGAGTACAAGAAGGACAGAAATGTATATTCCTAGGATGTTGTGAACAGAAAATTGTGTCTCCAGTCAGGCAGATGATGACAAGACATGGTTAGGTATCATCCTTTAACCCAGTGCACCAGGTACCTAGTAGGGAAATTCATATCACACATAACAGCTCCTGGCTTTGTCTCACTCTCCTCCTGCTTTATCTTCTTCATATGCATTCTGGGAACAACGCTGCAGATGTGACAAGATGCCCAAGTTCAACACCTCAGCACAGTACCAAGCACTGGCAGCAGCCCTGGTTCCTCACCGTTCCTTGTTGGAACCCAGTGCACGCTCACCAGGGGCAGGAACCAAGAAGAGCAGTAAGGTGTTATAGAGCAGTGTTGAAACAATGACCCAAAGAGAGGCCCAGAGCAGGAAATCTGAATTATGGTGTCACTGAGGAACCTGATAGAAGTCAAACAGCTGTGCTGGGAAGAGACAGTACCAACATCTACTTTGCTGCTCACCCCAAAGCTCTGTCACAAGGGGCCCACTTTGGAAAGCAAAAGGCAGGGGAAACTGCCAAATAATCTGCACAAAATCAGAGTGGATGCAAAGTATTTTATCACAACAAGAATTAAAGTAAATCTATTGCCATTTTCTGTTAAATTTTTGGTAAAATACGCAAACTACTTGAACCACCACTCAAAATAGGCACTCCACTCTGTCACAGTGGGTTAAATGTCCACCTCATACCTAAGCCCTGGGAGAGCTGTGGCCATTTCCATTAGATTTTGGCCAGGAGTTAGCTGTACCTAGCCAAGTCCTCCATGCATCAGCATTCATAAAAGTTGGGTGAAAACGGGAAAATATTCTTATGAAAAAGGTCAAAACCCTGACAAAGGCTTTCGGCAGCCTTGGAGAGAGATGAGAGGAAAAACCACAAGACATCTCACAGAGTTCATCTGAAAAGGCAGATATAAATCTGCTGTGCCTGTGCATGAGCGAAAGCAGATAAAAATAAGTCTTCATTAACCCTGTTGCATGTTCAATTTGGAATGCCTAAACAAGCTGCTGCTTTACTATCACCGTGTTATGTATCCAGTATTAAGGGTGAGTCTCTGATAATCATGAGATGCCTCACGTTCCTTTGAAATGGACCAGTGTTATCTGGAGAGCAGCACATGAGGAGGATATCCCAGAAATACCATAATGTCTTTTAGAAAAATAAACTATGACAGTTTTAAAAATCATCCCATGTTTATGAAGGTGCTTAGTTGTAGTTATTCATACTTACAACACACTCTAGAGAATCACAACGTGATTTAGAGAATTAACATACTTACGATACCAAGCTGACAAAGTTTCACTGACTTTCACTTTTTTGTTGCTTTTAAAAGCTATGCCTAAAAGCATAATTTTGGCCAGAGCCCTTGATAAAGAGTTGTATGCAAGACTCCCCTTATTTACAGAGGGATCAAGGTGCTGCTCTCTAGAACCAGGTCCTGGGGATCAGGTCCTGGGAACAGTACACTTTCTGTCCTACACAGACAATATAAACAAAGATAATGCACACGAGATGTTAATACTCCACATCAAAATGTAAAGGGAAGAGAGCTAAAAATGAAAAAGGTTCTCTCTGTATTTGTAACTGAAGTTCCTCAGAGGCACGGAGACCAGTCTGCTGATAAGCAGCAAGTTTCCGGCAGTAAAGGGATACACAAAGTGCTTGGAGCCAATTTTTGATCTGCAAGACAGACAAGCCTCTCAGCATTCAACACTAACCACAGGAGCCTATTTCCCTAGCAACAGCTTGTGGGGCGCTTTCATTTTGACTGAAGAACATTTAACCAGTTACATTATGAGCCCTGCACCTTGCTGCTACAGCAGCAGTTGCTTTTCACAGCTACCAAATTGTTATTTGTGTGGTATTGAGCTGCTGGATCAATGCTGCACCTGCAGCACAGATTTGCTTTATCCTGTTTTGGTAGTTTGGGGCTTTTTTGTTATTTAACTATCTGAACTTTATCAAGCTAAAACTGGTCAAAAGTAAAAAAAACCCCAAAACCTTACAGTATTAAAAAAAGGTAACTTAGTTACTTAGTAACACCTCTATTATCTTCCAGATATTTCCTTTGTTTTAAGTTTGGAGTATTGGAGCACAGAGAAGTACACAACAACAGTCATGTATGTAACAAGTACGGTCCTTGATTAATTTTAGGGAGACTTAATTCAACTAAAGGAGACAGAAAATGTACCAAACTAATAATGCAAAATCAACTAGCCACCATCAGATCAAATGGTATAATGAGATTAAAAAAATAAAAGTGACAAAAATTGAGAAATTACAATCTAGGAAGCAACCATTCAAAACAGAGAAAAAGCAATATCCTTCAATGAAAATGTAATTGAACTATACAACTCATCCATCCCAAGTTTATCTTCAGACACTGAGGAAGGAAACAACAAATTTTCATTAATACTATGCCCCGACGAAGTACAAACTAATAATGGACATAAGCCATAGCCCAAAGGTCCAACTTGCTGGTAGTTTCTTAAATATAACCATGATTCAAAGACCTCCCATTCTGCACAGAACCCCAAGGAGAAAGCCAGCAGTTATACATAGGGAAGTGCTCAACCAAAGCCCGTGCTATGAAGCACCTCAGGAGCAGATCTGGGAAGAGAATCCAAACTTGAGAGTTCACTGGTCAAATCTTCCCTGGTAGATCAGGGAGTTCCTGTAGAAGCACAAGTCACCCATTAAATTAGTGTCAGCTGTTCAAAATTCTGATTACTTCTAACTTTGACTGAAGTTGTTCAGCACAGTTGAAGAGCAGACCTGAGAGCCAGCTATTGCCAAAAGCCCAAGAACATTATTTCAATCACCACATCCCTTGGTTAAAGCACAATAAATTCCAGAGTTATTCTTCTCCCTTGTAATCCCATATTTCCATCTTGTGCACATAAAAATTCTCAAAACCTTCTGAAGCCCTTAGCCCCTGTGTGAGAAGGACAACTAATATGTTTAAACCAAGAACTCAAATCCATTTTCTTTTGTCCCTCCTATGGATTTTCTGTTGACAGGCTCCAAGTGTGTGGTATCCCCTTTCTTCTCTCCTAAGGGAACTGACCTAATACCAACATCCAGCCACAAAAGGTGTCAATAAAATAAATGAATACTCACAAGACATTTTAGGAATACAGTATGCCCAAGCTTATAAGACACAAATAATATTTGACTATAACAATTCATTACAGTAAAAATCTTTGTTGGCACTTGAATCTTCTGCTGGGCTTTATTCTCCTACTTCCAGAAACTGATATAATTCCTGGAGGTGAATGTCTGTTCAGCTGTGGCAGGAAGCACAATGCTGGGCTTTAAATATCACATAAAATAATAATTAAGTTATTGTGTAATAGCATTATATTTTCAAAAATAAATGCATAATTAGATAAGAATGCATGATGTTAAGGATAGCAGAATACCCGTCCTTCAGCTCCCACTGACAGACACGGTGGTTACAGAAACAACACGGTGAATCAGTGCTGTAAATTCGCTCACAGAAACGAGGGGGGATCTTTCATTTAACGCTAGTTTTTCAGTAGCAAATGGAATCAGCAGCTCTGAGCAAAGGCGTGACAGAACAGGGGATAAAATCATGCGGTTCCTTTCATTCCTTTCGCATGGCTGTAACACCACCACTATTTCTGAGGTACAGCTCAAGCTGCCACCATTGCCATGGCTTCCTTATCGCTAAGGCACAGCTCCCTGCCCAAGCAGCCAAGCTGGTGTAACGGGGGAGGGCCTACGTGTGCAACAGGAGGTGCTGGGGATGCACTCAATTGCAAACGTCTTCAGCAGCCAGTGCACGTTTATTCATAACTCACCATCCTCCCTACACACAGAGTTTAGGTCAGTTTAATGAACAGAAACCTAGAGAGGAAGTTTTCCTGTTCGTTTTAAAGAAATAAACCCACGGGTCTGGCTATGGCTCTGCAACAGGGGTGTCTACAGTAATATTTCACAACAAGTTTCTCCTCCTCTTCCCTCTTCCTCCCCATCACTTATTCCTATCTTGTTGCCAAACCATTCTTTCAGTATGTGCATGTCACTGTTTCCAGGACTACACACAGTCAGTTCAACTCAAAAATAACCATTTGTTTCTCTTAGGTTTTGTTTCTTTTTGCCCAAGAGGCAGATAGGGTCAGTGATGGTGTGCAGCAACTTCGGGGGCAGCTCAGCCAGCACAGCTGAGAGCAGTTGGCTGCAGAGCAGAGGCAGAACAACGAGGTGACAGCAGGAATGTGCTCCTTAACCTAAAAATGCTGCTGCAGGCGTCATAGGGAGGAACTGTGCTCCCACATGTGCCCCAAGATGAGGAACAGCCCAGAGAGATGCTAGGCAAGAGCCAGGACCAGAAGAGATCAGCTTCTCAGGGGAAAACAGACCTCTCAATGCCTTTAGCACCAAGCAAGTAATCAGGGTGGTCTGAAATTCTCTATTTTAACATATGACAAAAGCCATTAACAGTTCAGTTGTGCACAGTCCGTGACCTGCAGAAAATATTCAAGACTGAAAAGAACAGGGACAGATAATTATATGAAAGCAGGGAAGACTCACCCCAGTCAGATTGGCTCACCCCACCTCTGAAAACTGAATGAGGAGACCCAAGATGCTTTCCCAGAGCGGGGAGGAGAGTTGTAATTGCATCATTTTTCTAGATGAGCAGTGTCAGCGATTGAGGCTCTGAGTCAGTCCCGAGCCCGTCAGTGCCCTGCGCTGGTCCCTGGGGCACTGTGCTATTAGAAGTGATGACTTTCACAACAGGCTGCTGAGCAGGATCCAAACAGAAACACGCTTATTAAAGAAAGGAGAACTGCTACTTTATTTTTCAGTAAGAGCAAGAACACGCTGCCAGTACTTTGGGCAACTTCCAGCAGCCAAATTACTGTTAATGTCCAGAATGCTTTCCACTTTTGTCTGGGAGCTTCCAGGATGAGTAAATAAGACTACATGTACTCTTATTTCTATCAACATTTCACAGAAAGAAAAAGCCAGAAATAAATCAGACTTGCTAGAATCACCCTGTGAGCACTACTCACATCTTTTGACTGCCAGGTTTATGCTTCCACCACTAAATCACACTTCAAGTTTGCTCCCTAAAATTCCAGTAATTTCACAAGGAGAAAAAAAAGTGTTCTTCCCTTCCAACTTACAATTTTTGCATGACAAGATATACACCAAAAGGATCTGTATTCAAGAGCAGGAAATAGGGGAGGAAGAATTAAGGGACTTTGCAGATAAAAAGAACTACTTGAAAAGTTTAGCTCACTCTGTTAGGCAGAAGGGAGTTAAGCACACAAACTGAAAAATATCAATCATTTGTGACCAATTTGCCACTTCTAATACGTTTTTATCTTGCACACCTTCCAGAGGCTAATCTCCAAACCGAGTACTTTTGCATTTGATTACCATCTCAAAAGAAATATGAGTTCCCAGTGAGAAAGAAAAGAAAAAGCCAAACATTTATGTGTGTAGGGTGTTTCTGATGTAACACAATCTGCAAATATTTACAAATCCAAACCCCACACACTAACAGCTCTCTCATTTTTGCTGGTTTTAAATTAATTTTAACAAATAAACAGAAACTACTGAAATACCATATAATGCAAAATATGACAAACCCCATATTCATATCTATCACTGATTCAGCCCACCTCATCCAGGAACTAACATCCAAATGTTTCAGGGTAAGGAAAATCATAAGCCACATGCAACCCTTCAGTGACCTTAGTTGTGCATAAAACAGATAAATCTACATTTTTAGGTACTCTATGTATTACACAGAGACATAAAAATGCTGTAACCTTTATTTAAACCACAGAACACTGGTTTACACCTAAATTTCTACTGCTCTATCACCATGCTAAGCCTAAGCATACAGACCTACAAGTCAGAAACAAGGAAGGGAAGGAATAAAATGAAGTGAAAATGTCTGGTATGTATTTTGTTAAAACCCACTCCTTAAAATGACTTAGCAATTACTCTGTTCATACACATTTATGTTGAACTATACCAATAATTTAATCACTGTGTATTTGATAAACACACATGTAAGCATATATAAGCACAAAGAAACCCCAGCTGATAAAATAAGTTGAAATTAAGTTGATAAAAATAAGTTGAAATTAAGCTGATAAAATAAGTTGAAAACTTAGGACTCAAAACACTTTGATTGCTCCACAGCATTTTTACAAAAAGACACTGCAAGTGTTCAGTGACAAGCATAGGAAAAGGCTTTCTATGTCTTTCACACAAGTTCCCTGCTTTAGGTGGAGTTTAAAAAAAGGTGTATGGGGGAGACAGCAGATCTGCAAGAAACGTGCAAAAGTTCAAGCAATGTTCAAAGAAAGTCAGTGGGGTAAAAGAAAAAAGTGTCCCATTGGGAAACATATTGTACACTGTCAGCTGCAGACGTCAAGCACAAATAAAGCAAGCATTAAGACAAGTTTTTATATTTAGACGCTAGCTAGTGTCTAACTACGATGAACATGGAAACCAGCAACCACTGAACTGTCCACCCAAACCACTGATTTATGAAATCCCAATTTCCTAAACAGGATGACTAGAGAAGTAAAATATAAAGTAAAATCAAAGCTGCAAATCAAGCATCCCAAATTTAAGAGAGATTTTACATTTACTATGAATACTAGATGTCCACTTCATCAACATCACAGCTGAAAATAAATCTATATTGTGAACATAAAGCAAGGGCTCAAATCAACCACAATAAACAAAACTTAATATTTTGCAAAAAAATATATTCATGGCAGCAAATATAATAACTAATAGATCAGTTCTTTTAAGTGGTGTTAGATTTTATCAATTTCCTTTCATGTTTCCTCCTCTGGCTGAGATGAATCTGGATGTTAGCACAAAACCATGTTTCCCAAGGGACTCTGACAGGGCCGTGTGTGAGTGACCTCCCCAGAGCTGATACGGACTGGACACAAGTGGGATTCTCCCCCCTTGCAGCCAGGGAGCAGAACTTGGCTCCTCCTCTGAGCCCTTGAGTGATTCTCCCAGTTTGCCCTGGTTTTATGACCCTACAGAAAGGATCAAGAGGAGGTCAGTCTAAGGAACAGGGATGATTCAGTGAATGACGCACCAAGGAACTCAGACTGCGGGTCAAGAAATCCCAAAGAAGAAAAAGCATACTCTTATTCTAGCAGAAGTCAAACAAAAGAAAAGCCAGGAAGCTCATCAATAAAAGAAGATATTTGTGTCAGTACTCTGAGCATGCAGTAAGCCTAGTTCTGGTCAGAAATTAGTCTCTTTCACAAACAAGCTACCGTACAAACCCAAGTAACTGCATCAATACAAAACCCCATGGCACATTCCAGAAACAGAGCATATAATCTTTGCCATATATTTCCTCCTTTAGTATGCTTAAGTTACTGGGAAATATATGTAAAAAACTAAAGGTCCAAAGAAACTGTTTAAAAGTTTGATGACTTCTCCATTAAGACAGGGAGCTATAAGAATGTTTAAGCCCACTGACACAGCACTGGTGTTTTATCAGAATATTAATGTTAGCAGACATTTTTAGTGGACCCTAAACCACAAAACTGTTTTAAACAAAACTTTTAGCGTTTGATTGTAGAGAAACACAATCAGCCAAAAGGAGATAAAAATTCATAGGGAAAGTGAGGAACCAGCATACAGTTCTGAAAGGCTTTTTTCTTTTTATAAACTATTCATAACCAAAAACTATGTTTTGCAATGCTGCAAGGAAGGTGCAGTCACTCCTCAGGTTACAACCATGTTATAAAAAAAGGCTTGGCTTTTTTGAAAAGAAAAAGGGCAGGTGAATAAAACTCACTGTTGCCTATCTTCCCTATGCTCTTACCAATATAGCAACATAGAAAAGAATTAAAAATTAATGAATAGTTTATGGGAATACAAGCAATCATCCCAAGCAGGTTAGAACTAGAGAAAACTACATCTTGAAATCATTCTGACTCAGGTTTTACTTCTAGTAAAAAGGCACACAATACAGATTGTGTGCTACAAATGCTCTGTCCAAATTATCAAATTATCCAGATTTTAAAGATTTTTTTTAAAGGCTACCATGGCAAAGAAAACTACCTACCTAGTTACACAAACAAATTATCAGCAGATCAATTAAAACATGAAGATTAATAGCATGTAAAATTTCCCATAGTAACTGCCAATGTACAAACTCACAGCCTCCTGTGAAGAAAAGCAGAATAATTTGTCTCACATTTACCTTATGATAACAGCATACACAGGTAATAACTAAGACATTTTAACTTGCTCTCCAACAACATTTTGTGCAGCCACCCTCCTAGGTTAGTGTCTAAAAACTAGTGTGGCCATGATTACCCTGCTACTCCCCTGGTGTAAGAATATACATTTATGTTAGAAGATATTTGTGCAGCCTGTGTGCACTGCTGGGGGAGGTGAGGAAACTCTGCCATCATAAGCAGCTCTGCTCTGTAACACAAATTCCTCATGGCTGTCACAGGATGTGACATGTATCTACATGTATCTGAAGTTTGCCCGGACATTACTAAAGCTCTTTAAACAGAAGAGTCCTTCGTTTGACAAGGGGAGCACAGGAAGGGCTGGTTGGATGGCACTGCAAGGAGCAGCACTCAGCCTCCTCTGCTGAATAAGACACCAGCAGAGATCATCCACAACCACCTGGCTGTTCCCTAGCAGAACAGGTGGTTGGTGCATATAAAAACCAGTTTTTCAGGTCTGAACTCAAATTGTATGGTAACCATGCAACAGACCACCCAAGGGTCCGCGACTGGCCAGCAGTCACACAGCAGCACAGGGAACCAGAATCAAAGTCTGCTTGGATCCTTCTCACAGAGCAAAGAAAAGCCTGTGCTGGGGTGTCAAGTACAGGAACAGGGACATGGGAACCCTGGGAAGCATTGACCAGATCCTAAAGAACACTTCAAAGAAGGAAGATTCAGGGAACAGCAGGCTGTGTAGTTTGTTTTGCACTGACTAGCAATCGCTAGCATCACCTGGAAAATGGCTTTTAAAATTCCCCCCACTACTAGCTCTAGCTATGTCTTTGGAACTGCCAGCTATCTCATGCCTCCAAGAGTTAACTGCTCCTAGCACATGGGAATCCAGAAAAGTTTGTTTACTTCAAAAAGACAGAGTCAGAACAGATTTTAATGTCCAGGGCACTTGTTCCTAAGGTCCAGGCTGAGTGAGTGGGTGCAGAGAGGCAGCACCCAGATCCCTGAGGTACTTAAAGCACTTGCATATGGCATGGAAACAAATACAGCTGGCTGATCTCCTCCAAAGAAGGCACAAATCAGGGTGATACCATCAGTAACTTGCATACAAAAAGAGAACTTATTAAAATTCAACCACGGGGCTGGAAAGAGCGATGGAGTTGTTCCCCACTCAGGCACACTTCCCCTGCCCGCTGCCAGGCCACTGCTCTGACAGCACAGTTCAGGTTACAGCAACTAAAAAGTATTTCTGGACAACTTGATTTCCAGTGTGTTAGGCAGCTGCCTTCAGAAGTGCTTTTAAAATACACCAGGTTTCCAGAAGACATACACTGCCTTCTCCCTTCTGGTAACCCCAGAGTCCCCCCCATCGATGGCACTAACCCAAGCCTGACTCTGGATCAGGGCAAGTCCTACCCAGGTCCACTATTGGTATCATTGTGCAATAATAATACAATATAATTAGGTCTCCTCTGCCTGCAACCCACCCCACTTCTGTGAGGGCAGTGCACAGTTAAAGCAATCCTTCCTCGTCCCCCTGATTCCACTTTTCTCTCCTCTTGAAAACCCTTCAGGTTCTAATGAGAATACTTTTATAGCACATGAAAACTGCAACAACTGATTCATGGCTTTCTGATTCCCAGAGTTCCCATACTTTGTACAACCTACACTCCTCCAACTTCCCAGCAAGTAGTAAGTTTGGTTGTTTCGAGGTTGGTTTTTTTGGGTAGTGCTTCTTAAAAAATTGGCTGTTTGTAAATGCACAAGCCCAAAGAATGATGCCTGGGATACTGATACACAGAATGGGATGAAGATACCGGGGTACCGATACACAGAACATGCCATTCAGAAAGATAAAAAGACACAAGCACAGTATTTTGGATTCTGTGGCCTTCAGAACTGATACTTTAGTTAGTTTTCTTTATTTATACCAAGAGATGTGTCTGTACCTTTACATATACACATTTTTATCGGCAGCAGAGAATTCCAGGAAAAGCCTAACCATGAACAATGCCGTTTAAAACAAGTACAGGAGAATGCATTTCCAAATACAGCTGCCTGCATAAAAGTAGGACAGAAATTAATTCAATATGTAAAACAAGTGTTTAATGCTACTCTGATAAACCAGTTTAGCTACAACTACATCCAAAATCCCTGTGTAAACATGCTTGGTAAATGGGTATGGAATACAGAGTCAATATAAGAAAAGAGCAACTGTTATTTCTTGCCTAAATCTGTCCAGAATCTTGAAAAGCAAAACTTCCCCCTTTATTCTCCCAATATAAGATTCATTAATTGCAATTTAATCTCGTTTATCTAACAAGATCGTTGAATAATTGGTCTGCACCTGACCAGAAGCAATTAACACCCACATGCAGTTCTGCTCAGACTGACAACCTGTGTCACTGAATCGTGTTCTACAACTCCACAAGTGAGCTCTGAACAAGCAAGCAATCAACACATCAGCTCGCTGGGAAAAACAAAACAGCCTGTGTGGAATTTTGCCTTTTGTGGCACTGTAAAAACTGCATCAAACTGTTTTCACAAAGTAACTACACTGGGTTTTTCCTATTTCTTTGAAAGCTAAACATGGTGTTCACATTATCAAATCGAGATCTCACTTTTCAGAGCAACTCCTAGTTCTGAGTACCTTCAAGAGCTGTGAATGTTGTGTATGTGCTACACTGCACAGTCTCAAGCAAACCACAATACACACCAACTCAGCTGCTGCTGTAGCGCTGCAAAGCATCTTCTGCCTGATTTTAAAAGTGCAGCATCCTGAGGGAGAAGGGAATGGGGGGCTTGTAATTGTTACAACAATTAGCAATCTAAAAATAAAAAGTGAAAACTACTAAATTCAAAACAGGATACCCCTCAGGAACTTGAAAAAAGAAAAAAAAATAGATTATTTTTCAAAAAGCGCTACCATGAAATATTTTTACGTTCATTTCCTGCTGTACAAGTAAAACAGCAGAACAGAGCTCACTCTTAAGAAAGAGTGAAATTGGGGTAACAATTCAACTGGCAATACCTCCAACCAAAGCACAGTCCAGGTCACTTTTCCAGCATGTTTTCAGAAGTATAACTTACTACTGGGATAACTGGGAGCTCGATTTTACAGTACAGCCACCACTGACAAGGAGGGAACTGTCCCCGCCTGTCTCTCTGGAAGTTCAACAATACATTCTGGCCACTTCCTCTAGCCTGGTTGTTCTGTTCCTACAGAGGAGAAAAATCATACTTAAAAAATGCTTATCCTCTGAAAAAAATTGCATTTTGTCGATTTAGCTTCATGAATCATCTCAGCAGCAGGTCAGATGAGCACCAGTGCTGACTTCAGGGTGGGGTGGAAGCACACAGGCAGGAAGTGAACAGAGCTGCTGGCTTTTACTGACAGCTGCTCCTTGAGCCAGCTTAGCTGCACCATAAAAATCCCAGCCTTCAGTGCAATTACTCCTGTGTTCATACTCAAAGTCATATATTTCTAGAAAAAACCCGCTTTTTTACTCAAACATCATTAGTCATTGTTACATGACAAGCGAGCAGAAAGGGATTTAAAGTTCCCAGGACGTTCCCAAAAGAGGCTGTATATACAAAAGACCTTGCTGGGAAAAAAAAAAAACAACCAAACATTAAATTGATTAACAAGGTGGATACTTCATAATAGACCAAAATTGGGCCCAAAAACCCCAAAACTCAATCTGCTCACAAGAATACAAAGTGACTGGTAGTTATGTTTAATCTAGAGGAATACAAATTTTAACCTCAAAACTGAGTTCCTGATTAAAATGTATTAGTAATGCCTACATACATATGTCACATTTTCTGTTATTTGTATTAGTTTATTCCAATAAATGTGTATCTCACCAATATATAAATGTTTGTTTCCTTGGCATTGAAATGCCCGCAATCTTCACGGCTGAAACTGCCAGCAAAGGAGGAGCAGAAGGTCAGGCAAAGAGTGCCAGGAAGTGAAAAAGCTCTGATAGCGGTACCCCAACTTCCTTTCAAATGAGAAAATTGAAACCAAAATTCTGTTCTGCTACTGCAACTTATTTTTTTGATTTATTCCCACATGTGCTCAGTAGCAATAACATGGAAAAAGATACGGACGCACAGGAAAGCTCCAGCACAAAGTTCATCCTCTTTCAACTTGACCCAGTCTGGGTTTTTCCCCACAGCCTGACTAAGTCTGAGCTTGTTTGAGCAAGCAGCTCCTGCCTGAAATACTGCAACAGATGGGCTCAGGTTGACATGAGCCAGATGCTAAGAATACCTGGCATTTAAATGATCAGGGCTTTATCGCCCATTGCCATTAATTTCAGCTGAGTTTGAATAAACCTCAGTGAGCTCAGTCTGTCCCAGTGCACCTTTGTGAGCTCCTTCCCAGCTGCACTCCTTACCCAGCCATTCCGTGTGCTCTGTCATCCTACTGGAACGCTTGTTCCCTCAGCATTTTGGTTACTTGGATGGAAAGCAGCATTCAAGTTAGAATTAGTCACTGCTAGGTGGTTTGATCATCGACTAGTTCTTTCAAAGAACCCCCAGTATGAAGGTAAATTTTTATATAACAAAGCAGAAAATGTCCCAGACTGGACATTAAATTAATAAGTAATGACTAAAACCCAGGCTATAGTACAAATGAGGAGCATCTTACTGCAATATTTTATTCAACTCATTGAAATGCTAACTCATCATTATTAGTCATAACAAAAATTCATGGAGTGAAAAGTAACAACCCAAACCCAAAATTACACAGTCACAGGTAAACTATTTCTATATTTGTCTACCTATAAAACACTTACTGTGTTGTCTCCTTCCTTGAAATAAAGCATGCAGTCTCAAGACCTGACAACATTATCAAAGCCCTTTAAAGCATTTTTGTATTGATTCTATTATGAGACTATGCTTGTGGCTTTTTAACAAGCCATTTACAAGGCAGCATTATTAAAAAAATAATTTACTGCTATTCTTGCTGAACACCTCAAAAAAATACATTCCTTTCATTGTGGGCTGAATGAGAACTTGCATGTCGAACAGTGCTTCTCTGCATCCCACAGAACAGAAGGTGGGACAAAGCCCTAGCACTACTCTTAAGCAATGCAGGACACTGGAGAATGAGCCTGAAAATTACCTGCTTCAATTATCTTTGCCAGAAGGCCCCAGCAGCAACCTGAGCAGAGCAAACACACAGACACTGCAGTGAACAAAGCACACACGGAGCACGGGGGCACTGGAGGGAGAAGCTGCCAGAAACAGCCAGCTCTGCTCAAAGAAACTTGTCACCTTTCTCTGACTTACGCCAGTCTCAGCCTTGGTAATCTTTGTTATTTCTGTTTTAACCGGAATCATTATTTATTCATTTTAGTTTTGTGCCCAGAGACAGAAGTTAAACACACCCTGTTGGTTCCTTCTCTCTAATTACAGACCAGAAGCTACTTTTAATGCTGGAAAGAGGATTACAGAACAGCTGTTAAGAGAGGAACGCTTTGGCCATTAGCTGTGAAGGAAGCCCTTAGGAAAAGTGGTGTATACAGCCCTGTTGTCACAGGAGAGCCAGCTTTGACTTCGTTTCTTCTTTAAAGCACAACAGACCTGAAGCCTCTGAACTGTAGGGCCCATGCTGTAAAAATCAAACCAGCAGCTTGGCTGCTAAAGAGGAGGTTTGTTTATTTTTTATAAAAGTGCTACTGAAAAGAGACTACACAAAACAAAGCTGTTTGAAGGCCACATTCTGACACACGTCCTAATTCCAAGGTAAAACAACGCTTTGGTTAGAAAAGGAACAACAGCCCCAGGTTCCACTTAAATTCTGCTGTTTATCTTTGAGTAACCTAGACAAAATCATTCCACCTTTTACACCTTAACTTTACTAACTCTGAAAAGGTAACATTTAGCAGTAGCAACCTACACATGGTGTGCAGAAAATATCACTACAGCATATTTATGGTACCATATGTTATTATCAAGCAAAGAAAAACTTCCAAAGGAAAGATCCAATGTATGGTTTGCCCCCTTGCCTGCATATATGGACTACCCTGCTGCTCAGCACCACCAGACAGAGCCTGGATCCTGCTTGAGGAGCCTCAGCAAGATAGGATGGTGTTAGAGGTGAAAGACAAACAACAACAATTACTTGAAGTGATTTCCAAGTCTCTGGAGATAACAATGATAATGATTTTTTTTATGAGATAAGAGTATTGTAAAACCCCTATATTTTTAAGACAGCATTTTTTTCCAGGTGAAAATGTTGTGGTTTTGTAAGTAAGAGTAGGAGAAAATCTGAGATGGATGTCTTCACTGTTCTCGAAATGTAAAATATAAAATTCATATTTTTAGCACACACAAGACAGACTCTTCATGAAGTCTGCTGTAATGGCCTGAGGAAGAAGTTGCACTTCCTTACTGTAATACAAGATCATCTAACTGCACAGTGCTTACAAACTATTTCACACTGTAACATCCTGTCAGTTTAGCAAATAATCATCTTGAAACTGTGCAGATGCTAATTCAATAGATTATCTCCCTCTTTATGCGGTATTCAGCCTTTGAAAGAACCGGTTAGCTCCTCGAATGGCGCTTTAAATTTGAATATTGGCTGGGTTTTATTAGGGGAAAAAAGAGAGATCTTTGGCTCAGCCAGGTCCCGGCTTTCATCTGAAAAGCCTTGTTGGTTCAAGGAAGGTCTGTAACTCTTTAGCAGTTCGCCCAAGCCTTCGGAGCTGCTTGTGAGCTCAGCTGTGTGTCAGTGAGAGCCAAGGAACAGCAGAGAGCAGTGAGTGGCAGCGCAGTGGCCGAGCCTCCCCAGTGCCACTGACCCTCCCGTGGCACCCACAGCACGTCCCATTCCTGCCCAGCCACTCCTACACACCTCAGCTCCCAGGCTGATTTCCTAGGACAATAAAACACTCCTCGATTTACACAGAAAGGTATTTCTTTACAGAAAAATCCCAAATGACACCTGCAATAAATACAGAAGCTTTGCAGATGCTGAGTGCAGTTTGACTATTACATTGTATTCATCTGAAACAAATCCAGGAGGTCTGGATCCTTTTCAGAAAGACAAAACATAGCTTCAACACAAACTCTAAGACTGAGGGAGCAATCACTGGCTGAAGTATTTCACTTTATCTTTTACAGTCTTCATAGTAAGTTAGAACAAGTAATTTTGATAAATTCTGTAACGTTAAACCCAAGTCAAAGGCATAACACAAGAATAAATCTAAGATTTCAATTTAGAGATTTTATTGTAATTGCATGGTGAATACTGCCTTTTTCACTTTCTTTTTTAATCTAAGAGCAACTGGCAATTACACAAACACCCACCTCAACAGAAAACAGTGATCATCATCTCTAGGCTTACACCTTAAACTAATTGGCTCTCAACCAGCACCTGCTCTTTCACTTAGCACAAGCCATGAGAACATGAATACCCACATACATGAGGGAATGAAGTCTCTCCCTTGTTTACTCTTAATGGTGTTGACATTAGCTTCATTAAGAAAAATTTAAGAAGTTTAATGGCTGCTTTACAAGAACCCCCAATGACCCTAATTGCTGTTCCTAATGGCTCCTGGAAGCAAAGATAACATGCTATAATGGCCATTAGAAATCCATACTGGCTTACTGTTTTCAGAGAGGTATTGCACATACCCCTCAGTTTCTGTTCCGCACTTCTGGACAGGGGGAAACTGTCAAGGTGTGGTGCCTTTGGCAAATACTGGTTTTAATGTCACCGACTCCAATGAAGACTTTTTTCAGGAGTACTTAATTCACTATAACACAAACATACCATGAGTGCACTGTATCACACCTCAACACATTCTTTTTCTATAGGGGATCATAAAGAACTGTCCAGATCAGGACTTCAACATTTGAAAGATCAGGATCCCTAAACAATGAAACCCCTCCAACACACACACAACAAGAGCAACAACCACCCACTCTTTATTTATTTACTTCTGACCTAGACACAAGCATTAAACCCTCCTGGAATTTTTCTCTTTCTCTCCTGGAATCCTGCTTGCATAAAAATAGTATTGGAAATTATTCTTATTAGTCTTTAAAATAGATAACAGGTACATAATTTCTTTATAATACTTTTCCTTTTTAGACATAAAGTAAACAAGGTTTTGGTTTTGGGGTTTTTTTGGTTGTTTTTTTTTTTTTTTTTGAGGCGAACTCCTTTTAGAAGTTCCCAGGTCGCTCTTTACTATTAACAAAAAACCCCCACCCCCTCAAACCCTTCCATCATGAATCTTAGCAGAAAGCAGTAAGGTCACTAACACAGGTACATTTACATCCTATTTCCCTCTATGAAGAAATTTTCATATTGCAGTGCCCAGAAGCTTTATTTCCTGTAAGAGATCTCAATCCCTTCAGAATTAAATCCAAAGTTTTTAGGTACACTTGTGTGGATTTTCCCCACCTTGTATTTGCACAGCACTTATCACAGCATGGTCTTGGGCCACAACCAAGCGTGTCAGGCTCTCAGCAATACAGATAAAATAGAACACATCTGACAGGAGAAAAACAGACTTCTATGCTGCACCAAATTCAAACATTACACTGCATATTTACTTTGCGTGTCCAAAAAGGGTTTCAAAGTGTCTCTGCCCAGTTCTCAGCACTTGTGCTGACCACATCCTTACTGCTTATGACAGAAGTCTCAGGCTTAACAGACTTCAGTATGGTCCTGGGTCACTGGTGATGATACATCCCTGTTCTAGGATATCCTTCACCAGCCACTGGCAAACATCAGATCCCAGCAATAGTGATCCAACACTGTACTATATGTTTTAAAGTGCTTTAACCCCTTTATTAACACTTTTCATTAAAATGCCGTAACACGTACCATGGAGATTAGAAATAACTTACCTATTCAGCGGTAAAAAGACACAAACCAAACTTCTGCAAAAAGACACAAACCAAACTTGTGCTGATATTTCAAGCTTGCCCTGGTATTTAAGTACCTCCTTCAGCAGTTTAAAGCCCTATTGTGCTAAAAAAGTGCAATCCAAAAAGGATCCAAAATACCCTCTAGTAAAAAGCAACCAGCTTTCGGCTTTTGAGTGCAAAAGACAACCCCAAACTTCTCCATTCATGCGCCAACGCTCAGGCCTCGCAGCTTTACCAAATCTGCCTTTTCTGAGCAAAATAAACTTGAAGGTTTATGGGCCTCAACACTTGTTCACCGTTCCCAAGTGTATCAAGTGGTGTCATACGAGGTAGGAAATAACCATTACACGGGACACCTATCGAGCCTTCGACTCCTCATGTCGTGCTCCGCGCAGCGCGCCCCCCGAGCCCTGACCCTCCCGGGGCGGTCTCTCACCTGCGGCCGGNCTCCTCCTCCTCCTCCTCCTGCCGCCGCCCGAGGTGTCTCTGGGGCCCGCGGAGCCTCCCCGGCGCGGCGGGGGCGGGACCGGGCGGCATCGCCCCTCCTGCCTCTGCCCGTCCTCCGGCACGGGGAGCGCCGGCGGCACCTCCGGGGGATCGCCCGAGGGGCGAGGGGTCCCTCCTATCGTGGGGGGCTCCCCCCTCAGCTCTGGCCCGCTCCGGGTCTGCAGCGCCCCGTCCCGCGCAGCTCGGGGGGTCCGTGTGTCCCCCCATCAGCGTTCACGCTGTAGATGGTGGAAACAAATTTCTGCCAAGGGCTCTGAAAAATACAAAAGTTTACAGCCAGCTTTTTTACATCTGGCCACCGTTGTGGTGTTTCTGGCAGGACTCCCAACCCCGTCTCAGCCAGGCTGCGCCCGGGGACAAGGGACCCGACGAGCTGCACCTGAGGGACCCGACCATCGCTGCAGCCACCCCGCGGCACCGGGGTCCCATTGCCCCGCTGCCTGGAGTGCCCCAGACTCTCCTGTGGCTGCTTCACCGGGCTGGCGATCATTCCTCAGAGCATCAAGCCTTCAACATACGGCCACTAATTCAGACGGAGCCTGGCTCTACCACACGTCAAGTCCGATGCAAAGCTCACTGCAGGCAACAGAAAGAAATGCTAATTTCCATGGATTTTTGGATTTAGCTTATCTGGTGAGCTCTTAGTCACTGGCAACCACACACAGCTCGTGGCAGGCAGGAATGTGCCCGGCTACCTGCAGCTACAACCACGTGTTAGTCATCCATGGACGTACCATTACTGCAGTAATGCCTTAGTAACTAAATCCAATTTGTATTTGTGTCCTGCCAGCCAGCTGGTGCTTCCCACTCTCAGTAGGCCCGAGTGATGTGCTTGAATTGACTCTCTGAGGGAGCAGCAGCTCAGTGCACACACCACAGGCACGACAGCTTTGTGTGACTCTCTGAGCTCCTGTTCCAGTATTGCTGGGAAAATAGGAAAGGCTCTGCTGTCTGACACTGCCCAGCCATTAGGATGATTTCAGACTGTTAGGGCTGGGAATTTTGGAAAGGAATTTAAATCCAGCTTCAGCAATGTGAGACAATAGATAAGAAATACAGCTGGAGAAGTGGTTCCGTACCTGAGGCACAGGACTGTGCAGCAAGTGAACTGGACTCTGCTCCTCTGAACCTTGCCCTGTAACACTTTTACGTGCAGTCTTGAGCAAGACACCTAATCATTGGTCTTCCCGTTCCTGTTTTGCATGTAGTGTCCAAAAGCATTGGAAATTATAGGAGCACTCAGATGGAAGCAGTGCACAGGCTATTCAGACCATTTCTTAGGGGAGAGGAGAAGGATCTTCCAGTAAAATGATTGTTAAAAAGAATTGTCTTCACTGGAAGTTGGATTAGATAACAAGATTTAAAAACTGCAGGAAATGGAAAATACATTGTTCTGCTGAGATCATAAGTGGAGTCGTTTCAGAACAGATGGACTCAATTTATCACTTCATCAAAATTTTGTGGACCTTCCAAGTACATAGATTGCTTAACATTATTTCTGTATACCCACAAAAAATATTTGCTATCCCAGGGTAAGATCTAAAATTCCTGCATGATTCAACACGATATTGTAGGGGTTTTTTTAATGGCAGCAGCTCCAAAGCATTCCAAGTGCTTTATGTATACTGTTGTGGAGATTACTCTTAAACCATCAGCAACTACTGTAACATATTTTCAGAAAAAAAAAAAAAAAAAAAAAAAGGATGTAAAAGGGAAAAAAAGGACCCCAAAATATGGAAATTAATATCCAGTTCCCTGCCTCCTGCATATGTTACATGCAGACTTCCCCCATTCTTTTTTCTGCTGCTAATATTTCTCTCAGCGCCAGCAGCTGAAGCACAGCCAGGGCTGGTTCCCACAAGCAGATGCTACCACCCCTTACTGGAGAGCACCTGGCACTGCTGGGAGCCTGCTCAACGCCACCACCCAAGCACAAGGTTCTGCCCTGGGTGAGAAAAGTGACAGCATCTCACCTGTGCTTTTAGTGGCTTACCTTTTTGCCCCTGTAAATTGATCTAAAATAAATTTCCTATGCATATGTGGTAGCTGCAAGTGTTGGATACTGTGGAAATGTAGCCCTTCATTGGAGGTCCATCTGAAATGTCTGGATTTGAATACAGCAGTCCCTAGGGTTGTACTTGCTTCTTTGAAAGTGTTCTTCACAGACAAGTAACCATTATTATTTTCAAGCTCTTTCTTAGAGAAAAATCCAACAGCTCTACAACAATACGTGCATATTGAGCGTATAAAGTCAGAGTATTAAACACACAAATCTAAACTGTCTGAAGATTGAACTGGATAACTGTATCACACATAGTTTTAGAGATTTAGTTAAAATGCTACACATTTGCTGATAAAAAATCTAATAAAATAACATTTTTAGTTTTCTTTTCAATTATTTTTAGATAGGATGTTTAAAACAAATGTAGTTGTGAAGTGAGTTATACAGCATTACAGGAGTCTGTTTTGCACAATTCAGATGTGTGCTTCAATGTTAATTGCCATAGTACCCAGGGCCAAGAATCATTGTGAAACAGAGAAAGATCACTGTTTTTAAAAGAAGCAAAGATAGAAAAACATAGTAAACTTCAAGTATAATTCTCATGTGAGGGGTTTATATTTTTCTCTTAGTATGTCACTGTGGGTTGAACCTGCCTTCAGTTTGTGCATGCTTGTACTATTCATAGTAGTAAAGGGGATGACAGCATTTGGTCCTAAATAATTTTATTTGCAAAATGTTTCAACACTGAGATTTTCAGTGGCTCCCATAAATGAGTCAGCTGGAACTCAGAGGATGGTTGCTGACTAAATAAGTATGTGACAAAAGCAAATTAGAATATAGTTATAACCTCAGAAAATATTCTTTTAAACCTTTAGGAGAAATGTGAAAATTAATATAGAGCAGACTGTTCCGTGGGTTAGACATTATATAAAGTAGCACAATATGTTAAATTGTACTTGTAAAATTAGCAGGTAGACTTTTAATATATTAATTTATTTTAAATATTCCTGTGACATCCTGCAGCACCACAGCACGTAGGGTAGCGTGCTTCACCATGCTGCCTTTTTGTAGTTCCTCAAATACCCAGAAACAGTGACCACGACAACCTTAATTTCTGCTTCTCTTCACTATTTTCATGATTCTGATTCAGAAAACCAGAAATAAAATGTTGTTTTTAATGAACTCTACAGTAGGAAGTATTTATTAGAATTGTTTGTTTGTTTGTTTTGGATGAGATTTAGCATCTGTTTACCAGTGTGCATCCGCACACACTCCACTCTCTTTGGCCACTGATCAATTTAGAGAATGAGACAAACAACTTGAGTAAATTCTTTGCTATTTCCTGTAACGATATCTAATAATAGAACAATCCCAATGTGCTAGGCACGACATGCCTAGGAAGGATGTAGTAAGACATTATTTTGAGCTGCTACATTGCTGTCACTCTCATTTACAGGACAATACTAAATCAATTGCTGAAGACCATTAGGTTTATGCTGCTAAATGCAGGAGCACCTCACTGCATCAGCCTGGCTAAAGAGAAGGCAGAGTTTCACTGCTGTTACGTGGTTTGCATTTTTGGCTCTTGGATCAATTGAACAAACTTTGGGGAATAATTTGCTGCTTTCTGTAAACAGAGAAATAGATGTCATACACGTTTCTTTAAGGACATGAAAAGCTATTCAGGTCTCTCGTTCTATTTGTTATTTGTTTTAAAGTTGTCAAAGACTCTTAGCTGACTTGGAAAGACGATCATGTTTTCCAGCATTCCAGATTTCTTTCAAGTCAGTGGGACAACAGTAATTTCTCCAAAGAAAACTTCAAGCTCATACCACTGGGAAACGATAATTAGGGAAGGTACCAACAATGCAAAAAAACATGTGACTGAGGAGCTCATGCAGAGTTTCCTAGAGGAACTGAAGGACTTAGGAATACAAGTCCCACCACCTGCAGCTCCAGCGCCTGGGCTAGGAGGTTTTGTTTGACTTCTTGGATTAACAACCAAAAAAATGCCTGCATCTCCTCTCCTGTTCATGCTTGAGATTCTACCTTCAGAACAAGAAAATGCATTATTCCTTGGGAAATCAGTGCCTGGTTCATTGCTTAAACCTTTTTACCTGTACTTGCAGCTGTGATTTGTACTGAACCAAGGGCTATAGATCAGACTGAACTTTCAATCTCTCTGTATACTCAAGTTGACCTGTACTGAAATGGAACATTTTCTTCTAGAAATTTAATTACTCTCAACAATGACAGACCATCTGGTCTGTGGCTTCCTAGAAAACTGTTAGATGGTCTTTATTGAGGAGTCACTCTTTTTATTAATTGGTAAGTTACACAAGAAAGGAAAATAAATGAAAGGAAGGCCATTTCCCTATTAGGTGCCCTAACGCTGCAGGTGGAGTTTGTCACAAAATGGAAGATGTTATTGATTGAAAGAACACAGAAAAGAACAGATCATTTTGTGTTCGCAGTAAATGATGAAACTATTTAGCTAACTGTTTTCAATTTGCACTTTCAGTAGCTCTGCATTAGTAGCCGGGAGGGTATACTGGAAAGAAAAGAAGAATACTTTGGAAAAATCAGTAAGGAACAAATGGACCATGTATATTATTAGGAGAAAATGCTCTTACATAAATTGGAACACAATTCTAGAACACAAAGTTCCAAAAGAACCCACTAGGAAACATAGATTTACTAAAAAAAAAAAACAAAACCCAAAACCCACCCAACCCTGTTACAAATCAATTTTAAATGTGTGTGGACAAACTTCATCTGATTAAATCAATGTAGCTCTATCATAGTGAAACCAAGGAAGTAAAAATTATTTCTATTACCTGAGGATGTAGCCTTTCATATTATCCCACTGAGCTAATGGAAATAACTTATTTCTTGAAGATTAGTTTATTTAGTTCACAATGGGGATTTTAAAAAAGAGACTACAAAGTAAAAACATAACCTTCCCTTTATTTTCCTTTATGCTGAGAAATGGAGTGTTTTCCTCCAAGTAGTTGGTATTTTCAAACAAAACAATATAATAACTGTCCCAAAGCTGAGAGGGACTATGGTGGAAAATACTTCAGTTTCTTACTATACTGAAATCACAGAATCCTGCTTGCTATCACTGAAATCAGTGGAAGAACTCCCCTTAAATTAAACAAAACCAGGCTGTGTGTCATAATACTTAGAGTAAGGCAAAAGAGTAACCTAAAATTTCCAACAGCAAAGGTTTCTCTCCTTTGCAATAAAATCTCAGAATTTATGGATATAGTAATATTAAAATTATACTCATACTGCATCTTCACTACACTTGTTTTCAGTACAACACATTATTAACTGGAATCAGCTGGGCAGTGATTAATTCCATGAGATAAGGATTGTCTGGTGCTTTAGCATGTCCACATCATCGTCGGTTGTACTGACATTACAATAAAATTTTTCCATGTGGCTAGACTACTGAACTGGGAAGAAACCTGGCTAGCTTTTAACAGGACTGCATCCAAAATGGATACTCTCTGTTCTTTAAAAATTATCCATCCAGCCCATAGAATTTAATCTCAAGCGAGGCCAGCAGCCAGTTTGGGATACAGGACAACTGTGATGTGCTATGCAGGCCAGATGAGGCACAAAGGTAGGAAAAGTCTGTAAAAACTGAGACACTGATGAAGATGCTAAAGAGGAAATGAAAATAAATAACTTTCCAATAATAACATCCAAGAAACAAAGATCAGTTCTAGTTTATGTCCTTTCAGTGTCTCACCAGCTCCTCACAGTTGTTTATTACAGTTTTCCCTCACTAAGCTGCACCAGAACATTAAGACTCTCACAAATGTACAAATACAGTAATTACAGTTCACAACTACTGTTTTTTTGTGGACAGTTTTTTATGTCTAAGTGTGATAACAAGAAAAAAAATTACATAATACAGAAACTATAGAACTGCATTATATCATGACTCGTCACTCTTTTCTATTGCTTTTACTTCAAAAATACTCCTCTAAAATTGTAACCTAAAATATCCCTTTATTCCATAGAAATAAAGTGCAGTAATGCATTTGAGGATTTAGGTGTTGTTTTAGTTAGTTTGTTTTTTTTAAAAATCAGACTGTCCATGCTAGGGAAATTGCCAGACCAGCGCTCTCTGTTACTGCAAACGTTGGATTCCTTGTTTTTCACATTAATGCCTCAGCTTCCAGATTCCCAGTGTCTCTATTTGCCTGTACTCTCCAAGAAGTTTATTTTGCTTCTGACAGAACACCATGTGACTTTGTTCTGAGGAGTTCCGAAGTGCTGACTTGTTAGAGCACTTGGTGTGGCAGAGCAGCTCCGGGGCAGTGTGGTCTCTGCCCGAGCCAAAGCTGCCCCTGCGCACAGCGGAAGGAGGCCAGGGCAGACTCTTTCTTGGAGCCAGGATTGCTCTTACCTGGCTGGCTTTTCACCCTACTAACATGGTGCCAGTATTTTTTTGCAACAAAATTCACTTTTCTCAGTTCTACCCTAGATTAGTGGGATTCTGTGGGCAGTTACCACTGCCTGAAGGTGCTACTGTCTGCATACAAACAACATTATAAAGCAGGAGCCTTCAAACTGCCTTTTGGAGTTGGAGTTGGTGGCTTAGACACTGCATAGAAGTGATTCAGTAGATGGCACACACTGCAGGTCAGACACACTTGAAATTTTCAGCAATTATGCTTTATGACGTTATCTTGATGGATAAAAGTTGGTATCATAACATGGGTTTAGTAAGACACTTTGGGTTGAAAAGAATCTTACAGAAGTAAGTACATTATTTTATAAGTTATTCCTCCCATGCACTGTGAAAAATTTTGAAAAGGAAAAGCAAAGATGAAGACAGTATGAAAGATTTCTACCTGCTATTGGGTTAGCCATTGATTTTTCTGACTGAGAATATCTTTTCATAGTTACTGATTACCAGGCAGCCACAAAGGAGCTTGATTCAAGATCCCCTATGGTGAATCCTTTGAAGAGGGAAAAGACCCAACCCAGCCCTAATCAGTCTCCTACTTATTGTAAGAATGAACAACAGTCCTGTTTGGAAATAGGTTACAGGAGGAGGGAAATGCAAACAGTAACCATTAATGCACATTTCACCTAAACCATATCGTGTTATTTTTGTAAGAAAAATATTTCTTCACAGTCCTGGTGCAATAATCTGTTGTGTACAGACCAGCAAGATGGATTTGTTTGGGGATTTTGGTTTTGTTTTTTTAAGATGGGAGCTGTAAGTTCACAACAGATATTTTTGTGTTACATTGGCAGGCAGCATAAATGAGCAATTTGAACCAGGATTATTTTCAGATTTCACTGTCACCAAATCTAGCACAAGAACTGAACTTTAGACCTGGGAAAATCCAGCTGAGAGCACAGATTAGTTTCACTAATAGCTATTCAGAAGCATTTGATTGCTTAATGATCTTTAAGCACAAGAGTCAAACATTGCTTCATACAGAAGGAAAAGTCATTTTATATACCCACACAAGAGCATTTTATTTATTTTAAACAAGCAAAGCACTCACCAGATCGGCACTCATGGTTCCTCAGATTTCTCTACCACCACACAAACGCATTCTTTACAAGCCAGCTCTTGCACACAGTCAAGTGTTTTTTTCTGGCAGAGTTTTGCACTATGGGAAAGTAGGACTTCATTAGACAGAAAGACTAAAAATGGCAGCCTCACATCCCAACATTAGATTGTAGAATAATTTACACTAGCTTCAAACATGGATATGTGAGGGCTAAGGGGACATACTCCTACTTCAGCCTGCTCAATCAAAGGGTTTTTGGCCTATTTTCCTTTAAAGGGCTGCTGTAGCAGCAGGAAATACCCTTCTTAAAGCAGTAATGATCTGCATCCCCTTTGTGCTTCACTATAACCTGTTGGACAGGATTTGATAAATGTCACATTTAGAACCAAAAAACAAAGGGTGGGCTCAGAGTTGAAAAAGGCTTAGGAAACTCAATGCAGCGAGTTTCAAATGTCAAGAGCTATTCAAACCTGCTGCAGAGCAGAGACACCTTCACGAGATTCACTGCTGAGGTAATTCCATGTCCCACAGCAATGCCTGAGCCAAGGGACCCACCAGAAGCCCCACAGCACCTCATTTTCCTGCATATTGGAAGGAGAAAGATGCCATTCCTCCAAACGGCTTTTATGCAGAGGATACCCAAGATTTTACATCTTCCTCTACTTATATGTGTACCTAAATGATTTTCAGAATCTCATCAGCTTTTAATAATTAACTTACAGCAAAATAAAATTCACATTCTTATTCCTGCCCAGTTTCATCCATATCCCGCCCTGCTACAGGAAGGAGCAAATGGGAACAGGCCATCTCTGAGCTGGCTATTGCCAAGAGAAAGGCCCATGGAACAGCACAGCCAAGGTGCCCAACAAAGGCACCACACCTCTCTTACAAGTTTTTGGAGTCCACAGATGTTAAAATGATCATGATGGGCCAACCACTAAATATATAAAGAATTAAAATCAAAGCTTTTTTAAAAAAAACAACTGATCTGAATTTTAGAGTAATCTGAAATGCACATTAATTTGATCTTGTACTACCAGCCCAAGTAACAGCCACTTTCTGTCTCTTTCCTTTCTATTTTCTTTTCCAGTAGATACTTGACAGAAACTTCGGGCTTGTAAAGACTCAGTAAAGCTATTCCAATTTTAATTCCTGTGTTACTCAGGACATTAAGTAACTTGCAAAGGATTCGTGATGTTGGATATTTCTTTCCCTGGGATCATCTCAATCAATCAACTCTGAAGGTTAGTTCATTAGGCTCAGAGCAAATTACTACAGGGAAGAGCCTAATAGTACTTTGGCACAGGAAAATCTACAACCATGATGAAATTAGGCATCACAAGAACAGCAAAGCTGTTTCCAACTTGTAGATGAAATTATGAATAACGTTATCTGTCAGAACTGCCAGTAAATGACTCCTGGAAATACAGTCAAGACACATTTAGGTCACTGCACCTAGAAAACATTTCTGAGGAAAACTTTTAAAACCACTACAAGTTAGGTAGAGTATAAAGCTCTCAAAATCTGCACTTTCAAAACAAAAAATTGCAAGACATACTAAACTTGATAATTAGAAAATTATTTTGCATTGTTAAGCAGAAGAATCAAGTTCTAGCAATCATCAGAATAATCGGGTTTTGCCCTTTAATAGTAGCTGGGATAATTGAATTTAGTTTTTGGTATAGCCTCTAAATAGGTAAATATACTCCCTTCTTGAGTAATTACACACTTTATCTCCTATAGCTTTTACTGTTTAGGAAATAAAGTTGGAGTCAAGCATTCAGTTTTAAGATCTATCATGAGTTTTGACATCCATCAAGATGTCAAATGGCTGACTGCATTTATTTACAATACATTTTCTAGGTAAAACTATTTTCTAACCAGCTGCTCACATTATATTTAGGATAAATTCATGACGACTCCAGATTTAAAATGGAAAAGGTCCATTTTGAAAGTACATTAAAAAAGTTGCCACTGGACTACTATTATTTTTCTAAAGATTAAGTTCTAGGAAAACAAGTTTGGTTTTAGTATTTAAAAACCTGAGCTGTAAATTCTGAGGAAACAGAAACGAGTCATGTCTCAAAAGGAAGATTTACTTACATTTTAGCTTCTTTTCTGCCACAAGGGAGAACGACTGACAATTAACAAATACACAGATCTTTAACTGTAAACACCATTTGATCAATTTTCTTTTCAATTAAGATTCTCAGCAAATCAATTCAATGCCGAACAGGAAGATATGTAAACATTTCAGGTTATTTATGTATTTCCAGTGGTCTGTGGAGGACTTCCAGAGGAAAGACTACCAGAACCTGCAGTATGTGCAGTTCTCCCAAGGAAGAACAACAACAAGAACACAACATGGATTTTAGCTGGAAGCAAATCCAATTAACTCCTGCACAGTTCTACACAACCCCCCCTCAGCATGGCACCCCGAAGCCAAGTTCAGAAGAAGAAAATGGATCCTTCCACAAGTTTGCTATGTATTTGAGGATGACAATTAGACAAAAATCATACATTAAGAAACCTTTACAACACACATATCGTCTTCCATTTATTCTCAGGCTTACAGACTCTGCTTCAGCTCTCCTGAAAGGAAAAACAGCAGACCAGGGCAACCTGAACAAAATCAGCTTCCAAGCTCCAGGCAGAGGGGCCCAGGACTCAGCTGGGGAAGGACCCCAACACTACAAAAAATGTTACTTGAGTAACTCTTTCCACAGTACTGTGAAGGGGAAAACAGGGTGTCAAGAATGGTGATCAACTGCAGTAGTTAGATTAAACATTTATTTTTTTCATATATTCACAAAATCTTCACAAAAGTATTGAAACTCAAAAAGGAATTAGACTTGAGTCAAATACAGAGATGAAATGTACAAGACAAATGAGCAGGCAAACTAAAAGGTCTTGAAAGTATTTTACTTCAGATTGAAAAACGAACAGTTCAACTGTTCCGTTTAAATAAAGTTTTGCAAGATATACAGTATTTTATGAATACAATGCTGGTCATTTGAGGCAATGTAAAATACCTCAATTTTTCCTTCATGCTTTTTTTTTTCTTTTTTTTTTCTTTTTTTTTTTTCTTTTAGAAAGATACTGTTTACCAAAAAGAAACTTGAGCAGTCCAGGAAAAGCTATTTTCCATTAAATTTATGAAAACCATAAATTGAGGCAAACCTAAGATTCCCAATGGAATCAAGATTATCTTCCCGCTACCACCACCTTAAAATTATCACATGCTTATTGGAACACTAATATCTGCACCCTAGGAGTACATTTGCTTTCAACAATGAGGGTGATTCTTTTAAAAACACTTCAGTGTGGTAAATGCGATACAGATCTTTGCAAGTATTAAGTTTTGGAACAGTTTTGCTAATAGCAGCTAACAATACTGGATTAATATAATTTATAAATAATTGTTCCCTAAGCGGTGAACATAAGTCTACACATTCACAAAATCTAAAACAAAATAAATAGTGACTATGCATAATGTGGTACAACTTTTACTAGTTTCTATGAAGAAAAGCGGAACATCTTGATAAAATTATCTGATCAAATTAAAATATGACTCTAAAAATTTTTTTAAAAATTGTCAAATTAACATCACTTAAGCTTAGTGTTGGAGTACATGTTATGCCTTTCTGTACTTTTGGAATATGTATATTTTCCTTTTTGAAGTAAAACACTTTAACACATTGAAAACGTTTATTAATTTAAGTGATGACATCAATTCTGGTCTCATTTTACTTTAAAAATCATTGCACTCATTAGTGCCCACAAAGGTCAGGTTGGTCTGTAGTATTCTGTAAATGTATAAAGAAAGTTTCTCAAAGCTAACAATACTTTTTATAAAAGCATCATCTCCGAACTGCTGCATTTAATACAGCCACGTACGCCAAGTACAGACTTTCCTCTTTACAGAAATATGTGAGAGTAAATGCCACTTAACTCTCTACCACTGAAGTGTCCCAACTCCTGTTCCAAACTATGCCTGTGAGTGCAATTTTACATTTCATCCGCATTCATGGCATCGAAGGTACTGCAGCCTAGACTTGTGATGTGACTGAACCACACATGTGGAGTTTCAATGAAATGAGCACTAGGTCAATGAAGAAATATTATGAGATATGAAAGGTTTGGGTCTTTAAGGCAATACAAAGTATATTTCATTATTTGAAATTGTTTTGTTTTGAATAATTAAGTGTAAATATAAAAATGCCTAAGAGGGGAGTGAGAAAAAAATACTTTAATTGTAAAATTTACTTAAAGCTTCAACAGTTATCATCTCCTACAGGACTTAGCAAAAATATAAAAGACAAAAAAACCCAGACCTGGAAGGGGGAGGAAAGGCACAAACAAGGAGGCATGGGATTAAAGCAGCCCAGGAATGCAAACGTCTGTAACAAACTGAGTTTTGTTGTTTTGTTTTTTTAAAACCAAAAAAAGAGAAAACAATCACCACCATCAATCAAAAAAAAAAAAAAACCCAAATGGCCTTATGTTGTTTCTTTAAAAAATAAGAAGGAAAGGTCGAGGAAGAGACCACTAAGGGGAGGAAGAGAAAGATGCAACTATAAAACCCCATTGCCTGAAATGATGGCACTCTAGAAAACAAGGTGAAGGTTACTTCTCAGAGATGACAAGCTCAGTGTCTACACAAAGTACACATACACTTTATACAAATGAAAGTCTTCATTTGCCACCATAAACCTTTCTTTCAGAGGAACAGCTTTTGCAGATCAAAAGTTCTATTAGATCTTCCAAATGCCAAGAAAAGAAATTCTGAGCAATATAACTAGTAATGTCTCTTTATATGGATGTTAAGATGACAATTCAGATTATTTTCCAAACTAATCCTGAGAAAAATTTATGTTTACAATTTAAACAGTAATGTTATGTAAAAAGTATTAACAAATCCACTATTACAAATGTCAGTTTTCCTATATGGTCATCTATATATACACAATAAAATGGTAAGTATATGCAAAAATAATTAAAAAATCATGCACAAATTACTTTCACCTTTAAAGGCTGGGTTTCCCTCAAAATACAATTTTTTGCCTTTTTTTTCCTATTTTTTTGTGTTTTATTTGTTTGTTACCACCCCCTAGACACACTGAGTACTATCTCTACAGGTCAGCATGAGCTGATGGGAAATACATTTATTTTACATTCAAGCTTTTATATCCTAAATGACCCTGTTGTAGCATATGACTTATCAAATGAGCAGCCTTTTTCCTCTTTTTAAAAAATTATTTTTTCCTTTTTTTTCCTTTTTTTCTTTTTTTTTT
>VZRQ01008602.1:51247-89304 GCA_013397975.1 Machaerirhynchus nigripectus | reverse complement strand
TTTTTTTTTTTTTTTTTTTTTTTTTTTTTGCAGTGATCAATCTTCATGTTCCGTTCCGTGGCGAGCTGGGAAAAAAAAATGCAGTTGCTAATCTATGTCTGAACAGTCTGAAGCTCCAGAAGAGATCCAAGGAGTCACTATCAAACTATCCTGTAGCATGAGATCATTGCACACAGAAGAACAGTCATCAAGTAGGCAACTATCTACAGAGGTCTGACAGGGCCGCATCCCTCTTGTGTTTCCTCTTTTTGCCGTGGAAAAACTGATGGTGTGATTTGCTGCCTTGGTGTTGTTTGTTTGTGACTGAGGTACCGTGGCTTGAGTTTGTTGGACCTTGGAAGCCTTTGTTAGAAGAGCGAAATAACCGTGCAGATCCATGCTGTGGAAGAAAGACAACATGGTAAATCCATGGGAATAAAGCATGGCAATCACACATCCCTGCTTCTGGATAACGAGCGTGGTGACTTCTGAAAACAGCACACTTGAAAAACTTGCTATGGCAGAGGAAGCCTGGTCATTGCTGAGACAGCAGCACAGCACTGCCAATCTCCCACTTGGGTGGTTCCAAACAAATGCTCATCTCTAGCCCCAAAACGAGTCCAGAGAGAAGAGCAGAGCACTGGGAATTCTGGAAAGGATAAAGGTGTTTTACAGAAACGTCCATAATCCAAGACAACAGAGGAAGATTGCTCAAATCTCATCCAGGACTAATCTTATACCATATCTTTTCAGAGTATGTCAGATCGTGCACATGCACATTCCAGCCTGGAATTAGTTCTGCCCAATAACACAAACACACGTGCATGGCATAGCCAAGGCCTAGGGTGTGAATTGTCTTGTTAGAAGACAGATCATCAGCAAGTAAGAGGCATGTCTTCAGAATTATTTTCAAGAATAGTATTCCAGAAGGTTCTGGACTATGTTTCAAACATGAAAGTTCTAAATTCTGAAAAAGTGCAAGAATTTAAACTGAATATATCCAGAGTATACTGTATATAGAGGAATACAATATTTCCAGAATACTGAGTTGCCATAGCAGCATTTCTCAGTGTGGGAAATCTCCTATATGCATAAGCTCTGATAGGTGTCATCATAAGGATGTTTGTCTAAAGGGGAAAATGAGGGGAAATGTCATGTATCAGCAAAGAATCTTCACCTCCCTTAGTGGAAGACAGATCAACAAGTTATCAACAGCTAAAAGAGCAACCAGTCAGAGTTTTAAACGTACATTTTTGATGACTGCTTTTCACTGAGTGTAGGCACACCTAATTTCTCAAATTTTGCAATCAAAACTGGACTGATGTGCTTTTTGCAAAAGAGGAAATGGGTGCAACACAGCTGTACACCTCTGGAAAATTTGGTGTCCCAAAATAAAGTCAGGCCAATTTCATCCATTTTAAAGCTGGGAAAGCCACGATTGCAAATTCATCTGTGCAAGCTAAACAGAGAACCAGGTGGCTCTAGATTCAATCAGTGCTGAAAGCTTTTTAGTGGGGCAAAAGGGAGGTGAAAAATGCAGCGTTTCCTTTCCAGAACAAGTTACCCTTCCATGGGGGATATGTGTAATATTCAAATAATCTACACAGTTGTTTTCAAACATTTCACAAACCTGAGATTTGTTCGTGTTGCTGGATGTATTGGCTGTTTGGCTATTTTGTGTTTTCCCACTTGACTGGGAGGATTCCAGTGACACTTCTTGTGACCCCACTCTGTTTGTGGTAGACTGACGACAACTCAACTGTTTAGAGGTTTTGCAAGGTGTTCCATCAGAATCCTTCAGGAAAATGTAAAGGATTAGTGAGTTTTTCTTAAGAGTGAGTTTTTCTAAAAGTGAGTTTTCCTTTAAAAAGAAAGCTAACAGTGGACAAAACTGAAAACTTGTTTATTGTACTAGATATTAAAATTATTTCAATCCAGAATTCTTATCGAGTAAAACAGATTTAAAGATGCATTGATGTGTGATTCTGGTTTTGATATTTGCCTTTTATTTTTTAAATAGAATTCCCAAACAGATTTTTTTCAAAGCTTTTGGCCTGTTTGTTTTTTAAAGCACATGGCTTAGGACTACCAGTCTTTTTCACTTTTGAAATACAGTTCTCCCAGAGAAAAGAGGGCTGTGGAACTTTGTATCTACTATAGTCACTTCCTACATGTATTGTGTCAAGAACACACTGCAACTTATATGTGTAGAAATTGCATAAGAGTTAACATCTTATGCAAGTTAGGATTCTGGATTAATTAACTGACTAGGATTGTGAGCTTCCAAAATGTATTTTGTGACAATATAAATCAGAAAAAAAAAACCCCCAAAGAAATTAGGAAAAGCCAAGTCAGAAAACCTCCAGTACTTACTACATCACTAGAGCTGGACAGTGTGGATGATGATGATGATAAAGGACCTGATGAAGAATTTGAAGAATGTTTACTAAGTGTTTCTGAAGTTTTATTTCTAGGTTTTCCCAGTGCTTCATTCTCTTCAGCAAGATTATTGTTGCATTTGTCCAGCTGCTGAGTATCTACTATCAAGGTTACTCCATTACCTAAAAATAACAAAACAGAAGCATCACCACACATAAACTGCAAAAATATGTTGCCTTGGGGTTTTTTAATATACCCCCCAAGATACAAAACACGTGTTACATCCCACAGGACGTGCACAGACATCTGCACACATCCACACCCTAAATCCATGCAGACACATGAGAGTGCATCCATGTGTGTGCACTGCAGGCCAGCACCTCCCAGAGGGGTGGGTGGTGGCTTCCTGAGAGGACCCATTAATGCACTGAGCATTGCCCATGGTTTGAGATGGAAATTAGGGACAGAAGACCTGGAAGAAGGCAGTAACAAAGTTCAGATGTGCTGCTCTAGGTTGTTTCACGCCACACTTCAACAGCAATCAAATACATAGGTTTAAATTCTGTTCCTATATGCCCGATACTCAGCAACTCCAATTTTTCTTCTGCTGGACCTGCTGGTATCAGAAGAACTCCAAATAAGCCTCATTGCTTTGTATGATTTCCTACACTGAAAATTCAAGATACAGAACTCTCATATCTCACTAAGCTCTGCCTTAAAAAAAAAGTGGAACTTAAATCTAAGCTAAATCAACAGGACAACCACTGTACCTGTCACCATTACCTTCCTCATATGGGGTTATTTACCTTTTTTTGATTGCTGTTTTATCTCAAATAAGAGACTTAGGAGTTAGAGATTTACATAATGTCCATGTGCTGCCCCACCAGCTGTATTTGCATGTAGGCAGCTAAAAGGGAGGGATGGGAGCTTGTGGGACTGAGCACCAGCTGTCTGCCATTCCTGGGGACACCAGGGCCTGCAGGCTGACAGCATGAATGGCACAGAGCACATTCAGCTGACAAATCACTAACACAAGTTCTAAAAACAGGTAAACGAAATCCCAACTTAGCGAAAAGAATGGGTAGTTGCAACATCTTCTCTGATTAATTGCTAACAAGAGAACACTTCTGATAGGCAAGTCTAAAATTAGACTTACTATTAAAATTAGTTTTAGTTTGAAAACTTCCAGACAGCAGATACACCTTCAGCAAAAGACGGCAGTGGATTAAAGGTGATTCAAAAGAGCAGTGTCACCAAGTTCTCCCGTTAGATTTTGTGTGTTTCAATTTGTTAAAAACAAGAATCATGATTGATATTTCAGGATTTTCCTGTTTAAAAGACTTATTCCACTTATACACTGAATCCCTGTTTAAGTGCTGCTTCTGTGCATATACAATAAGACATTAAAATGAAAAATAAAACCACAAAAGTTAAGGACTCAGATTTAAACTAGAATACCTAGTAATTCTTTCTAAAACCTTGTCCACATTTGAAGGACAAAGGAAATGTGACAGTGACAATGTGGTAAATTAAATTGGAAGTTTTTCCAAAGTCTCCTTTTGGAAGGCAGCACCCTTTACAGGCCTCTCTACTGACCAAATCTATCACAGTACAGTAAAGATGGGGCCATTTTACTCTTGTACAAATCTGACTCTTCTGGATGAAAAGACAAGAATATTAAACAAAAAAGGAACTTGCTATTAAGATGCACACATTGTCCTATGTGAGGCAAAAGCAACAACAAAATCTATACAATCAAACTGTGCAGAAAGTTTCCCCCCTCAGCCCTGCTGAGTCAAAACTCACCGTTACATGAAGATTCTGTCCTGCTTTGCATTCCCCACTGCTTGGATATCCAATCTCTGTATGTGGCCACTTCTTGTGTTACTCTAATTATTCTCCCTAATATACTGCAAACCAAGAAAAAAACAAAGCCATCACCAAACTTAATTTTTAGACACAGAAAAATGCAAGCAATGAATGTCTGAGATTTAGACTCAGAGACCTTACCTTTCTGTTTCGTTGTTAGGATAATATTTAGCTATTGGGGAAACTGCATGGCTCAGAACAACATAGGCATAATCAAAAGCCTGCTTCACTTGCATGGCACCATAGGAACTCCTCCCAACATCATTACCTTAAAATAAGAATATAAATAAATGAGTAAGATTGAAACTGTGGTTATCACCTTTCAGGCAGGAGACAGTAATCTCTTTTAAAAATTGCCCTTAAGTCCCAACTAACTGCAATCACCTCTTGTAGAACAGGATTAGCATATAGCATAAATATTAGGAAGAGCTTAAAAGATCTATAGATATTTACATGTACAGAAGTCCAAACCAGCAATTCTCTGGGTAAAAGTACAATACATGAAGAAAAGGAAAATTCCTGCACTGCATCTATCACACATTTAAGTACAGTTATTCCATTTTGGTTTATGAGGATACCTGGCTGTAAGGGATCCTCGATGTACAGCATTGATGGTCTGTAGCCATCCAACATGCTTTTTTGCACTTCATCCTTGGCAACGTAAGAGCCACCATCCTTTATTCGGATTCCAGTCTTCAGATAATTGAAGTGACGTCCATATAATTCAAAAAACTCTATTAAAAGAACACCATAGTTGGCATTGGGCATACAGGCATCTTCCCTGGGATGCAACTATTAAGAAGAGAGAAAAAAAGGTCACTTTTTAAAGACTTCAAGTTTAAAGTGCTTTCTCTTTTTCACAGAAAACATGTCTAAAAACAGTAATAAATAATAATAAAACATAATATAAAGCAAATACGTCTAAATATAGTATTTTCCCTTGATTAAGCAGTTTTGCATCTTTAAAATATGATGCTATGACAACTTTTATACAATAATTACCTCTTAAAAAAAGGCTGTCAAGCAGTAATCTTTTTGCATTTTAACTTTTAGTCCAGTAAGTGAACTTCCAGAACTAATGGCAGGGTTGTTGTGAAAAAGCAGATATTTGCACCTCACAAACTCGGGTCTCAATACAAATACAGGCTTCTCATATGCACAGTGATATACAGGACCCCCTCTGCTGTTCAGTAAGCAGCCTGAGAGACTCTGAACAAAACCAGCTCAGAATTGCAACAGAAATGAAAACTGACTTCTTTTTTTTTTTTTTTTACATGAGCAAATGGAAGTGCTGTTGCTCAATATAAGAAAAAAATGGGGTTGGGAGAGATTTTGGTTTTAAACTATATGTAGGTTGCCTTAATTTCTTTTGTGCTCAGCAGGGAACTGCAAAGGCACTCAGCAAACACCGAGCTCCAGTTCCAGGCTCAGGTTTTAGAGTAACGACAGTCTGGAAAAGTATGGACATACACTTGCAAACACAGTTATACATAACATTTAGTTCAAGAAAAAGAACAGGGCTGATACAGCCCGAAATCAGCTGCTTCATATTTGTCCCGTACTTTCCTCCCCCAAGCACAACAGTATAGATTTAGCTCATGCATTTTGTTCTATTAGATTTAAGAGAAAGTTGTAAAACACGTTTGTTTGATATCAGCTTAGAAACCCAGAGAACCAAGATTCCACTGCATGCATTGAAGCACATACAGGGTGTATGACCTGGAGATCAAGTGTTATAAAGGACAGCTCCAGCTAACACCAACCTTATGGAGCTTGTTCCAAATAAGTTAACCAATATTCAAGTTGTTTTACCATGAATGACACATATCATATCGTATGTATCAATATCATATGTATCAGTGCCTGGTTCCAAACACCTTTCATGCCAAAAGTATTATCATCAGAGAAAGAACAGAAGACAGGTGGGACGTATCTAATTTTAAATGAAAAGGGGGTGCAAACCCACAAACACGATAGCTTAAATGGCTAAATTTAAGGGTGGATCAAATTCCTTCTTAAGGTGATGTCCTTATGAACCAACGGCATTGATAGATTCCCTTGAACTCACCTGAAGGAAACTGACAGCCATTAAAAAGAGACTATAAGAACCAATTCCACCTGTAAATACTTCATTAAGGTCCCTCTGCAACAGGAACTGTTTCAATACTAAAACTAGAAATGGTAACACAGGATATTTCTGAAAGAGAAAAACAAAGCTGTTACAATACTGTGATGCAAGCATACAGTGGATGCTAAGAGAGCACTTTGAAATTATCTGTTTTATATTCAGTCTTAAAGCTAAGTATAATTCTAGGCTATCATTTTCAGTAACAGTGAGAAGTCAAGTGACCTGCCTGTGACCAACACAGGTATTTTACCTGTTTGACTCTGGTGGCAGATACTAACAACAAAAAGTATTACATCATAAAATCTGAACTATTTGGTTTGAATATATAAATACACTTGCTTTTCTCATACAAGTGAAAAGTATAGCAAAGGAAGAACGACGGAGATATTGGCATCTGCAACAAAACCTTCTTGCTACAACTCGAGGTGTAGCTCCAAGTGAACTGAGATTTCTGTCCTGCAAGTACTTCAGATGCCCTTAGTTAAAGAAAGCCCTTCAAACTTACTACACCCAGGTAACATTTTCAAACAAGTGAAATACCTTTGGGTAAGTGGTCCTTTAATGGATTTATCTGCATGGATTTCCCTAAGAGATGTGGAGAACACAGACCTTTGGGACAGCAGTGGAGGCTGGGCTGCCCTGCACTTTGTATACCCCCCACAGCGGAGGGGCAAAAGAGGCTCAATAATAGCACTGCTTTTATCAACACAGAGCCAGAAAGTTCCTTAGTGTCACAGATGAGATGTGGGTCATGATGTCCATGACAACAAAAAGATTAAAGGGAAAGAAGCATTTTGCTAAGAACTTCTCTGCATGAGCCTTAGGGTGAGTACTGGGAGCCCTATTTAACTGAAGATCCGTAACTATTTAACTGAAGTTTTGGAACTGTTAAGAACTTCCAGTCCCAAGCTGGAACTGTTGAATATCAGCACATACCAGAATAGAAAGATGGGATTTTTCTCAGAAAACTGCATACCGTTAACTAAGGCTTCAACTGCCTCAGACTTCCTAAATAACCTGGATGAAGAGAAAGAGGCCTTCCCAAGCCAATACCAAATATGACACCTCAGTTAGATATTGAAAGTTATGTGGGACAAAACAAGACCCAAGAGAATGCCCTGCAAGTGTTTTATAGAGTGCCTCAAGAACACCAACAAAGTCACTTGGCAAGAACACACCAAGTTTCCTCCAAGTCAAACAAAGGACCCTCCTCAGCAGCACAGACGCCTGTGCCACCTCTTCTCAGCTGCCCGTGCTCAAGGCCAGCTGTGGTGTGGCACAGCTGCACAGCCTTGGCTCAGGCTGCTGGGAAAACAGCCCTGTGGGAAAGCACTGTGTGGGAAGCCTTGCTGGGAGTGCCTCCACTATGCTTAAAAGCTGCTTCCCATCTCAGCTGTTCCCTGTGCTATCAGTCTGAGCCACACTGCCCCACACTGGTGCTAATCCTGACCCTAATCCTGATCCTAACCACAGCCTCGACATCCTCACTGGGCACTTGTCTGCCAGGCGCTGGCCAGACTGGGAGCTGACCCCAGCTACTGTCACCAGACCTGCTCTGCTCTTTGGGCTGGGGGTACCACAGGGCTGCAGCCTTGCCCCTGCTGCCACACACAGCTCCTGCTGCATCCCTGGGCACACACCCCTCTCGCCCCCTGATCCAAGGCCAAAGGGCCACAAGTAACCCAGGCAACGGGAACACACGAAAGCGTTTTTATTCTGTCACACACAAAAATGCCTTCAGGCTTTCATAAGAAGACTATCTCCCATCTTGAAATTCAGCAGTACATAGTTCAATGAACGACAGTTAAAAGAGCAGAACACTTAAGACAGGGCTTAGTGCATTTTCCTTAAGCACTGTACCATTAAAACTACTCCATATTTTATTCTTATATTTTAGTATCTTCATGCCTTTTAAGACAATATATCTAAAACTTAAGGACATGCCTCAGCATTATCAGACATCAAAAAATAACAGAGTAAAAGTATCTCTAGTAAGGATGCAGTCAAAGTAAAACTGAAAATAAAATTAAGTTATCAAATACTCAATGTGTAGTTCTATGATAGTGTTGCCTAACCTTGATAAAATCTTTGATGAGCTGGGCTGCTTTAACCCCATTCTGTACATTAAAGCTTATATCAACTTTTACTTCAGTGAAGGAATCTGTCAGTTTAATAATAGGTACCTGCAAAAGAAAGACACATTAAGTCAATACAGATTTCCAAGACACACTTGGTTTCATTTATAACTTATATGCACCAGTAAAACTGAAATGTTTCATGAATTTTCAGAGAGGAGGTAGGCAGTGAAATCAGGACTCCTATTTATGAACTCACTCTCCTTGCTGATCTGTTTCCATAAACTTGGCTTTTCTAACTCACAAACACTATTTTCAATGTACTGTCCCGCTGAATAGAACTTAATGCTTCACCTTCCCAGTGATTTATTTTGGATTGGTTTGGGTGAGTTGCTGGTGCAGGAGCTCAGCTCTGGTGGGGACCACAGACACCAGAGGGAGACAAACACTGGAGAAACACAGAGAAATGGTCCTGGAGACATCAGAAATGATAAAACTCATGTCACTGGGGTCATCACTTCCTCACCAAAATGAGCTTCAGTCAGGAAGTACAAGATATGGAGAGCACTCTGATATCTCTCCACCTGTGTGGTTGTCAAATCACCTCCGTCTACTAATAATAGCTATGACTTAGATAACCCAATACTCTTACATACAATTAGTAAAATGTAGGAAATTATAATGGAATTAATCTATTCTGTGCAAGACGTACCACTACCTATTTAGACAAGACTGTACTTAGTACTTCTATGTGAAAATTGATTATACCTGCTTACTTGCAAAAAGAAAACATAAATTATTTACTTATGTAAAAACTCAGACCAGAAGTTCACTAAACACATCAATGCATGACACTAACTAGTCCAATCTCTCCTAAAAGCAACATATGAAATATCAGACAATTTCCACAATAGAAAAAATGCTTTTGTTATTGCATTATCAATTATTTTGTCATATATAAAAATTGTACTAAATAAAAAAAATCTATTTCTTCTATTTCAAATTAATATATAAAATACTTTCTGCTTACGAAAATTCATTTTTTTAACCAACATCTTTCTTTGATTAGAAATTCAGCTTAAAACAAGGAAATACCCTCTTCCCCCAAACTTACAGTTGCTTTATCTAAAACCTTTACTGAGTTTTCATCTGCTACATTGTGCTTTCTAAGAGCTTCTTCCAGGGTCCAAAGAGGTAATGTCTCCCATTTTCCAAACACAACTAAATCAATATCACTGAAATAGAAAAAAATATTGATTTATTCAAATTAAAAGACCAATACACTTAAAATACAAACAACTGACATCTATGCATAACTAGAATAAAGCTGACGGAACACAGCTTAACCAAATAATTCATTCTGATTTTTCCAAGGCAATGGTTGGAGTTGAACTCTTACACTTGGGGAATATACAGAACATTTCAGGTTATCCAGGGGAGGGGACAGATAATCACAAATCGATTACGCTGCAAAGCCTAAGATTAATCTCCTCAGGCCACACTGTGAGCAGAGAGGGATCAGCTTCTCTGGAGTGATTCAGAGCAAGAAATTAACTTGTTGTGAATCACCACCTTTGGGCTGTATTAATCAGGAATGTCAGTTTAACAGCCTGACACCAATAGGAAAAGTCCTGTTTCCCATCCTCTACTCCCAGATGCAGGACCCTGTCTCCTCCTTTGCTCCAAGTCTGGTGTTTGCCAATTCCACAGCAAATCAGTTCAACCTATTAATGGGTCTGGCAGAAACCTTCTTCATTCCCCTTTTAAAGAACCCTCAGAATATTCTGGGGTAATTTCCTGCCTCTTTGCATCTCTAAGTTGGTTTTCTGGATGATCAGAGCACCAGAGGGCACAGGGTAAGCTGCTGTCCTGTAATGCCAAGAACAGGGAGCAAGGAAAAGGAGAAGAAAACATGGCAACTTTGACTTCAGGAAGCAACGAGCTACTAAGTAAGATCAAGCCACCTAATTAACTTCACCCATTAACTCAGCTCCTTGAAGAGGTGTCTCCATCCCACTACACTTCCTCTCTATGCACACACATTCACTTCATTACACAGGGAGCTGACACCTTAATTCAATCCCTGAACTCAAACTCAAAAGGCGGCTGGTGTCACATCTGAAGCCAGTGAGGGCTACTGTGAGATCCTGAGCTTCTTCCTCTTTGCTTCCCAAGCCCTTTGATTTCCCTGCTTGGCCGGGAACACGAAGGAGGTGAGCATGTAACCCTGTGGTTATGCTAGCAGGATGCTTCAGTGATATGGAAAAGTGCCTAACAGAAAACACAAAAAAGCTTAAAATACTTCCCCCTGCAACAGATTCTGTAGGTCTGCTGAGTGACAAACACCACTGCTTTACCAATCCCAAAGAAACTACACGTGCATAGGATGAGGTGTCTCCTGCCACGCAGCAGCAGTTCAGCCACAGACCACTGGGCTGACAAGGACTGCTTTCAGAATACTATGTTCAAAACTGACTTGGACAGTAGGACATGCTGCTGGACATTTCTCTTCTAAACTAAATTAGTGTTAAACCCATTGCTGACAGTTAAAAACAGGAGAAATTTTTCTGATGCACACTGAGAGATAAAAAGCAGCTCTGTTGCCACCTTGAGCATAGATACTGCCTGCAAAGGGATAGAGGGATCCAGATGGAATGAAACAACTGTGTGCCCAAACCTTCAACAGCAGCTTAAGTAAATGGATATAAAGCAAATCCCAACAAAAAAACACAGCACTAAAACACACTTCAGGTCTTTCTGAATCCCAAAGCCTGAAATCTAAACAAACTGTACAGTTACTGAGAGGTAAGGAAAACCTAGGGTGAGGGAGCTTTGATAGAAGGCAACAGTGAATTAATGACGAACACACAAATGACAACTATTTTAAAAGTTTAGCATGTACTGCCATGGGAAGGTTTTTTGTGGGTTTATGTACTGTATTTGAAGTATCTGCATTTGTTCCCCCCCAGAACCTCACCTGAAACAAATACTCAAGAAAGGCAGTATATGGCAATAGAAAAGCATTTTTGTTACATCTGTTTCAAAACAATCAAGCAAATACAGTAAAGCATCCATTAAGTGGCTAGGAATATCTCTTTAGCATTACCAGCATCAAATCAAACTTAATTAGGCCTATTTAAAATAAAATTTTTAAAGGCCGGGAATAAGGCCAAATGTGAAAACAATTAGTATTTGTATACCTCACTTCTGGCTTTACAAACAGGAACTGAGAAATTAGACTTCTTTACAACTCCTGAAACTCAAGCAGGTACTAAAGCATCTGTTAAGGTTCTTAGTTTTACAAAGAGAGATGCAACAATGACAAGGATAGCCATCACCTGCAGTCAGTACTAGATGTCCTCCTGTTCCCCAAGTATGGAACCCAGTTCAAATGTTATCCTCAGATTTATGCTATTTAAATGTGTTTATCCCCTGCAGACATTTAAGTTTTTCACTCAATTTCTATTTAGTTGTCATAAATACTCTCAATTTCTACACAGAAGATACCAGTGTCACTGAGTAAAGACTCTTCTTTATGAAAACTAGCAATAAATTTGGAAAAGGTAGATGTTGACTATCGTACAGATTTCACAAAAGAAGACTGAAAGAAAAAAAGCCAATTCTGTATGTAACAGTCTCTCTTCAGCGCTAACATTAACAGTGCAATGTTAAAGGTTTCGGTTTAGTCACCTGAGGAAATAAAATTTAGCTTTTCTTTTAGGGCCAACATCTTCTCTTGATATTAGTGAAGCCAAATCCCAACATAAGCCTTTTTCTGACCACATGGTAATTCGGATCCTTTTACTGATACGTGCAAGATCTATATAGACACGTTACAGTCAACTGTCTTATTTAGTGTATTTCTGCACACTTTGCAGAGAACTAATAGCTTAACACCTTCTTAGCATAGCAAGTATTGACACAAGTAACAGATCCTGGGAGAGCAGATAAATAACCCCAGGGTTACAGGTCCAACAAGTTACTTTTCTCTTGTCTGGAATTCACACTGAAACATTACTAACCTTGTAGGCAAATATAAACCAGTTTTAAAACTCCCAAATATCTGCACCTGAAACACAAGAAAAGGATATATAAGAAAACATATAGGAAGAAATAAGAACATTTTCAGGCTTCAGAAGACAAAGAAGTCTATTAAGCTGCTTGTAAAGGCTGGCTATTGCTACCCTCCATTGGTAGATTTTGGTATTAAATAAAAAAACTCAACACTTCTGTTAAAACATTCACATCTTCAATGTACTAAAAACAGCTGATCCTCGTTGTTTCTATTCATAAAACATTAATAACTTTGACTTTTATATTAAAAAATCTGCTTTGCAATGTAAAAATTGTTCCCATAACCAAATTTGTCAAAAACCCAGAACCCAAGACTTTGAAATTCTTAACGATGACAGAACATTTAAGAAAAACAGTATCAGTTTAATTTGCTTTTTTTTTTCACATCTCAAAGTATACCCCTCAGTATTTAAACATTTTCAGTTTAATGTATTTCCACTTCTCTGCATACTTTAAAAAAACCCAATTCTATCATGACCCATTTTTCTCAGAATTACAAAGCAAGTAGCATGACTGTCTATTTCTGCTTAAACAACAAACAAAAAAGTTTCATAAAGCTTCACATCCCACAGAATTACTTTATTATGCTGGATTTTTACTAGTGCTGGAGGTGTAAATCATCAGGTTTCCCCTGTAAGCTGTCCAAAACCACGCTCTCATTACTTTGCCAAGCCTCGCAGGGAGGTCGGAATCATGTGTTGAGTCTCAAAGAGGGGTTGCTGAGACTTCAAAGTAAAAATATCTACACATTTGGGCTAATTTTCAACCACTCTTCTGATGTGTTTCCTGGAGCCACCTTATACAGACTTGAGTATTCTGCTTTAATGAGTCTCATACACCAGCTTTGATTGCCACCTATTTGTATGTCAAGTGACCCGCTTTTTATGTTTGTCCCCTTCAGGATGAGAAAAAGGGGGAGACAGGAAAAGATGATGTTTTGTAAGTGCCTTAATACTTAGAAGACTAAGAAGCAGTTTAGTGCTTCTTCTTGATTATTTTTTATCACTTCACTCCTCTTAGCCCCTCGCCCCATGCCCAATAAAAAGTACATACAAAATTTAATGTTGAAAGTTCACAGCTTCTCAAACTGGCAGACTGTGAGAGGTGCCACAGCACGAGCATCAATATTTTACAGAAGCAAAAAGGCATCACAAAGCTAAGAATATACTACTAATAATAATTATCACTATTTTAAATCCAAGATTAATAAAAGTACCCTCTATGAAACTAGGTTCAGTCAAACTAGGATTCACTTGGGCACCAAAAACACCAGAAAAGTGCTTTTACACAGTAAAACAACCACTGATGGGTTAGGAAAAAACTAAATGTGCTTTCACACTATCAAACAAAATAGTGTGTTCAGCTGAACAGCAAAGAGAGCCTTTACTGAATAAACAACCCTGAAAGTATTCATAAACTTACTGATACAACATATATGACCTTTACCAAAAGGAATGAGACAACATCTGCTCTTGTACAATAATTTGGAGTATGAGAAACACTGAACTGTTATAGGAGAAACCCACACCCACACTTCAACCACTCTCTCACAAAAAGTGGAAAGACAGAAGAGGAAGAGTGGGGAAATCAGAACACATATTTTAAAGGATTTTGATTTATTATCAATTGGGAATTTAAACTGTTGAAGCTCTGTAGCCATGCATGTATTTAAAGAATCCCAAACACCGGACACTATTATGGCTTAAGACATGAGCATTAGTTTTTGTGGTGTGCCAACACTGCCAGTCATGTTTTTACTGTTTGCAGACAGAGATCTGTCTCACTTTGCACTCATAAGATAACTTCAGTCTTCACAGTAATGACTCCTACTCCTCTATGTTATTGGAACTGTTTATCCCACATTTCTGTGAACTTGTTCATATTAAATTCCAAAGTTCCTGATGGAACTTTAATTACAGTATGTGTCCAAATAGATGCTCACTAAGCACACCAGAACTTGGAAACCCACAAAAGCCTGGTAAATTTTCAGTACCAAAATCCCACTGTCAAAACAAAAAAAAAAATCTATCCACAGCCAATTTAATTTCCCTTTCTTCTACATCTTTTAGCAGAATTTTTTGAAGTTTGTCAAACTAAACAGAATTCATCTTTCTACTTTCATTCCCAATCATAGTATTTTCAAAACTGAAGTGTGTGAAGTATGCAACGTTCCCTCTTTCAGATCTATGAGGTCACATGGACATGAAGCTGAGGACATTATGACAAATGTATCCTGAATTCCACTGTGTAAGTACTTATTTGTTTAATAGCCAAATTTTCATATTGAACTGGTCAAAATCTTTGTCTTAAAATGTTTTCATTTAAATGTTTTGGGTTGTTTGGTTTCAGCGTAATTAAAGTGTTTCTTATGGTCAGAGCCTTGATGATGCCAAGAACAGTTCTCACTTACTAGGAATGTTTCCTTCTAAGCACATTCCCTTGAGTAAGAGAGCAAATGACACAATTGCTAACTTCTATAAATAAAGTAACAGTTTAGGATACCTAGTTTTACCCCCCTCCATCTGCTTTTTCAGCCTTTTCCTGAATGGAACAGGGGAGAGGAAAAAAAAAAAAGGACGTGCTCAGGCACATTCCACATGTATGTTCTCTGTACATTTAGATTCATGAAGCCTTATTTTCCTTTTCTTGGTATATAATTTTAACATATTTATATATTTTTTACGCCTTACCTATGTGTTTAGTGAGAAACTACAAACTAAATGTGTAGGTTTAACTTCCAAGTTTATTTTAGCTGGTTTGGCTGCATCAACGACTCAAAATGAACAGCTTAAACATTAACTCATCACTTTACACTACAGCTAGAGCTGAGGACATTGGACCAGATAACACTCCACGTTCTCAGAGCATGTACTCAAAACTTGAATCTTAGAAGTAGCTAAACCAACACAGATTTTCAAGAGGTTAGTGATTAACTCAAAGGACTGAAAAATTACATGAGACTGTCCAAGTTGAACATAGTTGAGTTCAGCAGTTCAGTTCCCAAGCTCATCTGGCAAAGCAAGTTTTAGAAAAATAACATCACAGTAAAGCTGTTGTCACCATTCAGTTCCCTTTTAGCCTCAAGAAAACGGAAGGACATACAAAAGGAGAATTCTTTCTCAACGTAACAACTGCAGACAAAATGCAGTTGGGCTTTGAAGAACAGTTACTGACTTGAGAAAAAGGAACTGGCACGCTCTCACTCTCCCAACATTTTTGAGCACAGTGGAGAAAGACAGTCCTGGCAGTTTTAACTGGCACTAATTGAAAAGTGAACCTCAGTTTTTCAACTACACAGTGTGTGTTTCCTCTCGGTCACGTTACAGCTAAGCCCAGTGGTCAGCTGTCTCCTGTGGTAGGGCTTGTAATATACTTCCCCTCCTTAAATACCTTGTGGCTACAAAAAACTTTCAGCAGCTTAAAGAAAGATTATTTTCTCAAGGATTCAAAAGGGTCCTATATACACACACACACACACACACAAACACACACACACACACATCTAGATATGTATATAAGAAGTTATTTTTAATACAAAAGACTTTTACAGATCAAGCCTGTCCTACAGAGTATCTCTGGAAGCAGGATGTTCTTGTGCCCCATTCAAAGTGCTAGTGGTAACAGAGAATGAAAAAATTCATTCACCCCATTAGACTAGTTAAGTTTGCAGCACACAAACTTGCCTAGGAAATAGCAACATCTCTAGGCTGAAGCAATCGGTGTTTTTGGTGAAATCCTCTCCTCTAAGGCACTGGCAGGGTGTATCACAGCAGGCACTGTTCCATTACCACACTGTTCCTTACAATTATTGCCTGTCAGACCACTACTCCTGCTCTTGATTGAGGTCTACCTGACTGTTTCACTGGGTTTGAGGAGAGCTGTACAACACCTGTGACACATGCTGCTCTCTTGCACAGTTCCCATGGAAAGGTTACTGGGTTTGCTCAAAGAGAAAATTGCCAGATATGTGGAGTAATGACTCAAGCACCTCCCTCCAGCTGTGCAAAGGCAGCAATCACCGAGTGGAGAGCGCTCCTTCCATAGGATGCTCGCTGATACATCGTCCACAACAATAACCACTTTGAAAATGTGAGTATATTTTACACGCAAACCCACACACCACATACACAGAGCTTGTACAGAATTCACATTCTGTTGTATTCTGCCAATTTCTAAAAACACATTCCAAAAAACCAGGGTAAGATTTGAAATGAACAGTGGATTTAAGTCACTCATGTCAAAACACTATCTTTAACTGTGGCAGGATCAAAGAGCATTCCTTATACTAGAGATTCTGCTCTCTGATTCTGGTTTGCTATTCTTGCTAACAAGCCCTTATTTTCAGCTACTGTTATCTACAAATAGATGACTACAGCTAGAAATTTACATTCTGGAAATGAACACCATATTAGTAAAAGAATACAATTAAACCAGATTCAATTATGCTCGAAACCCAACTGTGTCCCCATAAAACCATACTGACTTGTAAATGCAACTTCTCTGTCTTCTCTTTAATCTAATCTTTATCAAGAAAAACCACAGCTCTGCATAGGAGAAACTCTTGTTTTGAATGAGTATGTACTAGCAAAAACCCATCTTCAGTGGAAAGAGGCATTACAGATTTTAAGCTGAGCACAGGTCTACAGATTTGTTTCTTCCTATACAGAGACTCCAGGGTTTTTTTAAAACTTGTAAAATTTAGTATCAATTTAGTTTAACTGCCCATTAAAAATACCATGGTATATGTAATGTGACATTGCTGGTACACCACCTTAACAGACTTATTCAAGACCACAGGTCTTTGGATTAAAAGCCCTACCACTACAGATAGGAGTTTCAGAAGATTTTTTTAACACAACACAATACATGCATGCATGTCTCACATGTTCCCATTCATCTCATCAAATAAATATTCATGAGACTCAACACTGCCACACCTTATGACTGTTCTTTGACTACAGCAAGACTAACTTGTCTTTGGTCGTATGTATGATGGAAAATGTTAACCTGTATTATTTGAGAAAGATCACCTCTCTCATTTCAACAGAAGTCTTCTATGCTTAACATGGAAAAATAAACAGCATTTGCAATATTCAATATTTCATAAAGTAAACAGGCACAAAATGTTGCTTTTACATATTAACAAATAAAACAGTGTCCTACTCACATCTGCATTAGGCCAGAGCTCTTTGATAACATTTTCTATTCTGGTCACCACTTCCATCCGCATTCTCTCTTCTTCAGGTCTGGGAGACATATACTTATAAAAGTCAATGATTTCTTCATGAAGACTAAGAAAGAAAAAAAAAGAAAGCACAAAAAGTCAGAAAAAACTCCATATGCAAATGAAATAGCAACTATTCTAACCAAAAATGCTTTTTAAGCTCCTAGTTCCTAATTTCATTAAGAGAAAATTTTAGAGCAGCATGCAATTAAAAAAAATCCACATTCACAACACTTTGTAACATTTAGTTCCACATTAGCATCCTACGCCAACAGGTCAATATTGCACTTCATTTGTTAAAAGCATGGAAGCAAATCTAAATCCAAGTGCCTTCAATTCACATTGGAAGTCACACTCTATTTTAATGCCAGCGTAACACAGAAATGGTTCAGTCTTCAACTACGAATGCAGCTGTAGCTCTGAGTACACACTTCACAAAAATTTAAACAGGAGGTTTTTAGCCAACACTTCCTAGTCAGCCCCTTGGCACCAGGCAGGGAGTTCCAGGCAGCAGTCTGTATTCAGTACCACGCTTGCAAAAGTTGACAGTAATTGTGCCAGAAGTAGAGCTAGAAATACTGCTTCTTTTACTGCTTATAGAAGTCACATAAACTAAAAATGTACTCTCCCCCCATAACCCCAGAAAATAAGCAGTACACCTGCAGCAGCAGTTGCTCAGAAGACTTAAGTGACTGACAGACAGTTAACCCATATATAATTTATCATATTACATGTGTTTCTCATTGTCAGTAAGTTATGTTTAGCTTGCCTATGATGAGAGCTGAAATAAAAATGTTTTCATACAGTGCTACAAATTTCTGTGCTTCTGTAGTATCATAAACACATCATCAACTTGAATTCCAGCCACAAAGTAACTAAATTAATTTCATTTGTTTCCTGCAATGACCATTATAGTAATAGCTAGTTATCTTTTAAGAATATATCGTTTCTAGTTACCAAGTACAACTGCATCTTTCATTAAAGCTCTAAGGGACCACCACCAGAAGAGAGCATTTTATTAAGACCAAGCCCTTAGCTGAGATGGGGAATCTAATACTTCCCTACTGCACACACACTTAAATAAATCAAGTGTTAATTACTGGAAGCTGTATACAGGTGTCAACAAAACTGATTAAAATATCTGACAGTTGTGTTTAACAGTCAGAGCAGGGAAAGAACTCAAACCACCTGTGTTAAGTTCTTCCAATACTGCAGCATTACGAACAACACAAGCTTCTCTCCCTCCATCCCCAAGTTAGGGGAACAGTCACAAAAGCCTGGCACCTTATGATGGCCACCACCATGGCTCTCTATATAGATAAAGCTAAGAGAAAGACTCCTCTGACAGAGGAATCTCTTACCTCCTCCTACAGCTGCTTTCTTGCTTTACCTTGGAAGCGTACATCCTGGAGTTAACGTGCACATTCCAAACCACCACTTACACCTTACACCATGCTGACTACTCTGCCTTCAGCTTCTCAGCCATCTCCTGTTCTTCTGCTCTTCACTGCTACTCCATGTGTTGGCATTTTAACTTTCTTACAGTTATCTTCCCAGTGCAAGTACTGGATTCAAGTGAGAAGTATGTGATAAAGGACAGGTTGAGCACTCCAACGACCAAGTTCACTCTCTTTCCTCACTGCCAGTCACATGTATTGAATCCCTAATTTAGTTTCCACATGCTTTACCATTAATCTAGCTTTCAAAACTAGAAGCAACAAGGAAAATGGGCAAAACCCTGATAATTAAACTCCTGAAAACAGAAATGATTTTTCAACTGTAATTTGGTGAATCAGCTTACAGGAAGACCTGGGAGTCAGGTCTGTCTTTAGGGGGTACACAGTGGAGAAATGATCAAGAAACTCAGCCCCACTTTGCCTCTGCTCCTCTGGACTAGCTGGAGCAGACTGGTTACATCCACAGGGCACATGACTTGCCCCAGAGCAGTGTTTTCAGCAAGGATTGAATGCCCACATGCACTGTGAGCCATGAGGAGCAATACCATGTTGTCTGAGGGCACTGAATGCGATGAGACATGCTGGGATGATACCAAGGGAGTATCCCTGGGGAGAAATTCATGTGTGGCACAGCACAAATCCATACTGTCCATCATTAGAGGGCCCAGCTGCTCCCAGGCTTGCGCTTTATGGGAGTTAATTGTTGCCCTGTCCCATCAGGGAACTTTGAAAGAACAAGGCAATCAGGAAAGAGGTCCCTCAAGAGCGAGAGAGCCAAGCCATACAGACACTGCAGTTCTCAGGGCACTGCTCTTTATTAACTCCACCAACACTCTTAATCCAGATAATTATATCAATTCGTGCATTCTTTACAAGCACATAAAATAATGATGTGTTGTCAGAACCAGATGTATTTATTTTTCTAAACATAAATAACAGATGTCTGCATTTCTTTGAATGGGATCCTTCTTATTCTTAGGTAGTCATGAAAAGCTCTGTGGCAAAACAAAAAATTAAGGTACCTGCAAACACACAAACTTACATTACACATGCACAGAATGTTAGTAAACACTGCACACGTAGAAAAAATGAAATCTGAACTTTTTCAATTATAGGAGAAAGGCTTAAAGACTACTAGAGAGAGTTCTCATCAGCACTCCAGGTGGAAACAGTGCAGACATATCTGTGTTTCATCTGCTGCAAGACTGCACGCTGCCAGGACCTCCTGTGCTGCACAGAGCCACGGTGTGCAGAAGGCAGGCAGAAGCTATAGGGGCCCAAGACTACACCTGGATCTGTATTTCCCTGCCCAACAACAGGTTGCTGCCAAGAAATAAGGGAATGATTAATTAAAGCCAAGACAAACAGAAGTAGGCACACGTGGATTTCAGAGCAGTACAACATGACTTAGAGGCATGACTCCAATTAATGTGGAGTTAACTCATGCTGTATTGAAAATTAAAACTCAAGGTTATTCACTGTCCTAATCAACATCTATTATAGTCACTGTTTTTCAAAACAATTTGTTAGGATTAATGGAGTCTGTTTACAAAAGTCTCTAGTGAAATTTTCTATATTTAGCCAAAATGAAGATCAAAGAGACTGAGATGTTCTTTCTGGCATCATAACAGTATTTTATTATTTAATACCATTACATTCATCAGTTATTTCAGATAAAAGTCCTTAAAAGGAGACCTGTTTATAGAAGGAAATTACACTGTAATAAACCTGCTTTCACTGTAGAAAGGTATTTCATTTGGCTTTATAGTCATACTGAAGCATTCCAATATCCAAAACACACTTAGGATGCATGGAGAGAATTCTCTACAACGCGTAAGAGCATTAGTTTGCTGTTTATATTACAGTAAATAAGAGTAAACAAGGGGGTCTTTGTCCTGTACCTTTAGGAAATCTTAACACATGGGGAAAGGAAAAATAAAAAGGTCTCTTACACTTTCTCTGAACCGGTTTCTATCTGCAAAACAAAGTTCTAGCTGCATCACACCTGTTTTCAAGTCTGGTAAGCTGATTCCATCAGAATTTCACAGAGAGAACAGAATTATAAAGAAGCCACTCAATTTAATTTCATGTTCACCTGAGAGGGACAGTGTTGCATCATTAAAAAATAAACTATGGCCGCAAAAGTTGTAATCAAAAGAATGATTTCCCATGGTAACATCACTGAATAGCTCCCTGAGAAACACAAGACTGTGAGACTCAAGTCTTTCAGGTGAAAAGTCACAGCTTTTCTGAGGTGCAAGTACTACGGAACATAGTGCATTACGTTACTTTCTTAGTTTGATCACACCTTACTTTATTTTGTAGCACAACCTGTGGCCTCTAAACGTGCAACTCAGGAATCTCAAGCTCCTTTACACAAGACATTGTTATTCTGGAGTATGAATCTTGCTACACATCTGGCAATCAATTAAAAAATAATCACGTGTGGACAAAATGCAATTTCTGTCTGTTATGCAGAGCACACAGATAACGTGGCCAAGCACATACACTTGACTGTGCACTTGAGCTACCTGACACCTAAACCAGCACAACTCTCTCCTGCTGCGAGTCCAGAACTGGAACCAAGAGTGACACTGGGAGGCACGTCACACTATGAAACACAGCCGGAGATACTACAAGTGTCATTTCCCTGCACTCAGATCTGGATGCAGAATAAATGAGCAGCCCACTGTCCTCACAAATTTTGGCAGCTTGGAGGAAGCCAGCCTGACCAACCCAGTGTCCAGGGCTCAATCGCCACACCAGCGGCTGCCCCGGGTGGGACCATTCCCTTGGCCCCCACTGCCCCAAGCAGCTGAGCAGCAAAACCCAGTACTGCCAAAGCAGAGCAGCCAGCAAGGTCAAGATCATTCTGACCCATTTTGCTTTATCACAGGACAGCAGTTAAGTGTTGCTTTGTGTGTCAACACGCCGTGTTATACTAACCAGAATAATTGGTTTTAATTGAAAAAATTCCAGCTTTTGTCATTCTGGAATTGTGCTATACTTCCACTCTCCTCTGGCTCTTTATTCTTCATTTCACAGGAGAAATTACGCAGGCATGCATGTTCTAATTTCTCTCATCAGGGCGTTACCCATGGCTTCTGCTCCAACTGTTCAAAATTCTGCTCATCCATCCCAAAGAGCTTCTCTGCCTTCAGCATATATATTCCTTCACACACAAAAGGCTATTTGCAACATCACTGAAGATAATTTAAAACAGTGGATATCAGCTACACTCAAAAAAACAATCTAGTGCTCATGCACTACAGGTTGGTTTCGGCAGGATTTTCTGAAGGAAGTTTTGCTTGCAGAATGATGAAAATCTAAATTATGCAGAAACTCTGTGGATGGTGGGCTGAAATAAACAATGAACATACAGGTGACTTTCATCTTTCCCAAACTCTACGCTTAAAACTTTAAGAGTTTAAGGGACATCTGCAACATAGCCCTGCAGCACTAAACAAGCCTTTTGTACCTGAATTTTCTTTGGATAAATAATTCCTAGAGGACAGTGTTTAGTTGCCCCTACCATCTGAAGTCTCCTCTGACTTAAAAAAAAAATCAAAGGAAACAAGAAGAAATACTGTAGAATTTCAGGATTGTAATTGTCTTTGGAGAAGAATGTGAAGGAGGAACCTGAAGTATTTTAGCCACTGAAAGCATCAATACTTAAGAATCCAAACTGCATCCACCCCTTCACTCCCAAAAGGAAAGCCAGCATTGCACAGGAGAGAGAATAAACTTCAGTTTGAACCCCTACCACTCATGACATACTTGGTTTTGAAACAGTTTTGAACAACAATTGTACCAAGGTAAAGGAAAGACACAGAGAGTCCAGTCCTCACTCTCCCCCTCACAACTGTATTGGGGAATTCAACACCTTCCTAAATTAACCTTCAATTTTAACATTGATCTTCCACAAGCTTAATAAAGTAAGTTCTAGATTACTATTACCATCTGCACGTGTTGAATAATAAAGTAGGAACAACAGCAGACACTGTAAAGATCACAAATTATTTTCCCACCTACAAACTCAAGCAAAACCAAACATCAGAGTCCTGAAGGGAACTGTAAATATGAAACATCTGCTGAGGTTCTTTCCCTACCACCTGGGCCTCCATAGCAGACAAATCCTTTCAATATTTGCTGGCTTAAGCTACTGAAAAAAACACTTAGCTGCATTTGCAGGTGATTTAATATGCACTTAAGTTTCATGGTAACTGACACATCAGTCCTCATAAGAAAATAAAATCATGCATGATAAAGGAAACAATTTTCAAAAGCCTCAGAGACTTTGACCATCAATTTTTATATCCTTAGTTACCGAACCATATCAATATATTACAGGTCACATAGTAACCATATTTTGAGACACATATGCCCTACGGGAGCTTTAAAATCAAACATCCCAAAACACGTCCATAATAGCAACCTGACAAAAGCAGGAAAGCTTAGGGAGCTGGGTTTTTGATAATCACACATTTTTTCTTCAGTTCACCCATTTGAATTACAGCTTCACAGACCATCTTTTCACAGTTTACCTAAAAACAGACACAGAGAAAAAACAGGTATTCCACTGCCATATGATTGCTAAACATCACTAAAAATCAGGATATCCACTGTACAAACACTTTCTTAAGGTGCAAATGGAGAATTTCCCTTTGCAGACAGCTAGGAAAATGAGATTTGTATCTGTCTCCATCCATTATAGACCAGGTGTTTGTTACCACTGCCTGGCTTCCCAGAGACAGGGTCTGTTATAACAGGATTACACAAACCACCCTAAACCAGCCAGGGCCAAGTTAGCCAAGCTAAATCGCACCAAATTTATCAGTTCAGGTAAAGCAGCCACTCCTCAGAGCTGTGGGGAGCCCAAGGAGGAGCCCTCAACCCCTGAGTCCCCCCCAGATGGCAAGAGGCAAAAGGATGCAAGCAGAACTCCTTCAGTGGGCATAGCCACACCCAGAAAACCACGTCTGGCAACCACCTCTGGGCAGCTTTCAGGGTTTACCCAAGAACAGCTTGACCTTTCTGACTAATATTTGTAGTCTGCTGAGTAATTCACAGAATTGCCTTTTAGGACCAAAGGAGAGCAAAATTTCCACAAATATGTCAATCATTTAGGAACCCTGATCTTGTTTTCAGGACTAATGTATTTTGGGGTTAATCTGATCGTGCTGATACTGAGTTTTAAAACATGAAGATAGTTTGGTCACTTCCACCAATTATGATGGACTGATTATGCACATTTCTTCAAAAGCTGTGGAGGAAAAAAAAAAAAGCCACTAAATTTACACTACAAGACCTACACTTTCTATCCTCTGCAAATTCTTGAAAGCCTAATTCTTCCTCCCAGTCAACACCCACTGTCCCCAAATCCCTCAAATTAATGTAGGTTTTTTTTCACTAATATTCTGTATTTTACATTAACTTATGGGTTTAACTGAATCATAAAAAGTACTAAAATAGCACTGCTTTATGGAAACAGCATAATGTAGTAGAGACATTTAAACAGTGGACAAAGCAGAAATGTGGACAGTTCTTTTTAATTATTTAAACTGGTATCTCTGTCTTTCCAGTTTTGTATTTATTTTATAGATCCTTTGTTTTAATCAGTATGAGTGCTCTCTTCTTCAAACTGATTCAAGGTAGTTCTAACTAAAATTTTCAAGCATATTCTTTAGTCAAGAAGTAGTGTAACCGACTCTTTTCCTATCAAGGGAAAAGTGAGCATTTTTTTTGTCTGTTTATAAATTTCATTGTGTGCTTTGCCTTCCTAAAATATACTCGGATGTACTAGAATTTTTCCTACAGAAATTCGTCTTTCAAGAGGGGGAAAAATCCTACTGAACTTTAATTATAAATCAAATGCTTGAATTAGTCCTACCAATAAGTGATTTGACGTGTAACTCTGCAACTAATCCACTGGCTTTTAAATCCATGCCATATGCATGCTGAGTCTTGCTCTCTATTTTTGCAGCACTTCCAGCAAAAACATGAAATGCCAACTGGAAAGACTGTTTTGAGAAATACCCTTACTTCCCACTGCCTTTTTTTTTTGTTTTAATCACACTGTACATAAAAACAATCTAGCTGAATCCTGCATGTGTGGGAATAATCTTCTATTTCTTCCCTGGAAAGTATCTACATATCATCCCTCCTTCCCATCTCAGTAAGCAAGTGCTGTGAGAGTCTGTTGCTTCTCTTCCCTCAGGTAATGGAAGATGCATTTTGCTAACAGAGGAGTGAAAAAAAAATGAGAGAAACTGCTACCTCAAGTGATCTGAAAGAAGAAGTACTAACAAAACAAAAAGATGAAGCAGGAGAAAAAGGCTTTGTGCAGGAAAAACGAAGTGGGAAGAGCAGCAATGGGAAGAAGCTGATTTATTTCATAATGACAAAGTTCAACTCTAGTAATATCTAATTATCTTGAAACACACCAGTAATTCTAACATCTCCTATAAATGACAGCCACAAGGTTTTTCTTTAGCTCACTTGCATAACAGTGTTAGTCTGCTGGAACAGTTGCACATACAGACTAACCACGCAGTTTGCAACCTCATAATTTAAAATACACACACACACACACATATATATATTTAAGAAGCCTTAAAGTGCAACTATTAGCATGCACTTTGTATATTCTGTAATTAAAACTTCAGGTAAATTTCCAAACAATTAAAACCACAGAGGAGTTGAAGATATCTTTTTTCTACAGCAGGGAATTAGTAATTCCTCAGCCTGCCGACTCCCTTTGCTTAAAAAAGCACTCAGAAAGACCAAACAACAGTTTATAAGTTTGCTTTAAAACAAGAGTTTAACAAGTAAAAGTAACTATCAGTATCAACAGCAGTTCAGTTACTATTAGCTCAACTTTCCCAGTAAAACAGCAACATTCGGGTTTGTGTTAGAGCTGTAACAAAATCTATGGCTACTAAATTACTGTAACACATGAATAGCTCTGACCCCCTCTGAACCAGAACAACAGGTACGAGCAGGGAGTTTTAAAACAAATAAAAGTCTATCACAACAGTTCTGCAAATCACACCAGTGGTGTTACTATTAAACCAAACCAGAAGGAAACAGCAGGCCAGGTAATCTGCCTTTCTGTCTCCATAAAGCCAGGCAGCACAGACCTTTATACAACTCTAGTATATTGCTCCTGTTTTGTTAGTGTAGTAAATATTATCACATAAACAAACAATCTGTGACCTTCTGATATCTGGCACCACATGCTATCTGGACAGAGGTGAGACTAACACACTCCCAGGAGACTGATGAGCACTTCTGGCGGATAATGGACTTGGGAAAAAAAATCTCCACCTGAAAACTCAGATGGGAGCAAAAAACCTGCAGCACAGACCTTTGCCACCATGTGCACAGCAGCAGGTTACCCAACATGAAGCCTGGCAAGCCTAGCACAGGGTTTTCTCATACAGAACAGAGTGGAGAAAACTCTGCTTCCACATACACAGCGGGTTCTGCCTGGCAAATATTCTTGTTTATGACTTGATAAATTATTTGACTTGAAAGATTAGTTAAATGAAAGAATGGAGAGCAATGTCATTATTAACTCCTGTCTCCTTCCATCAGAGCAGATTTACACTTTCAAATGTCAACTCCAAACAAGCCCACACCAGTCCCGAAGAAGGAAGGGACACTACCACGATGCCAGGCTTTCACTGCTCACCTCAAAGCCAAGACAAAAGGCTGTTTGAGGTCCATGTTCCCACCAGTGGCTGGTGCTGCTGCCACACTTGGCCCTACAGATCAGTTACGCATCCCGAGCGCACTGGGCTCGCTCCAGAAACCCTCTGCATGTCCATCTGTGCAGCAAACCTGCTCTGTAACTGCTCAGTAAGCAGGAGAACCAAGAACAGAATAAAACTCTAAACATTTCTCCTTCAGGAACATGGGATCAAACTGAGAATAACTTAATAAAAAAATATTAAGTCCAATAACTAGCCACAGTTGCAGTTCGTTAATAACTTTTCAGCTCCAGAATAAGAACATTTTCAAATTAAATGTGACGTGCCAGTATGCCATCTGGAAAGTCAATGCAGATTTGCAAGGCTTTCCAGCATCTTCTCATGTTCACAGTCTTTTGGGCGGTGGNTTTTTTTTTTTTTTTTTAGAGGAGGGACTTTTGAACAGCATTTTGGAACATTCAAGGAATACAAAACTGAACCCCAAGTTACTTTGCTACATTTCCTGTATCAGAAGTATTCAAAACTTCTTATGAAAATATTTGAAGTTAGCAATTAGAGTTAAAACCACAAGCTTGAGTTTGCAGCTTAAATTTCTATTCCCTGAGCAAAATGGAGAGTGATCCCAAGTTATCCGCTTTGAAACAAGTTTATCACCTATTTATTACTTGTTAGTGCACTTTGGTGATACTCTGCTACAGGACTAATACAAGTTCAGATGCACTGCTGTCATACCCAGCCAAAATTGAAATCACAGATGTAGTTCTCCCTGTCATTTTCAAATGCTTAAAAGCAACTGCAGTGGGTGCACTTTGAAGGAGGAGGAACAATCCCACATACTATAGCAAAGGTACAAGGAACATTTCAGGTAACTTTTTACTTTGATGAATTGTTATCTTTACAGTAGGGGTGTGCACAGTGAACTATGTTCAGATTAAACAATGCAGTGTTCATTTTGGGACTCATGATGTAGTATTATGCTCCCTTAAAGGTATATGTTAGGAACTATTTGTTCATATTCTGATTTGTTCTCTTGTGCTCAGATACTCTTGCTTGCAAGGCAGGATGCACAGGTACCATGGGCTGGGAGCAGCAATGCTGCCAAGTTTCTTGGAGTCAACAGCCTCCCTTTGCTCTGGTTATCATCCCAGGATAGAAAGTTACAAACAGTAACAATCAAAAAAGGACACTGCCTAAACAGCTCACAGAAAAATGCTTCCCGTGGTCACCTCTATCAGCCCAGTGACAGAGATGCACACTTAGCAACTTCCATGTCAGGAACTGCAAAAAATGCTTCTTTCTCCAATGTAGGTGACAGATTTCATCCTTCCAAGTATCTGGAGAAGTTGGTCTCTGACTAATTGGGTGGATCAGATCATGGGGTTTATTTTCTTTATTTCCCCTGAAGCTTCAGCTAGTACATCTGTCAGAAAACTACCAATACAAAAGTGAGAAGAAAATACTAAAAAGTACTGCACTGAAATACTTCCTATGAGTCCAAAATGGTGAAAGACCAATCCATACTGAGAGACGACTTAGGAAAGATTTCACACACCTTCCTCAGTTGCTGGGTTTTGCTTGGACATAAAGACAGAAGAATCAGCACATGATGGAAAAAGGGGGACTTTTAATGGTCTGACAAAGACCTAATATCATGAAGGCGACTACTGGAACCCACTCCAGGATGAGGCATCCCTGGCGTAGCACATCTCCTCACACCATCCACATGTGCATTGACACATTTGTGCACAGTCTTCCAACAGAAGTAGCAAATGTAGAGTGAGAGGCAATGCAGAGTTCTCAGAAACACCCTCAAGATTCATCCAACTCACTTGCTGGAACCAGGCTCTAAAAATAATTTTAAGATTACATAAAAGTGTCTTGCATACTCAAAAAATGAGTAGAAGATGCAGCAGTGACCAGTTGTAAGTGAGGTATAAGAGGGTCTGTGAGCTCCACAAACTGTAGAATCAATAGCAACTGAAAAAGCACGTTTCTGCATGCCTGAAGCAGGTTTGCTTCAGAGGAGCAAAGGCTGAAGTGAACTATTCCAGCATATAATGTTCAGTGACTTACTGCCTACAGGCAAATACCACACCGCAGAAAAAACAAGGGAGAAAGTTTGTTAATACAGTTATTCTCTTCTTTACTCCTAGGTACATCTATGCCAGGAGCTGACACTGTTACTACCATTGAAACTTTATCATTTACCAGTTGTACGTGCCCTGTCACATTTGTCCAAGTTGTGACAATAGCAGCTTCAAAAGATCACCGGTTAGTTCAAATTTAGATCGAAAACCAATGCAAATTATGTACAATTACAACAGAGCAAAAGAAGCAGGACTGTACTGTCCTTTCTGCCTCATCTCAAAAACGATCCCGTAAGAAGCAATCTAACAGCCTGATGAGGCAAACTTCTCTTCCACCTGATGCTGGAAGCAGAGGTACATGTAAAGAAGCTGTTCACCTCAATAACAAACTAGTTCTTCAAGGCAAAAATCAACATGAAAATTTTCTAACGTGAGTGCTTGCCAAGTATGACTACTACAGTAGTCATTCCCCATGGATGAATGAGCGCAAGGTACTGAGTCCAAAGCACAACCAGAAGGCTGAGTATATAGATCCTCAAACATATGAGTTGAATCACCCAACTGAAGAGTGTGACAGAACAAAGCAAAAATTAAATAAAATTAACCTTAGGACCTAATTTTTTCAGCCTGACTAAATACTGTGACCTAAGACTGTGATCTGCAGTCATGGCCATTATTCAGATCAAGACAGTTCCTTCACCACACTATGTTTAACTCAATACTTTAACTGGCAGCTGTGGAAAGCTTGCCAACCAGGAGTGCCTCTGAATACATCAGAGATAAAACCAGATGCAAGTCACAAGTCCTTCACACCACTTTCAGAACTGATATGCATACTTCAGATTAAAGCCAAAATCTTACTGAGGGATAAGGGGGAGGAATGCAAATGTATATATAGGAGTATACTTTTTATAACAACCCCGTTGGAACTAAACAAACCAAAAAACCCACAAAACCAGAACAAAAACCACTTACTTTTTGTAGCACACAGGAAAATATCAGCTGTTCCTGAAGTAACATAGAAAGTGAACAGCTCTAAAATTAATAGAGTGAGAATTAAGAAAGCTTAAGAAAGTAAGTTATCACACTTCCTCAGTCTATCTTAAACACAGCATCAAGAGGTCAGGCAGGGTCAACAAGCTTTGATTAAGGACTCCCTGTCCTCAGACTATACACACTGACACAAAACAGTAAGATCAACACCTTCGTCATCACCCAAACTACAGCACAATGTTCCTGCATGCTGTATTTTAGAGGACATTAAAAGAAGGGCTTATCTACACTTGATATTTCTGACAGGTTAATGCAAGTTCTTTCAGGTGTTACTGCATCCATAAACAAAGTAATTGTAAGAAAGCACGTGATACTTTCACGGGGTGTACCTAAATGCAACTGAAAGTAAATCTACACTGAGTGAAGGTGATGAGCCAATGCAGCTACTCATCTATACCACCTCTCACTTATCATAGAACACTACCCTAATTTTTCTCATTTGGAAGTTTCTAGAGGACTTTAATGTTTGAATTTGTCCCTTGTTATATTCTACTACTTGTAGGATCACAATACTATTTCCTTCACACTGTCTTTATCTTGAATATTGTCTTGGCTACTTCTCCCGCAGGAGATCACACTGACAAGACAGAAGAGCAGAGGTGCACAAACACTGACTTTGATCCTACACCCCTGCTACCATCGTTTTCCAGTAAAAATCTTACAAAATGCAATGCAAAAAAAAATTGCGCAGTGTACGTGATACAGTATGGTGATGCAGAATTCCACACCATAAAGCCTTCTCAAACAATTTGTAGCAAGACTGTGCCTCTTTCACTGCACATCACTTTTGAATAATTCAGATATAGATCTCATACCATGGAGGATGTTATGAGACCATCAGAGAGGCTGATCTGGAATGAGGGCTGCCAAATAATCTTAATTGTCACCATGGGAGGAAGAAAATTAAGAGATGTTGCATCCCAGCATAAGACAACCCCAGCCTCAGTCAGGCAGCCAGTTCACCTCACACTGAGCTACTGTGCTGGAGCTGCCCTCCCACCCAGGACCCACCCTGAGAGCTTGGCAGCCCCAAGGGACACCATCAGTGCGGCTCAGTCTCACACAGATTTTGTGACACAGCTTTAAGGGTCAGGAAGACAACCACCAGGGACAGGCAGTATCAGGACACCTGTACTGAATGCAGCAATACTGATACGCTGATTGCACGACTCTGATACAACACACCAGTATCACCAGTATCAAAGTTACTGGAAAGATTTATACCAGCTCTAGTGATCTGTAGGAGTTCTGTACAAATCTATAAACAAGAGTTCTGCTCCCTTGATTCATGTCTGTCTCTTGTTTTGATATCCTATGTTCGTAGTATTGCCGGAAAAAATTCCTGCTATGTTATCTATTACTTAAAGTTACAAAATTATTCAAGTTGCTATAGCTATTTGCAGCCTAGGAAAAACATCTGAAGCCCATACCGAGTTCACCAGTTTTCCTATCTTTTTCTTGCTTATAGAAATATTGCCCTTAACCCCCATTTCTAGGCAACAGCACAGAAAGTAATACTCAAATACTCATGACATCTTGAGCACTCTTTGGCAGTTCATCCAAAAAGATTATTCAAAAAGACAAACACTCATAATTTAGGAATTCCCAGCATGTTCAAATAATAAATTAGCATTCCAACTGCCCGCTAAGAACAGCAATAGCATTTATTTTCTTATAATATGTATTATGCAAGATTTTCACTGGTTGTGTTGCTCTGTCACTACCAGCACACTTCCCTCCCTCAACACACAACACCTAAGCTGGCTCTAGGCCGCATTCTGCTCCTGCTGCCAGTTCCAATGTCCAGCAAGGAGAGCATACGAACCCCTGTTTTACATCACATAAACATAAACAAAAAGCTTTGAAGCAACAGTCAACACTGAAGTTTTGGCATATGCATGATTTTGGGAGCACATACACCATACTGAAAGATGTGTTCAGATTTCCCACATTATGAGATCAATCAAAAATAAATATTAAGTCTTTCTATTATTGCCTATTGTATCATTTTAATAGTAAAGCTATGCACACAACTTCTGAAAACCACATTTAAAAGTTTCCAAAGTGAATTCCCAAAGTGAAAAACAGACTTTACATTCTAATTTGAAATAAATTATTAGAAATGGCCCAGGAACAAAGTATAATAGGGAGATGGTAGGGAAAAAATTGAAACTGAGAAAAAAGCAGTAATGTGCTCTCGTGATACAGGTTTCCATCTATCTGACTGACATCTATAGGACTGACAATATGATACTAAGCTTCCTAACACTGACCCTATGCTGACAGTTTGACAATTAAAAATAACAGCTACAACCCCAACATAGTTTAATACAATACTAATAAAGATTCAGGGTGAACAGATCCTCTTTCTTCAATGCATGCTGCTGTGTAAAACACACAACAGCTCTTGGGAATCAGCAAGCACACAAGAGGGAATGGCACACTCCTCCTATTACTTAATATAGACATCTCCATCTACCAAAAAAAGTCTGCCAAACTTCTGTTCCTTATATAGCCACTCCAAGGTAAATAGGTATCCAAGTCCGAAACAGAAGATATGAATTGGAGAAAACATAACAGTTCACAAGAATACACCCACATGCTGTTTCCTTGCACACGTAGAAATCAGCAGCCTCTGAAGTCTTCCTTAAAGTCTGATAACTTTGTTTAAACAAAACATGCTGAAATGTTGGCCCTATCTCAAAACCCTGCAACCTCAAGTAATACTGTTATATAATATTCACCATGTATTTCTTAAAGGTTTCATCAAACTGCCTTTAGTCCAGCACCTTCATCCCTAGTAAACCAGTTTCTCTCTCCCAGCCCTTCCAAAAGAAGTCACTTCTTACTACAGGAGACTGTGGGGAAATATCCGGTTTCACTTCCATAAAACCCAGCTGACTGCCTTCAAGAGCTGCACAAGCTGTCACAAGGGTACTGCCAGGACAGTGCTGTGGCATGACTCAGGACGAGACAGAGAGTGACAGTGGATCTCATCAGATGGGTGCAAGAAGAGGATCTGCACTCCAGTCACATCCCTGCACTTCTACCTCACAGCCGGCATACGCAGCTACAGAGTGAGGACAGAGTACTGCTCTTAGGAGGCTTTTTCAGGAAGCAAGCAGATTTGTGTCTAAGGATCTTTCCAAATAACTCCTTTTTACATGTGATGTGCAGAGTGAATTCACCTGCAGCCTATCTTTAATGTACATGAGTTCACCAAATCCAAAACACATGCAACTACTCTAACAGAGGATGCATGAAGTGGCCATGCACACACCTCCTTGTTGTTTCACCAGAAATCAGAATCCTGTGCACAAAGGTGTTTGTTTCACCTACATTAAGCATTTGTATCAAGTAACGTAACAGTAAATCAAGCACCAACCCTGCATTTTATTTAAGCATTTAAGAGTATATGATGAAAACCAACACAACTGATTAGGATTTTATCAGATTTCCCTAAGTCAGGCATTCAGGTTTGACGTTTTGCCGGAGGTTCACAGACTTGCTCTGCTCACAGTACACTCAGCTCTTTCTGTTTGTGCTCCAGCCCACATGGAAATCATGCTCCCATGGGTGATACCATGCAAGGGCCTGAGCAAACAGAGCTAAGGACATGCAGCGTAAGTTACCACAGGCAGACAGCCGCCTTAATGTGGCTCCATGTCCTCTGGTCAGCTCACACCTGGGACAACGGGTTTGTGTCTGCCTTAATGCACTTTGCTTCTTTCAAAAATGAGACTAAAAGACCTGAGAAGCCGACACACTTCACATGAAAAACTCATAATGGAATTTCCATAGCAAAGACTTACAGCTTTAAGCTATTTTCTTCCCTAAAGTAGTTATGGTTTTATTTCATGATACCCTCTGTAATCCTGGGCAAAATGCTGAGAACCCTTACATTAAATAAGCAGAAGTCTGTTCAAGTCTGTGCCAACCAGTTCAGCAGCATGGGAGTGTGTGCATGTCTGTGTCCAACCCCCTCCTGTGGGGGTCACAGGATGCTCTTCCTTTCATGGCAAAGTTTCCATCAGTACTTCAAAACATGTGTATTCAATATTTCAAAATGCAGTTTTCTATCTAATCTACATTTCTCCTCAGCAGTACACACCACAGATTTACCTCCTTAAACTCACACATTAACTGGGTTCTTGCCTTCAGCTGCAGATTACTGAGAAAACAGCTCCCTACTGAGTCCCCAAATCCACATCTCCTTCCTGGGAACTTCTGGAACTTCCAGAACACTGGGCTCTTTCCTTTGGCACAAGAATCACAGAAACTTACAATAAATAGGCCAAACTTAAGTGCAAGTCTTTATTTTTTGGTTTTGTTGCATTTAAGGCTTCTTGTTTCAGCAGTTCTTTTGTCACCTTTTAGCCAGGTTCAATCTGAACACGGTGAAAGCTGTAAAATAGCCATTTCAGTATCCCAAATACTTTTTCTTCCTTTCTAATTGTGACACTGCTAACATTATTTACTGCCACCCTTGGGACACACACAGAGAACCCCGTCCAAAACCCCCAACCCACACATCCTCCTACATCCTTGAGTTTTGCTACTAACCACTCTGCCAAGGCAAACCCAACTTAACTCTTTAAAGGTATGTATTAAGTCAACAGTAACATCATACTTGTGCTGTCAAACTTCTCATTCATTTTCTGCATTATCTGTTGTTTTCAGAACTACTGTCTGATGACAGTCCCCAGAGGATGGAAGACATGGAAGCTGACTCTGACTAGTGCAACTTGCAGGCAGCACTACACAATTGATTTACAGTGATATTTCACAAGCCACCAAGTTAAGAGTGCCACAACAGAGTACCTGTCATGCAAATACCTGCATTATTAATAGAACTGCAAGTCTGAGAACTTAGACTAAGGAAAAATATTAAACATAGGCCAGAATACAATGTACCCAGCAGCACCATTAATTCCAAGAGAGCAAAAACTCCCCTGTATTGAATGTCTGTATTTCAGCACAGGTAAATGTTAGGAAATACTGCGTATACTTTGTAAAAAATCTATCTTGAAACCAAACCCAAAACTGTTGTGGGTTATTATTTAATTATCTTTTTATATGTGTACATAGCATTAACTAGGAGAGTATATTTCTCAAAGATAATATTTTTAAAAAACCTTAGAAGAAAAGAAATCAAGATTTGACTGAACAGCTACTTAGCTTTTAACCAAAATCTCTATTTCAACATGTTTACCTTACCTAAATCTTTAGACAGCTAGTTACACACTGTTATGTGTTTACATAATCTGTTCAACTGGGTAAAAATTATTGGACTGGTTTTCCAGACAGCTGATCAATAGAATTGCATATTCAGAGCTGGTTTTGCACAGCCATCCACACAAGTGACATCCTTGCACTGGAAATATGAATGCCACATGTCAGCTTTCAGCTGTGTTTGCCAGCAAATCTGGTCTCATCGTTCTGAAAGTGGGACTGTTCCACAACTCTGTTGTATTCCAAAGAGTCAAAGTTTAAAGTGATTAACTTAACAAAATTACAGGATGGTATATAGGGAAAAGCACTGAGAGCCGGTACTACCTTTTCACAATTTGCATAGTAACAGTCAGGGAAGAAAAAGATACCTGTTAACACACAAGTAATGATATAATAGCAATGCTGGCATCTTTTCCCAGTAATTGCTAGAACTACTCCACACTATTTTGGAAATTTACATTGGAAATAACGAATTTAAAATATTTACTTTAGCAGCAACCTCATTTGCTAGATTACAAACCTCTCTATCCATCCTTGCTGCCCAGTGTCTCCAGATGCAGACAGATGCCTTAGAACAGACAGCTGTTCAAGAGAAGCTTGCAGTCAGGAGCAAAGGCAGCACCTCAGGTCACACCGCAGGCACAGCAGGCTTCACCTGGCCTTGCCAGCAGCCAGTCGGTCACTCTGCAACCTTCACAGGACCTAGGCATTGTCTAGGCTTTCCTAGGAAGCTTCAGTTCCTTTTAGAAATTGTTTCCACAATCTTTCATTCAGATTGTTAGCCAACAGCCTCTAAAACGTTTTATAGCTTTTTGAAAGCAAACTTCCGCCATTTAGGAAAAGCAATGTAGGGTTGTATTGTAGAGACACTCTACCTTACTCTGCTTTGAATAAAGGAAATAGCTAAAACAGAAGCTCAGCACCATGTAAATATATGCCACAAACTAGACAGTCAATACACATGCAGACTAAGATATCTGAGTATGTCTTGGTACTGTTAAAAAAAAAGTCCACAAGGGGCTAACACTTGGAGTTTGAAACAGATTTCACCAAAATTCAACTCAAGCAACGCTTTGAATACTTTGGCACAGTTGTTATTATTGTTATTAATCTCTTGCCGAAGCTCACTCTTTTTCTGCCCCATTGTTATCACAATTACTCTCATGTTGAAACCTACCCTTTTTCACCCTGTATCTTCAATACAGAAAAAAATTTACATATTTACAAGACACAGAGAGAGAAGAGCACTTCTAAAAATGTTCCTTAGCCTTCAAGTAAATAAGTTACAAGACAGAATATAACCAGAGTTCAAAAACTAACTTACAAAAATTTAGTACTTGGTATGTTTCACACACAGTACTTTTAAGTTGTGTGAAGAAAGTTGCAGAAAGTTCCAAAGTACAGTGACTAGAACACTTAAAATAGCATACTTCTGCAGTGTCACTTTATGAATTATTATAACCCCAGCAGTAACAGGAGCTATAGTAAATAGGAGCTGGCAAGAAAATAGAAAGCCAGAGATAGTTAGAACTTGCCTTCCAAAACGACCAGCAAATTTGAATAGTCATTTTGACAAATCTTACAGAACAGCAATTTTGGAAGGCAAAGAGATTGATGCTTTCCTGTGAGAGGGGGCTGAAGGACCCTTAGGTACAAGCTGAGCACATAAAAACTCATGCAACTAAATCACTACTGATTTCTAAAATGAGCTCTGCCAGGCTGTCAACTTTTACCGTACACCTCTGTCATCTAGACCCTGGAGGGTTCAAGGCAAAGGTTATGTTTTGAAAAGCGTGAACTTTACAAAAAAAAAACACAGAAGTTACCAAATGGTCTTTATCCAGGGCATTGCCCATATCAAAAGCCATCACTGTGTTTAAAAAAAGGGGAGGGCTCAAACTAGTTTTCAGGTAAACAGAAGATAGATGATTGCCTGCCCTCCATCTCCATGGGCTCGTGCAATGACAGCTGATGAGACCTAAGCTAACACAAAAACACTAAGGACAAAATATTCATATCAGCACATGCATTCCATAGTAATAGATCCATGACAACCACTAATAACCCCACACTAAAACCCACTGCACACTATGCAGGCATGGGAGTTTATTTCTGGGAGCAGGTGCCTGCCTGCATGCATATCTTCTCTGTCAGGTCTCAGAAAACACACTCCCCGGGAAATTACCTAGTCTGTGCGCTTTCTTTTAACACCAACAGATGATTATTGTTTTTTTAAGTTCTAGTCCCTACCACGCATTTGTTCCGCAGGCAGCACAAAGCGTTAGAGGTGAGCTTGACAGCGCTGCGGAGGGGCAGGCGTGCCGGCCCTGTGCCTGTCCCGGCCCCGCCGCACGTGCGGGACCAGCGAGGGCAGCACCCGGCGCTACAGCAGCGAGAACGCCGCGCACAGCGCGAAGCGGCGCTGACAGTGGTGTCCGAGGAGCCCGGCGGCACCGGCCGGCAGCGTGTAACACGTGCACGGGCGGTGACAGCGGAGGACCGGCGGGGCTCCCGTCCCTGCGGATAGGCGTGCCCGCTCCATCAGCATGCACACGGGCACCGCTGCCGCCCGCGTGTGGCCCCGGCCCCGCGGAGCCGCCGCCCCGGCGGGCGGGACGGCGGAGGACCGGCGGGCCTCCCGTCCCTGCGGATAGGCGTGCCCGCTCCATCAGCATGCACACGGGCACCGCTGCCGCCCGCGTGTGGCCCCGGCCCCGCGGAGCCGCCGCCCCGGCGGGCGGGACGCTCGGCGCAGGGGTTGCCCCGCACAGGCCGCTGGAGCACCGGC
>VZRQ01008602.1:27438-50179 GCA_013397975.1 Machaerirhynchus nigripectus | reverse complement strand
GAGGTGCGGGCAGACCCGGGCCAGCGTCCCCCTGTCCGCACACCGACAGCCGCCGCTGCCCCCACCAAAACTCTTGTGGGGACGCGTCTGGGTAGTCCTGTCTTTCATTCCCCACCATAGGAGAGGAAAAGGCAGCCTAGGTGCAGCCTTTTCTGCACATGGAAAAAATACATACACAATACCCCAAACAGCAACACTGAGTAGTACCAGTTCTTGTCAGACTCGGTTTTATTTTTAGTGTTTTCATACTACAGACTTAAAACATCTTTAATATCAGATACAAAGTTTCCAGCATTCTTCATGAAGGGCCTGCTGCTTCCCCCACTTTCAGAATTGTGAGAGATGAATTCTCTTTAGGAAGCTGGAGGTGGAGGGTTTAGAATTAAAAAGTCGCATTCCCATTTCAAGCATTCCGTGAAGTGAACAGTTTGCGAAGAAGAAGACTTAGCACCACTTCCCGGTGACAACCAAAGACTGAAGTTCTGGCTTCTCCCCACCATCCCAGAGCAGCACATACTGTCCTCAGCACTCCTCTGTTGTGTCACAGCGTGTCTGATCTGCATTGCCCAAGAGAAAATGAACCACAGCAAGAGGGTGAAATCTGGGGGTTGGAAAACTTAATTGCTTTGAAAATTAGGACCTGTACCTAAAACTACTACCAAAATCCAAGTAGAAACTGGTGGGACTGGAACATGTCTTGGAATTGGGGAATAACCACTATGAATAACCCTATTTTCCAAACCCCACATTCTTCAGTTATTCTGAGGATTATAAGCATAGCAGGAAAAGGTAACAAGAAGGGTCTAAATGATGTTCCCTGCACATCATAAATTCAAATAAAAATGTTTCAATAATCAACTTCTTTTTAAAATGCAACAAAGAAAAGTGTAAGTCAAATAAAAGATTTCACATTACCCTTAAGGAGGTAAAAGTAACATGAAAACAACTGATTTGTTTCCTTTTCTTTTTTAATAAAGCTAATTCTGAAAAAAAATCCATGATTTAGTGTATACTCACAGCACATAAATGCAAACAAGTTTTCTATAGGACTGAGGTTTATTAATTTACAGGATTCCTCAGTAACAACCCCAGTCCCAAGCAAATATAGCCAGGATGCAAGAGAGATGGTAGAGTAACACAAGTGCTTTAGATTAGCAAGTATGCCCAGGGGGCATAAAAAACAAACAAAACCCACACTTTAATATGGTCGAATTGGTTTTTTTAATCACCACTTTGAATTTTAACTCTCTTATTTTCTATAAAGAGAACTTCCCAGAAAAGGTTATTTGGAAACATCATGCATTTACTAGCTGAATCAGCCATTCTTCCTTTAAGTTCTGGAAGTGCTTTTCACTCTCCATTTGAAGGGGCAGAGAGGAGGAAAGAGGCCAATGCAATATTCCTTAAAAGTTAAAAAAAAGTCACATGTCAGAGAAGAAAGAAAACAATTCTCAATGGGATTTTTATCATAGCAGAAACACGAAACTGGAGAAGGTTGACTGAAAGCCCAACACGCCTTTCAGCGTGGTGCAGGGATTTATGTGAGCACCTCGCAATGCCAGGGCTGCAATCAGGACCCTTGTGCTGAGAACACGCAGCAGCCACAATCATTGCAACAGCATACAGATTATTACAGGGATCTTAGTTCAGTTCCCAAGCAGTTTGATTTAAACTCATAATGTAACAGTAGTGCAAAGAGTTCCTGACACCCAGGTTCGGAAAAAAAAGCATCTTCCTATACCCTCAGGTGTGCAAACCTCCAACTACGCTTTATGTGGTCACTAAATTATGTCTGTATGTTTGACAAAATGCCTCTCACAAAGAAACTTACAAAAATTATACAGAAACAAAATGAAATTGAAGTGAATTGACAACTTCAATTTTTCCCAGAAGGTACAAAAATTAACAGTTTTAAGTTATCTTTAAATATTAGACCAAAATTAGACCAAAAAACCCCCAGTGCTGAAGTAAAAACTTCTTCAAACAGAAAGGCTCACCATGGGTCAGCCCTGGTGGAAAAACTTCAAGTTCCTTTATCTGCTGTTTCTCTCAGATACCTTAGATTTTGCCAGTTATCTTAAAGTTATATATCTTAACAGCTTGTCCAGCACAAACTATATATAGATTGTTTGCTCAAGTCACCTGTGCCAGAAAGGAACAATTACATTATTTTCAATTACCACTACCATTGCCTGAATTGGAATTTGCAACAGTAAATGTAAGGCTAGACGTTTCTATCCAATCCTCGGGAATGTTTTTATTGAAAATCCCTACTAAGGAAACAGAACTTGAGTTTGTGGGCATTTTTGATTTGTTGTTTTATGTTAATATTCCACAAGATATGAATTCTATTTATAATACTTTAACTACAAACTAATTTAAAATTCATTTGGTCGCCAATGCAGTTCTCATTTTGTAATTTTACTCTGCTCTCATTTTTTTTGTATTTGTCTCTCAAAATACACACATCAAACCAAGCCAAGTAGTACTGGTTGAAGTTATTCTTGTTCCTCTAAGAAGACAATCTTAAAAAAAAAAAAAAGCAGCCCATACTGTGAAAAAAAATTACATTCAACACACACCATAAACCCCAAAGAGTTAAACTATTGACTCGACTGTGGTCTACAGTCGTCTTCTGCTTCTGAATGTCAAGGCATGATGTATAAAAAGTATGTCACAACAAACGCACATTTAGATCTTGCCACTTCTTTCTTTTCATAGAGAGCAAGAATAAAACCACACAGGTGATAATTCCTTATTTCCACAGCTCAGAATTGACATTTTGCAGGCTGCAGAGACCAAGGCAGAAGAAAATACCAGTGGTCCTGAACAGGGCAGGGGACCCACAGCCCCCTTCACACTCTTTACTTGACACCACAGACCAAGGTAAACTCAGCACCTATTTTGGTATTACAGCTCAACTCAGAGCCAGTCTGTTGTGCTCAGCATCAGACAGGGACACAAGTAAAGCAGCAATCCATACTTTCCAAGGACTGTGGTTTTTGACTGAAGCAGACAGATGATGCCTTAGGGACCAGAATAAGCAACCAAATTCAGATACCTGTTTTGATACCAAACATATATCTGTGTGATTAGATTAACTGATGATCACTTACATCTATTTAGTATCTATTTACTTATGCTACACACTGTCTACATCAGTTCAATTCCTGCCACCCTCAAAGTATCAAGATCCGTCTTCCTCTTTGTAGGCTGTTAAGGATCTTGTCTTTGTCTGAAGCGTACCCTAGACCTATTAAATAAACCAGTGTTCAAAGAGCCCCAAAAACATTTAATTTGCACATCATCACTTCTGCTGCTGCCTTAATTTTCCTTAGTTGTGTCCAAACAACTTTTGTAGCACCAATCTTTTTGCTTATCTCTTTTGTACCTGTGTATCTCATCTGCTTTTAGTCCCTGATCTGACACTTCTTTGAATCAGTCACAACTTGCCTTGTCTTCCATAGATGCATATTGTTTTTTAAGTGACATTGTTTGTACTATGCACCAATCTCATTATGAAAATATTTTTTCAAGACATTCAGCTCATCAGTGCATAGCAAAACCATAAACTGTACACTCCTATTGCCAGGATAGTTTAAGATCTAAATGTCAGTCTGTTTTTTAACTTGAAGGAAAAAAAACCAGGGTCCAATTGGTTATATTAAGAAAACCATGTTTTCTAGTGGATGCCCTATCTTCTGTATATTTATCTGCAACTTTCAGATTAGTATTTGTCGATTAAATGTTTCTTTCATTTTCAACCTAAAAGAAAAACACACGGAAAAAAAAAGAAAACCCGTACTTTGGTTTTCTTGTAGTCCCCAGGAAACAGATTCTGGGTGTTGCACTTGTAAAATGCAAATCCTACACTTGGAACAGTGCTCTTGACTGAATGACCAAAGAGAAGCTTTGGAGAGAAGGCCCAAAGGGTCCTGGTGGACAGTAAGTTGAAGTCAGCAATGCACCCTTGCAGTGACAACAGCTAACAAACAACAGGCTGCATGGGCAGTAGCATAGCCAGCAGGACAAGAAAACCAATTACTTCCCTCTATTCAGCACCTGGAAGATCACATCTGGAGTAGTGTGTCCAGTTTTGGGCCCTCTGTACAAGACACAGTAGAGCAGGTCAAGCAGAAGGCCACTAAGATGGTTGGAGGGTGAGAGGGTGTAAGAGAACAGCTGAGGTAGCAGGGTTTATTTGGCCTGGAGAAGAGGGAAATAAAATTGCTGTTTTCAGCTACCAAGTGGGGGTTATGAGATGAAGCCGGACTCTTCTTGGTGGTGTGCACTCGAAGAGGACAAGAGGCACATTTTGCAGCAGGGAAGTTCTACAAGGCACAAGGGGAAAAGGTAAAAAAATGTGTTTCCAGTGAGGGCAGTCAGCTGGAAAAGGCTGTCCAGAGTTGTAGAATTTCCACTCTGGGAGATGTTCAAGGCCTAGCACAACCTGCCTCCCAAGTCAGCCCTGTTTTGATCAGGGGACTAGACTAAGAGACCTCCAGAGATCCTTTCCAATCCAGAACATCCTGCAATTCAACGTAGCACCCAGAAAATGAGAGCAGAACTTTTCACATCAAAGTCCTTTAAGTGCTCCAAACAAATACTAATACCTTTCATCAGGCTAATAGCATACTATCCTCAGTGTACAGCAAGTATAGCTAACACTAGGACTAAAATCCACACACTGTGGGGTATTATGCCATAATCCACCTTTCCTCAGCTGTTACACTCCAGACCTCTTCCCTGCCTGCCCTGCCAAATCCCTGGATAACCTTTCAACCGCTCCATGCTCGTGACTTCTGGTTTTCTCCAGGCCAGCCTCAATGGCCCTTGAGCCCTCCCAACCCCATCCTCTCACTTATTTGACTAGCAAGCATCACATCACAGATTTCATCTGACTCCTGTAAAGTAACAACAATAACAGCACTTCCAGGCAGTACAGCTGCTTAAACTCATCTTTCGCTTTCTCTTGCATTTGACAAAATACCATGTCAGGATTTCAGAAAGTCAGTCATTTGCAAGGTACCAGTCAGTTCTCAAGCCTGCTTTCCAATCTTAGAGACTGAAATCTAACAAACCGAGCAAATTTGGTCTTTTTAAGTTCTATGCTTTTATCATGGGAAAAATTTTGCCAAAAACTGGATGCCTGAGCTAAGGCAGCACGTTGAAAGAGAGGAGAAAACACCTCCCATTTCAAAAACCAGCAAAACAAAATGCTTTTGTGTTTGGTTGGGGTTTTTTTCTTAAAAAATGTGTATGAGAGGATCTCATTCACAGAAACAAGACCAAAGCTTTTGATATATGGAAGTTCACATAAAATTTGCATGAATCAATGATATTTTTAAAAAATAGTTTCTGTATTTTACAGCTTAAAAATCTCCATCACAAATATTTGCAAAAGGTATTTCAAGCAAATATAAATTTACTTCAGGTAATACCTCAGTATAAAAAATACCTTCTGTTAAGATTTACTACTTCCCTGAATTCAAACTCGTCCTGATGTAGAATTACAAGGAAGACTAAATTAGGAGACTTAATTTTCAGAAATACCAATCAAAATAAAAACAGGGAGCTGCATCTAGGTGTAGGATCTGCTTACATTGATTTTCACAGCAAAAAGCTATCATACTGAATTCATCATAAATAAATCTGAAAATTTTCTCCTCATGAGCCTCATGAAATAACAGATCCAAGTGCTGACAGGAATCTATGCATTTGTCACACACTTCTTTTGGGAAGTCTGCCGTAAGTGCCTGTGCAATTCTAGGAACAGGTAAGAGTAAATATGAACAGTCTCCCACTGCTCAATTCCCTGAAATATGTCTTGAGCTTTCACTTTTTCTTTTTTTTTTTTCAATCTGTCACATGACTGAGAATATTTTCTAAACTACTTTTTCAGGCAAGTGTAGTTTTCTGCCAGGGTACATGAAGATCTCTAGACAATGACAGTGGTACTACATACAGACCTTAGGACCTAAAGAGCACCTTCTTATCACTTCAGCAATCTCAGGGTATGCTACGGGGTTTTTTATGCTGGTATGTCTTTCATATTGCATCAACCCGAAAGTATAAAAATACTGAATGTTATAAAATGTAGCATTAACATCAAAGCAAAACTGCTCTGCTCAGTAAAGTTTGGAAGTTCAAAACAGTTATATTTTTTGAAAACATTACTCAGTAAGGAAAACCTTAAAAGTTCCTCGATGTTTCAAGTTGGGGTTTTCCCTAGTGTCTCCTGATATGCAATGAATCTTCTCAAATTCATCTTCACATTGTCAAGAACACACAGTTGATCTGTACTATATTGTCCTTTGCCTTCTTTTCGCATCTGTGAAACCAAAAAAATACACGGTTTATTAATGGAGAAGTTTCTGCTATCAGATCACTTCAAGTCTATTGTAATTCTGTATATAGGTCTTCTATCAATATATGCTACCCATGGCTTGTGAGAACTCCAAGGTGTTCCCATGTGCACATGTGGAGCTTAGCAATCATTTCTGCAAGTCTATTTGCTAAAATACATTGCTGCCTAAAACCAGACTAATGGCACGTAATTTCATTCAAAAATCTGTGACATACACTTCTTCTCTGTGGCTTTAAATATGGAAAACTTTGCATATTTAACCAAACAACTGAAGCACCATCACAAAAGTACAGTGCTTAGCTTTTAAACTATGAAAGTCACTCCTCAGGCTGCATCTGACCAAATAAACAATGTGTGGAAGGTCATTCTCTATTTAAGACAAAGATGTACCTAAAATTACAGTTTAGAATACCAGCCTTGTTGCTCTTGAAAATACAGGATATGTGAACTGTTTTAGCTAAACAAGAACAGAACAAAAACATCCAACAGCTACAAGTTAAAAAGCAAAGATGTCAATGTAACTTCAGAAAGGACTTCTCTCCCACCTCCAGAGACGTCTGCAGGATTTTTTTTACAACTGTTTCAGAACAGTACAGTGATTTGCACATTAGTAATACTGATGGTGTAATGCAGATGTTGCAATGCAGGTGCTGCACTGTTACCTTGACACTTCCATGAACTTTAAGGTAAGTGTATTTGCTTTCCTCTGAAGTGGAATATCAGAAAATCAAACACCTTTTTTTCTGTCACCTTATAAATTAATTATCTCTTCTAGGAGCTCAAGACTCAAAGCTTTAAACCCACATTGTGTGCTGAGACCCTGAGCTGGCTGCCCTTGATGCCTACCCTCATTCTGAACACTGGCTGAAATTCCTTCAGTGTTGGAAGCAGCTTGATCTGTAACGCCGCCTTTTCTGCTTCTCTGCCATCTGCAAATACATCAAAAAGTGCGTCCAAGGCTTCCCCTGCTACCACAAGAGAAGATTCCTTCATAGCAACCTCAAGAAGAAATTTTCCGATCATCTGAAATAAAAAAGAAGAATTGCTTTTTCCAGTAATTCTAAAAAAAATTGAAAGAAATATCATAACTCTTTTAAGCTTGCAATGCAAAGTTTGCTTTTTCACCTTCAGTGTTTCAGCTGTATCTTGTCCTTTTGCCAGGACACTGCCAGAAATTCCAAGGATGCTCACCACGTTCACTCTAACACTGGCATTGCTGCTTTGAATACCAGCCTCACACAAAGCCAATAGCTGCTCAGGAGTCATACACTGGTCAGCATGGGGAAAGGAGGGAAAGAAAGAAGACAGATACTGTTACATATTCATGGAGATTTTGAAATATGACATTTAGACACTGTGCTTTTACAGAACACAGGCAAATTCTTAACAGAAAAACAGAGTCCTAGACTACGAAAACTACATGAATTCTGAAAATGCAATTACCAAGAAGGCAGGTAAACTCTCCCTTTCAACTTAAGGTGTTCCTTCCAGAACATAACCAAAGCTGACAGGAAGTTGAAGGAAAAGTTCTGAGATTTTCACAAATTTACCTAGCTCAATAGTTGCTTCCAACTCTTTAAACTTACAGCACAGAAGTTCAGTTTTCAGTTTAAGGCCAGAAAGGACTAGCAGACTATCTAGTTTTGTGTCTTGTATAACAAACTATTATGCTTCATTCATTTGGCTCACTAATTCATGTCCAACCAAGATTCAAGAAGGACCACCAGCTTCAACTAGGTGACATCAGGAAATAAAGAATCCACATTTCTAGGTGTTAATTTTCTAAATATTTGTCATTATAACCATCTCCTAAGGATACCTGTGGCTTACTGCTATTCTGGTTTTGAAATACCTTTCATCTGTTTACATGTTGAGGAAGAGATACATAAAAAATATTCCTGCAAGGTTAATGAAAAACACAGTTAATGCTATTAAATCTGTTCTTCCAGTGTTCACAACTGCTGAAATTTTGAATTAAATTTATATTGTTTTGTTTCAAAAACTTTCCAGCCCAACCTCACAGGAATTTGAACCTACCAGAGCATTTGAGTTTGAAAGCTATTACCTGGGAGATGTTCTTTGATGCCATTGTTTGTAGGAGAGCCCTCAAAGCACTGGTTACAGCTTCCAGGAATTCTGTGTCTGTAGGGAGGCCTGTCAAAGAATAGAGCCCAGAAGAGCCAGAAGTTAAACAGTAAGATGAGGGACGCAGGAAGCAAAGCAATACAAATTCCTTAATCCCTTAATTGTTCCTCCAGGTACTACCACAACAGGAAAAGCTAGATTTTCAGAGACTGGTCTCTGTAACCATAGTGATTTGTTTGAATTCAGCACTAACTGCATCTGGAGGTTAGAACACAGCTGGGCTTAATCTTCAGGCACATCCCTGGTTGAGACACCTGTGTGAGCTAACGCACTGTACCAGCCACTGTCACCAGAACAGCAGCTGAACACTGGTATCACATGGAGGCCATAATACAGGAACTGAGAAAACTACAGAAGCTGACTGCATACTTTACCTCCTTTCTTCTGCCTTCTTAAGCAAGCTTTTCAGACACCCGGAACACTGGACTCTTTCCAATTCATATAAAGAGCATGTTTTCCGGTGGTTTAATAACATTTCAGGAATGTATGACTCAAACACTGCATTTTCTGTTTAACTACAAACTCATCAGTAGCAGCCATCACCTTCAATCTATGTTCTGCATTTCTTGAGGCTTTTTCCTCTAACATGTTTATTTTCTGGACCACTCCAGATGCAGAACTTCTTGATTTATGGGCATCTCCTCCTTTCTCATGTAAACAATCTGATTTTTATGCCTCTTTTTAACCCCATAAACCACAGAATTCCTTCTAACCACATGTTGGTATGTTATCAACTCTATCTGGCACTTTTCATTACACAGCATTCAAACATTAAAAATGGGCCTGTGCCATTAAATTAATTTTAGCATCCTTAACTGTCTTCAAATAGCAACTTCTCCAGCTTCATCTGAGAACTTTCTGACTATTACAAAGCATAACATGTAGATCCAAAATCATGGAATTCCTCTCTTAAAGCATGAGATATATTTTATGTGAACTTCCTTGCAAATGTTTTCATATGTATTTTCATTTCTGCATTTTAGTTTTCCACGCACTGCACTCCCAGTAATAATGTTGCCATAGACTGATTACATGCCTTTAAAGACATTGAGAAAAAAATGTGTTTTGCAGGCAGATGCATTTTCAAGCACTAACGCAGTGTCATTTTATACACCACAGCAGAGAATTGCATAAGCTTCATCTGTGGCTACAAATGGAGACACTTGCAGGAAGGGAAGGAAACCGAGCTTCTAAGAGACAAGAAATGACAAAGCCACACATATGCCAGACTTCAACAGAACTGTCTTAGGGAAAACGTTTCCTGACAGGTTTGAGAGTTGGCAGCTCTTCCAGGCTCTACAAATATCTCCTATTTTTTGTAAACCCATCACCACTGACCTTAAAACAAAGATTATCAGAATAGTCTGAATGAAAGAGCATGTCAGGGACCCACATCCTCAGTTTGGAACCAGATGGGGTTTTCTCACTTTTTTGGGGTTTTTTTGCCAATCTTGGTTCAGTTTCTCTCATGTCAGTAACAGAGAGATTATAGCATAAATGATCCAACAGGGTTATGGAAATGATGCTGCTCTCATGTATAGGATCAAAGAAAGTAGCTGGAAATGCTAACTGCTGTACAGATGATCCAATAATACTGTACTAGCAGATGAATGGGGAAACCTTCACAGTATCTCTAGGGAATAATGCACCTCGGATGAACTACAGTGGATACATTCTAGTGTTTACCAGGATGTATCACAGAATCTGTGAGCTTGGGAAAGACCTCTCAGATCGAGTCCAACCTGTGACCGATCACCACAGCGTCAACCAGACCCTGGCACTGAGTGCCACGTCCAGTCTTTCCCTAAACACTGCCAGGGACAGTGACTCCACAGCCTCCCTGGGCAGCCCATTCCCGTGTCTGAATACAGATCTAACATATATCTTACAAATATATCTTACATATATGTATATATCCTAAAATAGTATTTTTAGAAGAATTGTATTTGTTACCTTCTCTGTTGAAATTGAACCACAGGCAGAACAGGAAGCCGAGCAGCTTTAATATTTAGTCATGAAAACTGCACACTTTCTTACTTACATATGTATTTCCAATAAAGCTAAGCCATCATAAGCATAAAGCATGTCCTGGGGACAAGGTGGCTGCTCTCTTTCCTACTGTAATAAGCATGGACATTCTTGAGATTTTTGCAACAACCGCCTTTGCCATAATTTGCTAAGATTACTAGAAAAAAATTATGTGAAAGACTGTGCTAGACATCTTTTTTTGCACATCTCCTTAGGCTAGTTAGGACATCTAAAAAGAAAATGTCCCATCTTCTTCATGGCTAGTCTGATTGATGAAAAACTGCTATTGCCACAAATATGATCAAGCAAACAGTTCTGGTCTCTGAACAAGGCAGTGTTTATCCACTAAGCGACTTTCTGCATAGACTCCCAGGTGAAGCAGATTCTTGCATTACAGGCAGACTTGCTCAAGGTGCAGTTTGGATAAATGCATCTTAACAGGATACATTGTTATGTCAGTATATTGCCAACATTCAGCATCCTTATTTTGAAGGACCAGAGGGGTAAAATTAGTAATAAACAGCATTAAAACATAACAACATACATGGCTACCTTATATCTAGATGATCAGCAGAGGGGATCAGCAAGTCCCCTTTAATAAACATCTTACCTGTTTTAGAAAAGATCAGCTGTGAGAGATGCTGTGCAAGGGACTGAAGTGCTGAAGCTCCCCCAAGACAATCCACATCTGACACCAACAAAATGCTCTGAAGACATGTTAAAGCTCTACACTGCACTGCATTCAGTCTGAAACAAACAAACAAAAATCACACTGCGCAGGTATTTCTGGAAACACCTGCTGAAATATAAAGAAGAATCTTGAATTTAGTAAGGCTGTGATCCACTGTGCAGTTCACAAAAACATTTGTATCTCTCTATTCAAAATCATGTATCAGATCTGCCAGTTTCCAGATCTTATGGGTAGCCCAAAGATGGACAATCCTTCTAAGAGTTCTAAAACAACTGAATATACATGAAAAATAGTAAGAGAGACAATGAAATGCCTACTTTTTAATTAATGGTTTCCAAGACGGATTGTGCATACAGATGTCTAGAGCAACACTGTTCGGAAAAGCAGTTTTTTCAAGAATCTGAGGAGGGGAAAAAGAAAGGTTTAGCAATAGAGCCTTTTTTTTCCTTTTTATTATTAAATAATGTGTTCAGAGGGAAGACTGAAATTTTAGCTTAAGGTCAAACAGATACTTCAAACTACGTATTTCAAAGCTTTCCAGATAACAACCTCAAAGCTTTCCAGATAACAACCAATCTCACCTGCTAAAAATGCCAGAATTTTCCTCAATCACCTAAATGGTGCAATTATACACTGGGTTTAGCATAGCATATTTTAAGTGTTCAACTGCACTAACAACAGGTGATTTTGTAGGTCTCTGCTATTCTTTCCTATTTAGCTCCTTCTTCTTAGAGATTCTGCTACAGAATTTGCAGATAGCTGCAAGTCTGGAAGGCCTTGCCATGAAACTCTGGCTATTAAGTACAAAAAGCCTTCAAAGTTTTTGCCTTGCGCCTTGATGTCTTAGGTCAGAACTCTACAATGCTGCTGAACTAGCACAGTAACTGATTCAAATAAACTTCACCTTTACAACCCCAAATAAAAATGAGCAAAACAACTCTGAAACAAAAACATCTAATTTCCTGTCAGTGCCAAATACTGTATTGCAGACACTTTGTATAAAACAGGAGGAGAGGAACTTGCACTTTTTCAGTGCTGACTATTGCCATTCATAAATGTTACTTCCACCTCATTTAGCTAATACAGAAATCCGGCTGTCATGCTTCAGCCAAGTTTCCTTTCTTTCTATGGGTAATCTTTTTCATGTCCAAATCAAGGAGTAACAACCTTTGTATTTTGGGGAAGGGGGAAAAAAAAAAAATGCCCCTACCTGATTTCTGACACACATGACCCCTCTACTCCCACTTACACGAGGAAAATATTTAGGTCATGTAATGATGCACCACCTCTAGGCCAAAAAAGTGAGGCCAAACTCATTTTAAAAATACTCCTTTCCTCAAGGTGGATAGGGATAATTTGTTTGCCTAACCTGGGAGACAAAGCAGGAACAAGGGCAAGACTGCACCATGTGTTGGAAATAAAATAGAAGACAATACCTTCTTTGGAATGAGATTGTTCAGAAATGCTGAGTTAACCTCATCAGAGAGGCACAGGGGTGACAGCAGCAGCCCACTCCCCTCATTGTATGAGTTTTCCATGAACAAATCACTCTCATCACTGCTGGAGAGTTCTTCCCACTCGTCATCGGAGGGATCTGGGAACACAAGACAGACTCATAAATGTAACAGTCCTCATGCAACAGGTATCCTACTTCCCAACTGAACTTGGCTCCTCCACTTCCTGGTTTAGGAATCTTTAAGCTCTTGGACTCTAACAAACTCGTCACAAACCAAGTGCCATTAAGCCACAGTTCTAAACACTTAATTAAAAATATTTTATGCACACTGAGGCACAAATATTCTTCATATGTGGGCACGTTAATGTCTCATATTAAAAATGTGTTGTTTAAAAATATCAAAAAAAGGTATAGAAGAAACATTTCATAAAGATTTACTAAGATTTTAACTTGGATTGTACCATTGCACTTTCTGAGGTTGATTCAAGCATGCAAATACACCAGTTTAACATAGCTTATCTACTAATTGCAGTCAGTTTAAGGCAATTGTTTCCTCTGGTAATACTGAAGCCACAGACAGATGTCCTCTGCCTGCGCAGTAACTGGGCTGGATGAAGATGTTACCGTCTCCACAGCAAGGCCAGTTGAAAAGAAATGATGACAGCAAAGAAAGCCAAATAAACTCTGACAGTCATTTCAGGCAACATATTTCACACAAATTAAACTAGGTTTATAATTTTAAACCTGAACTAGGCTACACTTACATGACTTGCTCTACTAGCAGATCTGCAAAGGCAGATATGGTGAGAGGAGTTCACTGTAAAGTGAATAATCTGACCATGGCTAAAGGGGGCATTGGGCTGACAAGCACAAACTAAAATCATCATCATTTATATTTCAACCCATGTATCTACGTCCACAGAGTTCTCACTCATTTATCTGAAGTTTCTTTAAATCTGGTTACATTTTAACTAGTGTTTACCTAAGTCCTAAGTCTACAGGTTGGACTGATCCTCCTTTCTAACAGATGAAAGCTCTGTGTACATAGGTCAGGATATTTAACTGTTGTGACAAAAAAATATCATATTCACCCCCAGTAATTTTGTCTGACGACACAGATTCTCATTGAGATGTAGGTCCTGTAGTAACTACAGAAACAGCCATGCACTTCTGTGGCAAAAGGTAAACTCATTAAAAATACAGCAAGAAAGATCCAAATGAATGCATTTCATTTGCACTGTGCAAGTTTAAGAATTTATTTGAAGGTGCTGGCTATGGTTTATCCGATGCAAAGTAACTCATCAAGCTGTGGCAACTTGACCACACAGGCATCTTCTGTTACTTACGGTAATATCCAATTAATTCTACAGCCATAACGTGCTGGTGTTAATAGCCTTTGCATGAGAAAATGGTTGTCTCTCATGCTTTACCAAACCATGGCAGCAAGAAACATGAAAACAAAGCAGACATCTCCCTTTCAGTATCTTGCCTCTTCTAAAACAAATTCCTTTTGCATCTTTAGAAAACAAAGAAAGCAAAGAATATCCCTTGAAAACTAACTGATAACAATATCAGCTGATAATGCAATTCAGCAATAACAGAGACAGCAGTTGAGATTTGTTGACAGCGAATGACCAGGGCAGAGCAGGAACTGGGATCTAGAACACTGGCCCATAACTATGATCAGGTTCCTTGTAATGTTCTGGAAAACACAGAGGCATTTCCAGCAGTAACCCCATCTTACCTAGCACTGGTAACCCAAGAACTACAGACTGGACAGCAGTGGTGGAGTCTCTTGGCTTCTTGCCCAGGTGCCCATCAAAGGGGAGCACTCTGCTTCTTCCCAAACACTGGCCAGTGCTCAGTAAAACACATCTCTTGCCAGCCTGGTTATTTCTCTCAGTTCTGTTGCATGCTGAGTGTTTTTATGAACTCAGCATAATGGCTAAAGCTATTTTAGTCCTCAAATAATTTGAAAATTAAATGAACAGCTGCCTCTGGATTCCTCTTAATTTCTAGAAACTGTTTCTGTCTGCCCATGAATGGGTAAAGTACTGTAGTGAAATACAACACAATCAATCTTACATTACTCTGAATGAATGGCAGAATATGCAGCTTATCCACAAGAGATTTTCCAATTAAAGGGGAAAGCTTATGAATTACAGCTCATTAGATGAGAAATGCAGTTATGAAAGGAGCTTCATACACTAGGTGCAGAATTTCCTTGTGCTGTAAGAGAAAAAAAAAGTCACCATTGGGAATAACTGGGTATTACCGTGGATTTTATTAGAATCTGAAAGTTTTACTCAGTTACTTTCTACACAATTACTCCAGCATAAGGCTAAAACTATAATAGCAATCAAAATTTTAAGGTTTTGGAAGGTTTAGGGGATTAGTCTTGTTTGTTTGCTGGCTTTTTAAAATAGAATTTGATAATCACTCACTTGTTTTCCTGAAGATTAGAAGAAAAACTATCACAACTGAGTTTCAGAGTTCATAAAAGATACATAATATCTATTTCCTACTCCTCTCTAAATAACAGCTTCTCTTTCTCCTCCACCTCCTAAACAGCTCATAAAGGCAGAACTCTGGAAGCCTAGACAATCTACATTGTTGCCAGAGTTGCATGCAAAAGCTGTCCCTACTCCTAATTTTGCAACACTTGTAGTATCAAAACTAAATCAAAGCTACCAGATTTATCTGCTTGAAAAAAATTGATGCCCCCATCCTGCAATCAGATTGACACACATCTTGCATCAAAAGAACAGTCAGACCACACCCTAACTGAACAAAGATTTTGTTGTAACGCTTTAGGAAATATCTCTTTGGTGTGAGTGCTTTCTTGTTTGTTCTTAAATGTTGGCACATACAGTATCATACAAAAAAAAAAAAAAAGGAAAAATTAGGCAACATAGGTCAGTTAAACGAAGAAAAAACACTTAAATTAGTAATAGAAATGACAACCTACTCTGCCCCCAGATGAGGATATAAGGGACAATAAGCCCATGGGCATTCGCCCTTAAAAACCCAGATGACCAAACAGCAAACTAAATGCGACCTATTCAGAAACAAAACACGCCACAACACTTGCAATGAACAAGACTCCTACAAACCTTCACTGCAGCACATATTAACAATGATTTCCAGAGCAGTCTGCTGAGCCGTCAGTAAAGCTGTCACTTCTTTCAGTTCCCACTTATCAGACTAAAAAATTAAAAACATGAACTAAATTTGATTTTGGAAAACAACATTTAAGTGCCATTTAAAGCATCCAAGCTGTCAGTTAGAAATACAGTCCAGCCATTTCCTCTTCTCAGTCTACACCCAAACTTAAAAAAAAAAAACCCAAAACACAAGCCCAAGCAGTGTTATCTACCATCTTTTTGTTGGATAACCCAGAGAAAATTTTATTCTCAAGGAATGCCACTTGCATTAAAGTTGTCCAAAAGCCAGTCAGCCACACTTACTGGAAGTAAATCTGAAACATCATTTTCTCTTCTGAGTTTTCCTTTTGGTATTTCTTCCATGTTATCATCCTCACTCAAAACACAGTTTTCTGTAATATCACTCATATTTTCCTCAGTTTCTGCTTCCACAGCAAGTTTTAACCTGTTTTTTTCAGCTTCATTCATACGAATAATTGTTTCACCAGCGTCTATTGCCAACGATTCTGAAAATATCTTCAGGATTGCATTAACCGTGCTTCCCAGGCTGCCTGGTGGAATGGTATCCTTTATATTCCAGATAGTGCCTAAATATGAGGTAACCAAATTATATAAATTATTAAAGTGCTCAATTCCCAGCTCTGTAATAGCCATTTTGTAAGGACACAGCCTCCACTACTTAAAATACTCAGTGCTTATATTCACTACAAATGTTCAAGTCTTTTCTCTACAGATTTGTATTTTTTTTATAACACTTCATATACTCATCTGTAATAATAGTTATGCCCACATCTTAAGCTCAAGTAAATTTCAGCATGTAAATATTTACAGAATATTTATGTGGGGCAACCTTGGTGTCACTCTGTACCTGAGATAACAAATCCACGTGCAAGAATCATTCTCTAAAGATTCTCAAAATTAATTTATTACACTCCAGTATCAACAATCATCATGGTTAAGCATTTGAGGAAACAGAAATTCAAGGCAGAGAATGTGAAGTAAAAATATCTACACCTATTAAGATCAAAACAACTCCTGTATCACTTACTGACTCATTTCATTGTTGAAAACCAAATGAGCAATTGAAGTGGGCTATCACACTGAGCAAGGGCTGAATTCAGAATCAAGCATTTAAGAGAGTTTTAAAAATAGTTGCAAATACCTATTTGCAGTTCCAAAAGGCAGATATAACCTTACACACCATCTATAGAGGCCTTGACAATCAGATGTCCAGATCATAGCAGAGAAGACTAAGCCTTCTGTCCTTCCTAGCCTCCTTTTACCTGCCATGTTCCCCATGCCAAGGCAATGAACCCCGTCGAGCACTGTACCTGCTATCAGTGTTCTCAGAAGGATGTGCTTCATGGAGCTCTCTGGACACATCATCACTGTTTCCAGTATTTGTTGTGCAGAAGCATTAAATGATGAAAGAAGATCTGGATTATCTTCCGTCACTGCCTGCAAGCAGTTTGCTGCAGCAAAAAGCAAGAGCAAACATAATTAACAAACCCAGTAGCAGCTTTCACTCTGCTAATGAGAAAGCATTATCTTCCTGAGAGCTGGAGTCATGAAATGCTAACACAGGAAAAAAATCCATGCAGCATCATGTTGTAATGGTTTGACACTGTCCTTCACAAGCTGTGTTTTAGATTAAAAGACATTCTGTAGCAAACCTGTACCTAAAACAGGTGAGGACGATACCACATCAGCCATGGAACTGGTTGTATTAATTTCAGCTGCTCAAAATTACATTTGTTCATTGTATATTGACAATGGGCAACATAAAAAAATACTGGGAGCACACATACCTGTATGACCATTATAAAACTAACAACAACATTACTGATAAAACCAGACTGAAAGAGCTTGGAATTGTTTTTTTTAGAAAGACTATCTTCTCTGCTCAACAAATTAAACCCTCCATTACCAAAACATGAACACAAAATGAAAAACACAGTCTCCCTCTAAAGCCCTCTTCCAACACATTTTTCTTCCCATGTAACCACCAATAAGCCATTCTCCTTTGGACTGAAAACAAGCACAACAGATGTCAACTTCTTTATTACGTGCTGTTCAAAAATGAATTTGAAGTCTTATACTCCATGCAAAGTTAAGCAATGCTAAAGCAGGTCCATTATGCAATGAATGTAATATCAGTGTTACATTCGTATAGTAAAAAAAAAAAATCTTTAAACCCATATCTTTTAATTTTTACCACTTACCTACGGAGATAGCCAGATCCACATTTGTGGCAAATTTCTTCATGTAATGTAACACAGCCTCCAGACAGCCTTCTTTATTGAATATGTATAGGGCAGTATTGTTGCACTCACTAATGCACGGAAAAGATCAGTCAAACACATTTCCAGGAAAAAAAATACCATAGCAACATTTTAAGCACCCTGTACTTATTACTCACATTTAAAAAAAATAAGTAAGAGTTATGCATTAGTCAAAGAGCTATCCCTCATTACTGAGGCTATGATCAAATCTACAGAAGATGCTGAAAGAGAAGCTGCAAAATCCTGGACACTTTTGAATAAAGTTGTCTTGTGCCAGTTGCTTCCCCACACAGTTCAGGAGTTTATTTGGGAGCCTAACTACAGTCTCCTGCTGGAGTGTGAAAGGCAGCTCAGAGCTGTGGGCTGCAAGCCAGCCCAGGGCTTCCTGCAGCCACAGGAGACTTCACCCACAAACCCACTGCCAGCAGAGCTAGCTGCTGCCTCTCACTATTCACTCACTCCAGAAAATGACTGCTCTTACCATTCAAAAATGCATTTACTTTAATTACCTAACAGTGGGATTTGTGTTTCTTCAAGTTCTCACAGCTACTCTCTCTTTTAAACTGATATATTGATACAAGACGAATTCAAACTAAAAAAGCACAGGAGCTCACTAACTACAAGGGTCTTCAAAAATTTACTTTTGAAAATATGTCTCAGCATCAATGCCAGCCCTAATCTTATCCGTATCAAACTTAGTAACGAAATCAGTTCATGTTCATTGTCACAAAGTTCAAAATACAGAAGTGATTTACATCACACTTAATGATCATACTTCCTGTTCTCGAGCACTGACTAAAAAGCCAAAAAAAAATGAACACACAACATCGTTGAGTCAGAGTTACAAAGGGTCATGTATTCTGTGCAAGATGCTGAACAAGCAGTTTATCTACTGTTCTAGATTCCAATCTCTAAAAAATAAATTTCCCAGTTTAGAAATAAGGCCTCAAGCCAGCAGCCATATCACACAGGCATAGAGGCAGATCCACTGAGGCACTGTACAGCACTAAACAAAATCCTGCATACAAAGTGTATAATGGGAAAAAATGAAGAGAAACAACATCAAGTTCAAGAACTTTTGGAACAGATTTTAATCACTTCAATGTTTATAGTCATTTCTGTACTAATAGTATTGCCATTTCTCTTCCTTCACCTGATGTTTCCGATGTAAACTACCAATAGAACAATTTACATTATTTTCTCACATAATAAGTAGATTTTTATCAGTGTCTCAGCAACCAAGGAATAGTTGCCAAACAGTTCATATTAATTTTTGGGATGACCTGCAGAGGGAGGAAGTAGTATAAAAACTCCTCATATTCCTAGAGCGCTGGAGTCCACTGATCAGAATTTCATTTTCTCCATTTCTCGTATCATGATATGGATCTACAGGAAATACATGCAAGATGCCACAACCCAAACTGTACAACAGACTACGACAGAACATGTTCAGAAAACAGGATCAGAACCCAGGATGAAGAACCAGTAAAAAAAAAAAAAGCTACTCTTCTAAAACTAAGGACCAACACTGTGCACTTTTAGAATCCTTCACTTTAAAAAAGTAATCTACACTGGAAGATAAACTTCTATTTCAGATGAGATGAGGGTTCACCATTATTAAAGCAAGGTACACGTAGGAGCAATGCAATCAGAATCAGCAAATGAACGCATCCTCCCATGCCAGGACAGTAATTTCTTTTCTGCCTCCATTAGCACACTCCTTTTCAGGAACAATTTAATTTAGCTAAAATGCCAGTGTTTACACTGCACTTACCATATATTCCACAGCAAATTAATAGCCTCATTGGCTATGTCTTCAATATAATTTTTGTTCATCCCTCTGCATTTCTTTGGAGAGAACTGGTTAGCATCTAGTCCAGTGCTGCACTACAAGCAAACAAAAGAACCAGGGTTGGGAAACAAGCCACAAAGAGAAGCAAAACTTTAAAATATTAGCAGCAGTGAGTGGAGAGATCCTCTCATGGTGTGTTTTATTACCAGAAAACCTGACTGGTTTCCTTTCGCTATGAAACCTTTCTAACTAAAAAAAATACCTGGGAATTTTAGAACTTCAAGTTCTGTTTCTTGCTAATAGTCTGTATGCAGTTGTCAACTCTTTCTAGAGTTGTTAGCTCTTTCTAACCACAAGGATTAATTCAGCTAATACCTTACTGTGCTTTACAGTAATACTATTACTCGTATTTTAAAATGAGGAAGAACACATACAGAAAATGATGGTATTGCTCAAGGTTGCTCATACAAAGGCAGCAGGTAAAAGAACTCAGTGCAATTTCCAAACTGCAGTGCAATACCTGGGCCAAACAAAGAATACCAATTCAGTACAAGTTATTCTACAGTAACTACCCAGGTGTAAACCCAAACATCCGTTTAGACAAAACTGCTCACCAAAAAAACCTCACTAGAATAAAGTTGCAACATAAATGAAGGACCTGGATTCTCACTGACAGAATAAACTTGTCTTGACTGACATTACAGACCCAAAATCTCCAGACCTTTCACTCAAAAATCATCCTAGGCAGCAAACCTCAGCATGGACACAAGTTAACTGGCCAAGAAGCAGAAGGTAGTGGTTAGAAATCTATGGAATAACTTTTGTATCATTAAACCTATTGATACATTCTTTTAGAAGATCTTTCAAGTATCTTATTTTAATAATAACTACAGAAATAGAACTGTTTTTGTACATGGGACAATTCAATGCCTAGGTCAGGTTTAAAATCAAAATAAAAATAAACACACCTCTTTCAAAAGTGCAACCAGGGGTGTCATGATGTCGTTTGTCACCATGTCATCACAGACATCAAATCCTCCACAAGCACTTAGATTTCTGGGGAAAACGAAAAGATTAATGCTTCGGATGACATGCAATACTTTCCAAGAACGTTTCAAAAAAGCCATGCATTTGATATTCTTCTCTAAAGGTTATGGTACTTTTTGTTTTAAAATCAATTTGATTAGTCAGTAACTTTAGTCTTCTACCTCCCTAACACTAACTTTGGTGTTAGAAAAAAAAATTATTTTCATTTACTCATCAAGTATAACTAGAAAGCTTACCAGTACTAAAACATCATGACACAAAATGTCATACAAACTGCAGTCAAGTTGTCTATATTTCCTCATAACACCATACATTTCTAGCACAAAGCCTGCTCCTGACATTAAAGGCTCACAGAGCAAGAAAAGCCCCTCTCTCACACACTTCAGATGATGTGGGCATAGTTACCCAGACCAGAATTAAAGCAAGAGAGGCTGGCACTCAAGTTCACAGCTGTCACCAGCAGAACACCACTGTTTCCCCCCGTGCCAGGATGCCCTCATTCTACCTGTGCAGTAACAAGGGCTTACCGGAGAGCTCCTGCAGCTGTTTCCCGAACAGCTAAACTGTGATCCATCAGCAGCGGCCCCAAGCACCGCACCACGTCCCTCTGCACAAAGGCTGGGATGACGTGCTTCTGCTGCAACAGCTTGGAAATACTGGCACAGGCATACTCTCTCACTTCAGCACTCGGATGCTGCAGCTGCAGAGACACAGGGCACATCACAGTGAGGGAAAAGGGAGCTGGAAGGTTTTACTGAGTGAAAAGATTGATCAGGGCCAGCTCTGTTGCTCCCATTTTACTGCTCCTGAATGGAAGCAGGAGCTTTTAACTTCCATAAAAGTTAATAAATCCTTGCCTGGGTTATGTGTGTTAACTACATGACTAGATAAATGCTATTCTGGGTATTTGACAAGACAGCCATAGTCCAGACACAGATTTGACACTAGCTGGCACTGGTGAGACCTCAATTACCATGTATTAAAAACAGGACAAAAGCCGGGGGGGGAGGGGGAAATATCATCAAAGTATAACAGACATAACACATGCCACCATAAAGAAAAGCTAAAGAATCAAAAGATAACAAAAAAAAAAATATAGCCTTTAGATTAAAAGCATCTGCTTAAGAGCAAGAAGAAAGTGTTTTCTACGTCCCCAAGACAATGCTGACTTGTGCTGTAAAAGAGTTGTAGGTGAGACACAAGAATTACAAATAGTAAAAATAATAGCACAGTTGAAGGGCATATCCCAGAAGGTCACACTGAGTTCGTTGAAAACCTAACAGAAGAGATAAATATCTGCTGAAGAGCAGAACAGAAGAGTGGTAGCATGAGATCCTGCCTCCACTGAAAGAAGTGTCTCAGCTCATCCTCACCTGTGCCTTTATTTACTCTCTCTTTCCCCCTTCTCTCCTAAACAGGTTAGTCCAGAAGAATAATCAAGCAGTGATTTGTTCAATTTATTCGGCTGGGCAAAGTGAACAAAGGGGATTTAATCACTTTAAAGAAAACGGATTTTTGTTTCTGATTCTTAAGTCACACCTGCAGAAGGAGGTTTACACCAGTTTTCATCTGCAATATTTAAGACAGGACTACGGCCTACAAGTGGTCAAACCCAGTCTTTTTCAGCATTTTCTATCCGTTATTCCTTACGTGTGGCTCTTGGACTCATCGCTCTGGCCACCTGTAGAAGTCTCCGGCCGGGGAGACCGACCCTAAGCCCTGCAAGAACTCCTCGGCAGCCCCCGCAGGGGCGAGGGACGCGCAGCTCC
>VZRQ01008602.1:395-17699 GCA_013397975.1 Machaerirhynchus nigripectus | reverse complement strand
TTTTTTTTTTTTTTTTTTTTTGTAGCAGGCCTATAGAAAATATTTTAAAGTTTATCCTGGAAGATGAGCTTCATCATATAGATGCGTATTCTGTAGAAAAGAGAATGTCTTTTGTTAGACATCTGAATGAAGTCCAGAGGATCATCTCTTCACAATGTAAGTATAGTGTAGAAATACAGATTTTGTATGTGTGGCTTGATGTAATAGAAGATTCATTTTCACTTCTTAGAATTGTAGTATGAAACTTGTTCTGCCACATTGAATGTAAGTTACGGCTTGAGAGGCTATAACTGGTTTGAATTTTGGTAGTCTGAAAAGCTAATTTGTGTTCCTCTGCTCTTTTTCTGCAACTGGAATGAGGTTTTTATATACTTCTAGGTACTTACAGCAGGTGAGGTAAACTTCACTGACATAACACTTCAGAAGACAGGCTTCTTTCATTCAGGATAACTTAATTCCATATTTAGCTTATTGTTCTTTACACATCTGTCAAATGAGAGGCACATCAGTTTCTGAGCAAGAAATCGAACCACTGACAGCAAACTAATAAGAATCTGTATTTCTGATGCTTCAATAATTTGCTATTTGTGAATCAGACCATGATACTTCTTATGGAACATGACTTGAACTTGTACTGCTGAACTGGCTCTGCATTTCTGTTACTTACCTACTGTGCTGAATTGGCTTTTACTCAGAAATTAAGCCCAGCCACCCCCAGCCCCTCTGATAACTGAGGACCGGCTGGAATGCAAGGGGATTTATTTTCTGCCAAATTTACTTACGCTTAGCACAAGAAACTCCTTCATCAATTTCTTGTTCACTTTTTTGTCACTTTTTTAAATGAGGATGTGGATTCTGGCTCAGTCTTGAACCATATGTATTCAGCTTTTCCATTTTCTAGTCCTTCCCATTTAATTCCCCAGTAGAGTCTTCTCAGCCTTATTCCCCGTGTTCTCCCACACATTGTATTTGGTTTTTTAAAAGCTGTCAGGGAACAGATGTATTCATCTGATTTTGCCTTGTTTTCAGGCTGCCTAAGTCCTTCAAATGTCACTCCTGGTATGATAACAGAGTGACAATGTTGTCTTCTTTTACTGACTTTCAGGTTGAAAGTTAAGTGTTTAGAACAAGGACATACCTCTTTGAAATCTTAGACTTATGCGAAAGGCATTACACCATAACAATACAGGCTCTTAGGAAAACCAAACTGTTTGTTACTAACAGTGTAGAGAATCCAAGACTGGAAGCTGGATTTGTTTCATTTCTTTTGGAGGTAGCAGTGTCGTATCTGTGCTGTGGGCAGGCAGACCTTGAGAGGTGATGGGGCCACTGTTCCTGTGTGCCTGGTCATTCCCTGTGGGTGCGTCCCCATCTCCCTCCCTGGCTGGCAGCTGCCGCCTCTGAGTGGGGCATCCCTTAGGTGTTCTCAGCAGCTGTGGTGGGTGCAGAGCACAGTGGGACAGGTTGTGGTGCGGGAACAGCTGCATTCCTATGGCAGCTTCCTGAGAGCTGGCATCCAATCACTTGTTTGAACTGCTCTGCTCACAGCCTGCCTTGTGCCAGACACAGGAGTAGGAGGTTTGTTGGCTTTTGAAATGATGAGCCATGTACACTGCTGGCTTGCCAGGATATGCTGTATTTCTTCTTGTATTTCTTGTTGTTTCCAACCACGGTTTTGGGCATTTGTTTGTTCAGCCTGATATCCTATTCACAGCAGCTGCTGTGAAGGTTGTTTGCATTCAGTTGTCTGCTTGTCCTGTAGGGTTAAAGTTTGATACTACTTTTGCAGAACAGGGATTCCTTCCAGGCTAATAAGTGCTTCTTAAAAACAAACAAAATAACCACAAGCACTAAAATCTGGTCATAGCTTTTATCTCACATAGCTCCATCCCATACCTGCTTCTAGAAGGGCATATTCTGAAATAACATGGCAATCCCTCTGTTAAATAAACTTCCCTTGCTTTTCTCTTTGTAGTATTGAGGCTATACTAGAGAAGTGGGAGATAATTTCTCTTGAGGTTTTTGGTTAATCATCTTCTGAGGAAAAAACACTTTCTAGATAAATACAGAATCTAAATGGATTCTTTATATTTAATTATTTGTACTCAGGTTATCAGTACCTTAAAAAAAATTCCATTGTTAGTACCCGTATAACTGGCAATCCTGAACCCGCTTTCCTGTTGCTTCAATAAACTGAACTATTTATGAATCTGTAATCCTGAAAGTTCTTATTGAACTCAGCCAGACCTATAGTGCTGACTTGGTTCTAATCAGAAATCAAGCCTGGTCACACCCAGCCCCTCTGATCTCTGAGGACCAGCTGGAATGCAAAGGGGGGTTATTTTCTGCTAAATTTCTATTCCCTTAATGCAAAAGTCACTTCTAGTTGCTGATGCTTAATGAAGGCACTTGCTGCTGTACACTTTGCAGTACCTCTTTACTTAAAGGAAAAATGAATGTAGCAAAAGCTTTAGAAGCATCTTGTGTAAGCAGAAAGTTTGGCTTAAAATGTCCCACTGTGGCTGCAAATTTTTTGCTGTGACTGTTGTGATGTCAGTGTACTTCTTTAGGCTTTATTTAAGCAATGTCAGAAGGAGCTGACTGAGCTGCTCTAAGTGTTATAAGGCATTCAGTAATTTAGGCAAACCCAAGGAAGGGAATCTGAGCTTTTCACGTCTCCCTAGAGTCTGTTAATGAAGAGTGGTGAAGGAAAAACGTTAGATCACTTCTACAAAACAAATGTAGTGTGAAAATCTATTAAATATGATTATTTTATCAGTTTAACGCTTTGGGTTAGTCTAGCTTTTAAAAGTATTTTCTGGTAACATATAGCTAAACTTACATTCTTACCTTTTCTAATAGAAATCGTTACAAAATGCACTGTACCTTCAAATCATGGTGAGAGAAACTTAAGCAAATAATTGTATTTAATAGTATATTATTATAATAATAGTGGCTTAGCCAAGTAGTGGCATAGATTCATTATGAAAATATTGCCTGAATAGAACTGTATAAATATGCTTGTACTTTTGGCCTTTGGTATGCTGTGTGTATATTTTGCAGATCCCCCAAAATTGGAAGGTGGCCTATATTGGAGATAGGCAAGCAAGCTCATTTCTGCTGAGTTGGTATATGTCTATTGTGGGTATTTTTTCAACATGGCTTTAAAAGTATTTAGGAAAGATGTTCTGTAACACAAGAAAAATGTTCCTGCTTAGTCTCTAGTGTTTGCCTGTAGTCTGGTGGCTTTTCCTAGTCCCACTGCCTTTACCTGGAGTGAGATTTGGGTCCCAGCATCAAAATGGAAGAAAGTTCAGGAGAGAATGCTACCAAAGTAATGCTTTGTGGGTTGGAATAGATGAATGGGCTGCTTTCAGTAGAATAATTCTAAAAAGTTTGCAGCCAAGTTTAACCATGTTTCTTACTCATTTTTTTGCATGTGTAACAAGTATCCTTAGGAAAAAAGAAAAGTGGGGGAAAACCCCCTTGCTTCAAAGAACTATTTTCATCATTTTTAGCATTATTGTTAAACAGTAAAGTTGTGAAACTTGGTGATGGTCTAATATAGTTTTGCAGTCTGTGCTGTTCCTTAATTGGTTTTTCACTTGGTTGCAGATGACTGCACTAGGGATGATTGTAGAGAGAAGGTATTCGTGCAGTTTTACCAGCAGATGCAGAAAGAATGAGACACCTTCTGACTGTCATTGCTGCCACCAGCAGGGAGCAAAAGTAGGTTTCTATTAAGGGTTGGGGTTTTTTTTTGGCTGATCCTATTACAGTGATGGTAATTACATAGGTAGGTATAACCCAGTTCAGAAATGTGACCCTGCAAATATGTAGATAATGCTTGAAGATCATGCCTATTTAATGTTTCTGGATCACCTTAAAACTTCTAGCTAGCTTTAAAATTTCTTATGCATCTCTGAGGCAACACTTCTTGCAATATTTAATTCTCTTCCTCCTCACTGACTTCAATATTTGACATATCTCCTTCTGATATTCATATGACTGGAACTACACCAGAGATTCTCTGTTTTGGTTCATGGAGTGTTGTACATGTGTAGTGGTACATCATCTCTTCAAATGAGAGGTAGAAATTCTCAGCCACTATCATGGTTTAGTGATCTATTGAAATGTTTAGGCACAGAAATCCAGATAGAACTACAGCTGCTTCAGCTGGGTTGGTTAATGTGTCTGAAATGCAAAGATCATGTGGGATAATTGGAGCAGGTTGTAAATTGACTTATAATTTTTTTTAAACAATGAAATAGTGAAGCTGAGAAATTGATTTGTTTTCAGTTGTTTTAAGCCAAATATGTGTCTTTACTATGTAGATGAAGCACTTTTAGAACTGCTTAAAAAAGTAGGTGTATTCCAATATATAAAAAATTAGTTCTTCTTTGACTATCTACTGTCCCACTCATAATTTCAGGATCAATGTTAACAAACATTTTTGTTGGTGAAGTAAATGGAATTTGTGACTTCTATCACTCCACTTTGCTAAGAAATGTAATCTTCCAAGTTAAATGACTAAAATCAAGTTACCAGTAAAATTCTTAATGGATAATGTTCAGCATCAATCCTCAGAACATATGTGTTGCTAGTCTTAATTTTTGTGCTATCTTCAGTATTTTTGCAAAAAAACCAGGCTACTCACAAAATTACAGTAATGTCAATGTAATAGTTCATAATAGACAATATTCTTTTCAGCTGAATATTTCCCAGTATACTTTCAAAATTTTCTGCATAGCTTAAAATAGAGACCACAGTTACTTCCCAGTTTTGTAGAAGGTGATCAAAGAACACATTGTTCTGTGGGTTTCTCACACCTCAACATTGGACTTGGTACTTGTGGCTTCTGGCACACACAAGATGGCAACAGCACAGCAATGGGAAACAGTGACACAGACTTTCAGTTTTATATAACCAACTTCTATTTTCTTCAGGGGATTATTCTAGAATGATGGGCAATCACTTACAAGAACATGAACATGACGTGAAAATAACATACCTCACATAAGTCAGATCTCATACCTTCACTCCAAGAAGTTAAATGACTGGTTTGTATTCTTGAACAGCTCAATGTAGCATTTTCCTCTTGCCCTGTAATCAGACTTCATTATTCTATCCAGAGAAAGTTAAGGTTGTTTGAGAGATGGCGCTTAAAATATTCTCCAATTTAGAACTGCAGTTTAAATTTCTTTCAACCCATTTAAATTTTAAACACAGATTCATTGCACTTCTGGGTAACAGAATTTGACCTAGTTAAAATGAGACAGCTTTGAAATAGTTCGCTGAATTAATTTCTAATAATGCATAATACATGTAGTGATTAAATGTCTGTCCTGTATTGCTGCTTACATAGCATAAAATGCATGTAACAAACTCACATATAATAATTAAATGATAGGAATTTATATAGCAATTGCCTAATTATAATTTCACTTTCTCACGTTGATTCTATGTAAATAAATAAAAGTCCATCTTATTTTATCTCTATTTGTTTCAGAACTTTTTATTGTAAATTTACAAATTTCACCTATTTTCATGTATCAGGAAGACAATAACAAAAATGCAGTTTCTCCTGGAGGGAAAGTAACTGCCCTGTTCTTCAGTTTAAAATATTCTGAAATTAAGAAAAAAATCTATACAAATCCTATTATTTTGGGGTTAGATATTTGTGAAAGTCTTTGTGTGGAATTGGCAATCTTTATCTTGTTCATGATCTAAAGTTAAACCTGACCAATAATGATTTGACAGTGGGAAGGAGAAATTACAGCTTTTCATTTATATTTCAGATGAAGTTCATATACTGGTTCTAAATCAAAACTAACTTCTGCAGCCACATGAGGGCTGTGTCAATACTGAATGAAGCCTTTAAACATCTCACTCTGTTATATTGCACAGACTTAGCAGCTTTATTTTTCTACCTGTCTGGAGAAGTGCAAAGTCAATGAAAACAGCAGTTAGATACAGCCATCTCTCTCTTGTCTGTAGTACATCATAATGTGCCTGTGCAGGATGCACTGGCTCTCATAGTTAAAGCTTGTGGGGACAGATTTTCTGGGAACAGAGTGTGAGCAACAGGACTGTACCAGGGTTTCACACAAGACAGCTGATCTGGTAGGTGACTGCCTAGCATGGGAGCTGTGAGATGTGCAGTGTGCCTCTGGACATCAGACTTACTTCTTTTACGAGCAGGAAAATACTTGGATTGGTTGGAGTTGAACCCAGCAAGTGACTCCAACTACCAGAAGAGAGATAATAGAAGGTATTAATTTTTTTCCCTGTGAAATACAACTTCGAGCATCTTTGAAATCTGATGTAAGCTTGCATATACATAAGAAATAATCTGTTAATAAATGATAGGCACTAGAGATCAAAAGTTAGTGTAAAAAATGCTGGTGTGTCTATTAATGGGCATGTGCACGCTGCAGTACATGCAGATATTCTTCACAAAATTAGACATGTTCTAAGGACATATACACATGTCCCTAATGGGCAATTGCTCTCTCACAGGTTATGGTTGCAAACTGTTTGATCATCTGCGAATGCTGTTGAGGATTTAAGTTGTAATAGCACTGTACACAGAAATGCATTTAAGTTAGTGATCATCAAAATCATCAGTTAGTTATCCATCAAAATAAAATGCAATTCTTGGTTTAACAGGATTCAGTAATATAATGGTACATAAACTTACTTTAATTAAAAAGTTTTAAAACTCAGCAGAATGCCCCAAAAAAAGTCCCCACTCAATGACGTATGTAAATTATAGACTTAGAATATCTGTGTCATTTTGTCTGTAGAACTACTCTACAGAAAATTCTGGGATCCCCCTGTGATAAGGGGAGAGTGATAAGGGGATAAGAGGATAGTGATATTCTTGCAGGCTTCTACTTGTGCTCCTAATTACTTTTGAAGAGTTGCTCACCACTTCTGTTCATTTAGTCTAAGCCTTATGGAACAAACTCGTCCTTCACCTGAAGACACAATCTCATGAGGATGCAAGGCCACAGGCAAGCATTGCCATCCACACTTTAAGCACACCTTCACTCCTCTGCTGCCAAGCAGTATTGCTACCTTAGGCTGGTCATCCCTTCGTAAGGTTGAACCTTGATTTGGGTGAAAGGCTGTCAGGGGCTCTTCTTCCAGCACTCCTTCAGTTTTGTATTCCAAGGTAATTAATTCTGTTTCCGTGGCTGACTTGATCCCTTGCCACAGTACATTTACTCATAGAACAAAACATGGTAGATACTACGTGAACTGCAACCAAGTAGATAGGTGAGATGTGGAAAAATCTGAACTTGCAAATATTTGGCAGTGATCAAATAATAGTTGAAAGAGTAGAACTCAGCCATGCTATTTTCAGAGAAAATTTTATGTGAAAGAATTGGAGAGTAGGGGAGTATACTATTCTTTATATAAAAATGAATTCTTTCTAACATTATAAAAGCATAAGGACATAAAGCTCATCTTTCATGTCCTTAGTCTGAAATCAGATTCAGCTACTGTCCTTGCATCTGTTTGAAGTTGGTATGGGTTGAGGTGAACACCTGGCTATTTTAGAAAGGCTTTTTTTCCTCCCCCGTTGTGAACTTTTCCCATTCTACAAAGCTTTCTTTTTTAGTTACCAAGTTGGTTGCAATTCTTTTGAGTTACTGAAGCTCATGGGAAACCAAAAGGGCAGCAGAAACGGTGAGGGCGGTTCAGGTTTTAAACATGAATATTCTTGGATGCATAGGATTAGAGTATAATGTTTTGTTGTAAATGAAATACTGCTTTAATGATTGAAAAGGATGGGGAAGTCAGCAAAAAATATTGTAACATCTGCTTAATTAAATTATTTTCTTTTATTAAATGCTGGTGTAAAAAGGAGCTACATGTACACCCTTGACAGCTATTGATGTGCTGAGTCTGATTCCTTGGATGAATACTAGGGAAAAACTCTATCAAAACTAGTGACCTACATTATGGTCATGGATTAAATCCTTGCTTAGAACCAGCCTCAGATGACATCTGTTTGTCATGAAATAAAATCTGGCTCTAACTTTTCATACCAATTGCATTTCATTGGTCAGTTTGTTTTAACTTGTGTGTGCAGGTTAACATTAATATCAGAGAGTCTGACTTTGTAGTGTGCTCATGCTATGATTAGTAACACTGCAGGTCAGTGTGCTCTGTTGTTAATACCTACGGGAGGGTTGGACTGGTGGCTCAGTGCCTGTACATCTTTTAAAGTAGGGCACTGAATGAGAGAGGCCAAGGCATTTGTAGCTGTTGGGATGTGGTGCCACTGCTTTGGCTGCAGTGCTCATTTCTACACCTGCTTTCAGTTTCCTGTTTTCAGGCATTTCTTAAGCCTGGTGTTTTTAGACCCTCACAGTTAAAAGAATGTCCTGTGCAAACAAAGGTAGATTTTACTGTTTGTTTTAAAACAGTTGACAATAAACCACAAAAACGATTTCCAAACAGGACTGTCAGATGCAAAGGATAATCCTCAACCTCTTCTTTTAGCACCTGCTAAAAGGTTTGGACTTCTGGAATATTCTTGACATCAAACTTGCAAAATGGCCACAGCTTGGAGGGACACCTGGCCTTTTGCCACCAGGTGAGTGACAAAGCCCTGTAGCTGTTTGGTTTAATAACAGTAAATCATTTCTAGTTAGAACCTGATGCTGACAACTACACGTCTCTTCTAGCTCGAGAACTTAATACCATGAAATATGATGATAACATAATAATGATAAAATAATGAAAACAGCAGCCATTTTTCTTGAAGCCTGTGTCAGCCTGAAAGGATACGCCCTTCCTTCCTTCCTTCCTCCCTTCCTCCCTTCCTCCAAGCTCCACCACCGTGTGGTTATACTAGAGGAGACTAACATAACCAGTTTTCATGCCAAGTGTTTAATTCACTAATAAAACTTCGTGAGTTTTTGTGGCCCCTCTGACCTTTGTCATTCCTATCCAACTATGGGCATCTATGCAATGGCCTGATTCTTTCCCTTTCGGGGTGAGACACCACAAGGACATGGCACACACAGAAGTTTATAGCAAATCATTAGGTTTGATAATACAATAAAATGAAACATTGAGGTGGCAATTAACCTTACACTGATAAAAGAGGGGATTGATTTTTAGATGTAAGCAGATGTGGGGAGAATGACCAAACACAGAAAGTACAATTGTCTTACAATATTTGTTATATTTTGTCACAGCCATTCGTGTTAAACCAGTATAGCACCAACAGGGAGCTTTAGCCAAGAAGAGACTGCTGACAGCACTGGCAGTAGTGGAAATTCTGTAACCACCATCATACCCTCTGTCACCTGCAAGAAATGAAAAATTTAAGAAAGCTTTACCATTAAAACCAATGCTCATGAATGTCACTGTTGTCCGTTTGTAATTTTAAATTAGAAGTTGTAAACAGTCGCAGAATAAAGTAGCATGTTTTACACAGTTGCCACCAATTTCAGCTTGTGTTTGAACTTCACCTGACTATTCAGATTAGAATGGGCAGGTCTTGCCAGAGCTGGCTTTCTCTGCATCTGGGTAGGATGGATGGAATTTCTCTTTAATTCATGGGAAGTCCCTCAGTTATTTCTGCAATTTACCTTGATGAAGGTGATGAAACTGACCAAGAATTGTTGGTGTGAATAGCTCATCTGTTAACTGACAGTTTGAAACAGTTTTATATCAGTCTCTTGAACGCTGAATTTGCTTGGGATTGGGTATTTTTGTATTTTCAACTGCTTTAACTTCCATTATAAGTTGAAATTATAACAGTGGGAAAATTGAAGAAAAAAATTGAAATAATTGTAGTTAGAAAAGCAGTGAAGTAAACAAATGTGAAGAACTGCCTTGATTTGTAGTTACATCAATCAAATATCAGATTTAAATATTTTTAACATCCAAACTACAGAAATATCAAGTATACTTGGACTTAATACATGCAAAATAAATGGCAGATGCTCTGCAAAAATACTTAAGATTAAAATATCGCTTATAGATTGAACATAAACATGCCAGCAATGCTGATCTCGAAATTTTATGTGGATTTTTCCAACTTCTGAGAGAGACAATTACTTTCATACAGAAAATAGTTTAGAAGTATGTGGAGTATATGTCAAGTTACTGAAAGCAACTTCTGTAATGCATTAACTCTATCATAGGTATTACTTGCAACCATAATAGGCACAGCACCTTTTCAGAAATGAGTGACATTTTTAAATTATTGCAATGTCTTTAAAATTGTGAACTATCTTTTGCTTTATATTTCTGGAGTGTGACCGCTGTTTTTCATAATAGTAGGAGAAAATTTCCACAGGTAGTGAATAGCAAAGAACATGACTAGTACGTGTGCTTATCAGTATATCAGAGTAATTAAATCTTTTCGTTCTTCTTGCAAGACAGTCTAATGTCATCAGTGTGCATTGTGTAGTGGAGCACTTCACTGTCTAGAAGGTTACACAGTGACTTCAGTATTATGTTTTTCCAATAGTGCTTGCTGGATTTGCTCTATCACAACTCATGTTGTCAGATGGGTTTTCATTATTAAATTCGTTCATTCTATTATTAAATCAATTCATAAATTTGCTTTTTTTGCCAAGAAACAATACCAGCTATAAATCTTAATGGAACAAAATTTCTCTGCAGTGCAAACCATAGAAAATAGTCCTGTGCTTGAGAACTAAGTGGTGTCTTTCTGTAAGACCTGCCAATTTATTTTTATCTTGCAGCTTTTTTCACTCATTTATCATTTTCATTAATACATTAACTAAACCCTCAGGAACTACCTGTCAGCTCAGGAGTAAGTGGTAATGTAACTTACTATTTTTCAAGATTCTAATATCAATTTTTAAGAATGATTTGTGGTAAGTGATAGTCTAATGGTAGTGCCCTCATTGGATGGATAACTAGTCCTCAAAATTATTTAACCTCACCTAACTCCTAACTATGAATTTATTTAGCTGTTGGTACGACAATGTCTGAGGGCTGCACACACTTATAAATTGCCCTGCTGGTGTCCATGTGAGATAGGAGATTGCATAGGCTTTCCCAGGGGAACCTGGAAGCTTGTTTCAGAGTCTGGAATTGAACTAATTCTCTTGAGCCCCACAGTAGGTCCTTAATCACAAAATCATTCCCCACTTCCCCAAAGGGATTAAATGTAATAACTTGTATCATTTAAGGGCTTTTCTTTTTTAACACTTGAGGTTGAGGGTTTGAGGTGAACTTTGCTAAAGAGTTAGCTGTCATGGTGTAGAATTTTTCTTTCCAAAGGTGGGGAGTGGGAAGTTGAGATGCTGCTCTGGCACACAGGGATTGATAGGGCCCTGCTGGCCCTGCAGTGGCCTCCAGTTGTGAGTGGCACCTCGGTAAACACTAATCCCTCTGTGTCCTGAGGAAGGTGCTAAAACCAAATATCTCAAGGAAATGCAGTGAAAGACATACATACCTCCATGGTGAAGAATGGAAATGAGGAGTGCAAAAGGGAAAGGGAATAATATGTTGCCATTTTAGGAGTCAGCTTGGGCCTCTGATTTCACATATGAACAGGAAATTTAAGGCAGCTAAAAATTGCAAAACCAGTTTATACCTGCATTTGGACACAAGTGGAGCACTTCTGTGGATGCTTATTTTTCAAGGGAATTAAAGTTAGTAACTGTTTTGACATGAAATTAGCGTAAAACTAAACTCAGCATGCCTGCACACAAAGGAAATCATGTTTGAAACTTCATTCATTTAAATACAGAAAAAAACCCCAAACAAACCAACCAAGACAAACAAACAAACAAACACAAGCCTTGTAGAATGTTGTCATCTAAGTGAATTGTAGACTTTGAATTTATTTTCCTCAGGAAAATTCTGAGCAGCAGATGTACTTCTTAGACAAATAAAAATGCTTGTTTGTCCTTTAATGAGGTGTTTGGTTGAGGTATGCTCTTTTAAAATTGGCTAAAAAGGCCCATGGTCCTTAAACATTCACAGTGCTGGGAAATGTGGGAGAAGAAAGTGGTGTGCAGCACCGTACAGCTGAGTAAAGAGAAAGAAAAGGTAAACTGAGCCTTGAACAGGTAAGTATTTAAGTCCTACTGCATTTTGGAACAGCTGGCAGTGCTTCCCTTAGGGAAGGAGTGCCCCAGTGGTTGAGGCATGGTGTGAGGGAGGCGGACGCACAGCGCTGCCCAGCACGGGGGCATCTCCTCTGCCTGGGAGTGTGAGGGCTCCAGCACAAACAGCCTTGGACCCCTCCTTGTGGAAAGCGAAGTGGGGAGATCAAACTCCCACTTGGCTGCTTTTGCTGCTCGTTCTGGAGTCACCTGTGAGTTTCCTGAGGTGCCTCTGCTCCCCTCAGAGCCGCCGGCTGTGTGTGGAGCGTGGGGCTGTGCGGAACAGCCGCCTGGCTGAGGCAGGGGTGGAGAAGACAAACTTCCTCCATTGTCTGTCTTCAAACCTTTGTGTTACACCCCAGGATGGGAATAAATCTGAAGTTTGGCTGGCATCAGGGCCCACAGGAGGGCTGCTGTGGGCAGAAAATAGCTCTCAACATATCCTTTGATCAATCTGCTCTTCGTTTTCTGAAATGCTTAGCTGGGCAAGAGTCACTTGAGGCCTACATCGCGTTTTACCAAAAAGAAAACATACCAGATGAGATTTTAACCAGAACCGTGCTCCAGTGATCAAGTAGAAAAATAAAAGATAACTTTCATCTATAGTTAAGGCTGACACATGGCCCAGAGTGCTTGAATTATTGACTGCTCTTCATATCACCAGTACTGCCGTTGATTTACAGTTCCTCAGGTCTCACGTGGTGATACATTTTAAAGGCGCTGTATTTCTCATCTTGCCCTCTTACATCTTTAGCTGGATTTACTTTTCTGACAGAAAACTTGTCTTTAAAATATTTTTCAGACAAACACCAGTGTTATTCTCACCTGCTTTTGAACTCAAATATTGTACCTGGAGTAAATGAAAATGTTGTTGAACTGTAATCCCTCTGCAGAGGCCTGGTAAAGTTTGAGTAACCAAGGCAGGAGAAAGAGACTTCCTTGTTTAAAATGTGTGTTTCGGGGCATAGAACTTTTTTGCAGTGTACCAACATCCTGGCTGCATCTCGGCCTGATGCTTGCCCTGGTGCCATACACCTAACATGACAGAGGCAGGATGAGGAGTGAAGGGAGTGGGAGGCTGCCCAGTTCCCCAGCTAGTGGCTGTGCTGTACCTTGATGATTGAAGTTCCTGAGGAGGAAAACAGCTCTCACTGCTAGCCCTTCACCAGGAGCCTGGGAATTGAGTACAAATCGTGGAGGGCAAAGAGGCATCTGAAGCCAGTCTCCTGCTGGAGCAGATCAAAGTGACACAGAGAGCCTTGTAGCTGCCTCAACCCTACCAAGAGGGAGGAACCGGTGCCCTTGCTTTGCCTTTTATTTCCATGGACAAAATGTGGGTGGCATGCTCTCTACCCACTGCAGACTGGGAGGAAAGTGCACTGCTCCCTTTGCCTGTGTTTTCTTTTATCCTGTTGCCTCACCAGCTGGCAGCTAGTGATGGGCAGGTGAGCATTGTGCTGGGGTGGGCAGCTCACCCACTCCACCTTGAAAGCTGCCTGCTGCTGCAGTGTGCCAGGAAGAGGACCCTGCTGCAGGTAAGAGCTTCTTCATGATACCTTTGTCTAAAGTAATCTGCTAGCTGCAAAAGCAAGCTTCACTTAAAGCAGTTTTGGTTATGCTTGTTGTTGAGAGGCTGTGTGTAAGCAGTGGGCTGTTTCTGTGCCTTGCGGTGCCCATGAATCCTGCGTCGGCCGTGGGAAAACCTGTCTGCTCAATCCCCTTCAAACTCTCACACGAGTTGTGGCATTGAGAAAGAAGTGTTATTGGTTTATGAAGGTGATTTCTCATGTTTTCCAGCTGCAGAGCATGACTAGGGAGACTGTGGTAGGGCAGCAGTAAACTCTCTTTACTGTCTGTCTTTGCAACAGATGTATTGAAAAATACAAATAGTGGTTGGCTTGTTAATTGCTGAGTGATGAGGGCTGTTGCTTTAGTGTCTGAGTGCATGATGATGGAAGCTTGATGATTAATTATTTTAATGCTTTTAGGTACTGTTCTTTTAAGAACTTCCTAATTCTGCATTCTTTCTCAAACTGTTTTTTTTTTTGTAGTTACATGTGCTACATAGGGTTGGGCATAAGTTCTTTATTGCATTTTTAGTTTGCTTTTTTGTTTTAATGAGTTTTACTAAAGATGAGAGTGTTCTGTGGGTACCAGGCAGGATGCTGTTTCCTCTTGTGTTAAGAAATTTTCACGTGTGCTTGGTTTTTTTTTGGTTTGTGGGCTGAATAAATGGTGCAAGCCTCAAGCTCTTATCCTTTCTTTTGGGCTCATTTGTGTATTGTAAACTTTCCACTGATGTTTGTAAAAGTACGTATTTTATTGGGTGTTTTCCTCTTTGGTACTTTTTTCTTGTAATCCTTTTATAGTGTTTAATGGGGTGTAACACTGTTGGGGAGGTAAGTGGAACGTGTAGAGGGAAGAAAAATTCCATTCTCAAGTCTGTTATGAATGAAATTACGTGCAGTGTTGGCTTGACAGTACTTAAGCTACTTTGATGTCTTAGCAGCTTCTTAATATCCCTTCAGTGAGAACTAATTGTTCAGAAATGTTCCCTGGCAAATTCTGGCATCCATAATTATAATTCCTGATTTCCTGGGTAGATCTTAGACTCAAGTCTAAGTCAGAAACTGAGAACTGCGGGGTTCTGATTCATTTAAGGTTTGTTCAGTGCTGGTTTATGTTTTGGGGCTACATTAACAACACTAAAGCTGCAATATCAAATGTCTAGAAGATGACGAACTGAGTCTCCAGTCCCATCACAGGTGTGAATGATGACGTTGCTGTATTCTGTAGCTATGTTTGTCCTCTGTCGTGTGTGACTATTCACTTATTTGTGCAGGATGTTTGCCTCAATATATCTGGAGTATTTTAAAAGCAAAGCTGCCTTATGTAATAAAGGCAGAGGGTGCTGCTGAAATTGGAAGGCTCCTCATAGATAAAAGTCAGCAACACACTGTAATTTTCTAAGGCTGTGATAAACCTGAGAGCTGAGATATCACAAAAATCAGGATGCTCATCCTGGACTTTCTTGCCTATCACAGCATTTCCATGTAACTTCGGGCAAACCAACTAAAGTGTCTGTAACTGGATCATGTTTGTGTAAGGATTTCTTTGAGTACCCAGGTTGGTGTGCCGTCAGTGGATACCCCAAACACTCTGGCTCTTTTGTCTGTAGTGACAAGTGGCAAAGAAAAGTTAGGGGAAACAGAACGAAGCATCCAGTGTGTGCTAAATGCTGTGTGATAATAAAAGTTTTACTCCCTGTAGTAAAAAAAATGCCAAACCTGATGATAAATAAAATGATGCTTTGTTCCTTATCAAATAGGCAGTCACTAGAAGTGGTGCATCTTTATTTAAATATGTAATCTTGTAATCAGAGCATGTGCCATACTTTACATGGGTATTGGAAACACCTTCAACTCAGACACGTTCTAACACCTGAGCACTTTGTTTGCATCTGTAGAGCTTTATGAGGCTCCCTAGGGTATGAAAAGCAAACAGAAGCATCACTGTATTGCTTTATTTGGAGTCAGTATTGCTTTACCGTATTGCTTTGCTTTATTTAGTAGCAATTTCGTATGCATTACAGTGCAAACTAGCTGTGGAACAATTTAGTGACTGGGTCTTTCTTCTCTCTGACTTTTGGAGGGGAGAGGGCTGTATTGTGTAATTTGTGTAAACTAATGAGCTGTATTGAAGTAAGACATATTGCAGATGGCATGAATGGAAGTAGAAAAACTTCTTGGAAATGTATCTGCTGCCTCTTGTGAGCTACTCTGAAATTGCAACAGGAGGAATACTTATTTCTCATGAAAGCTGTGAGGCTTCAAGCCTCTTCATCTCTCACTGTAAGTGTTTAGGCTCTTGGGCTAAATCTTTCTGAAATTTCAGCTATTGACACGTGTGTGGAAAGGCTGGAGGCAGAGACAGGCTGTGGGCAGGCTGAGTTAGTTTGTCAAGCCAAGCACAGCCTCTGTGCCATAGATTGGGCTTTTCTAAGTGTTGGAAACCCTTTTGTGGTGAAACTGTCAAACAGCAAAGCAGCAAGGTAGTAAACAACAAAGATTTTGTTTGTGACTCGGTTGGTTAAGTGAACTCAATCAGTGAACACAGACATAGGCAAGAGCTGGCTCTTACTGCACACCCAGGCACAAAAAAAGCAAGTTGTGTTTCAGCTGGGAGATGGTGCTTTGGAGCTGCAGCTGTAAGACAGACTTCTGTACTCCTCTGAAAGACATAAGCCAAATCCTTGCATGGCTTTTTTCTCTTTTGGCTCCATTAGCAGAAGGGAGAACACTTTTACTGGTACTGTTTTCAGAGGAAAAATACTGGAATGGCCCGGTTTGAGTCTGTATTTTAGGGAGGATTTGGAGACACACTGGTATTCTATTAGAGACCACAGAAATGAGCCATGGCTGTGAAAACAAGCCTCATGCTGTTGAAGTGTTAAGAGACTGACTTTTGTCACCAAAAAAAAAACCCAAAAAAATGCCCCCCAAAAAACCAACAAAGTTGTTTGGATGAGATATGAGTGTTCAGGTACCTCGGCAGAGAAAAGACATCGAATAACTGGGAAGTTTTTTACCCTTCCTGACAATGAAGAAATGTGCCCCAGGTTCCAGGGCCATAGCTGTGAAATCAGGAACTTCTCTTTTTCGGGCTTATTTTATTCTTGTCCTTGCTAAGTCTTGCCGAAACCACTGTTGATATGGTGTTTCTCTGGATGCTTTTCCCACAGCTTTTAACTCCAAGGGGTTAAGTTCTTCCAAGGAATCACCTGGCTGAATGGGCAGAGTATGCAATCAGATAATCTAACGATGCTGGGCTCACGACCCTGGCAATAGCCGGAGGGGTTGTCAGTGGCTCCCGCCTGTCCAGCCAGGGTTGTCGCACGTTTCCTGAGCTCGCTGAGAACGGCTCCTTCGGTGCCTTTGTTTTCTCCAGCGCCGAGTCTTTCCTTCAAAGGGATGCCACATGCCTGGCGTCCTCAAGCAGTGACGTAAGGGGGGACGGAAGGGGAAAACAGCTCTTTACACAAACTGTCTGCCCCGTGACTTTTCAAATTGTTCGCACACGAATACACCCGTGCGCTCTGCTTCCTCTGGCCCCCTGCTCGCAGGGGCCCCGGTACCAGCTCTCCAGCTTTGTGGGAAAGGGCGGTGAGGGTTAGGAAAGTTGGGATGTGAAGTGA
>VZRQ01008601.1:1568835-1588319 GCA_013397975.1 Machaerirhynchus nigripectus | reverse complement strand
CTGGCTCCTAGCAAAAAGACCAGTTTGGTTTCACGGGTAGCTACAGGATATTCAAAATCTTTAAAATTCTTGACTACTGTAATCAGCCTGGAGGACAAGGAAGGAATAAAGGAGGAAAGAAAAAAAAAAAAGGAAGGGGTTTCCGCCATACGTTGTTCNAAAAGGAAGGTGTTTCCGCCATACGTTGTTCCTCTGAGAAAAAGGAGAAAAAGCCAAAGGTGTGATTTTTATCTGTTCCCAGCAGACGACCCCCAAAGCACAGAGGTGCCTGCAATACTGAATACATCCACTAGGTTGGTGCCCCGACCAGCAACACTGTCATGTCATAAACACATCCTACGAAACACACTACGGAGAACACGTTCTGCGAGTGAGGTATTACCTGTATAACCCAGAAAAAACACCTCAAATATGAGGGCAAATAAGTCCACATTTTACCTAGCAACTATTGTTAAACCAATACAATAAATGTTTATAACAATTTTCTTTTAACACACTCTGGTCCTTATCTCAACCTTTGGTTGCCCTGTTCAGGTGCCAAAATAGGCCTGCCATGGTTTTAAGCCCAGCTGGAGACAAACCCCAGCTGCTCAGTCAACCCCCATCTCCCTGGTAGAATGGGGAGGAGAATTGAAGTAAAACTTGTATGTTGAGGCAAGATCAGTTTAATAATTGAAAATAAAATAATAATGGTAAATAATGATAATGATAATAAAAAGGAAACAAACCATTGATGCCCAGTACAATTACTCATCATCCACTGACCGATGCCAGACCTCCCTTCCCAAACCCAGATCGGCCGTGCTTCCGGGTAACTGCCCCCAGTTTATATACTGGGCATGACATTCTGTGGTGTGGAACATCTTTTTGGTCAGTTGGGATCACCTGTCCCTGCTTTGCTCCCTCCCAGTATGTTTTGTTTGTACAGCTCTTCACTGGCAGAGCATGAGACAAGGAAAAACAAAAGTCCTTCACTTAGAATAAAATGACTTAGCAAAAAACCATATCAGTGTTTTATCAACAGCTCTCTTATTCTGAATCCAAAACACAGCACTGTAACAGCTACTGAGAAGAAATTCACTCTATTCTAGCTGAAACTGGACACTGATGTGGGTAAAATAGGTGTTAAGCAATATCCAGAATGCTTTCTGCCATAATACCCTCTCTCAAAGCTTCTAACTTAATAGATTTTAACTTCTCTGTGCTTTGCTACATTGCATGACTTCAAATTATATTTCAGGGAAGGAATAGAGCTGGTGCACCCACCTGTGTAAAGAAGTGATAAGGAAAGGTTATGAGGAGTCATGAAGTAAGGAGCTGGAGGCTAGGGAGTTCTATGAGGAGGACATGGACATGGACAGGGCATGGACACCCTGAGGTACAATCAGTGAATTTAGTCTACAGGTTTTGAAGTTTACCACCTGCAAGGCTGAAGATGTGTCAGTTGACGCTCAAATTGAATTGGAAGCGTCAGAGACCCCATACTGCTGTCAAGATCAGCAAAGGCATAAATCAGCAGGAGCCTGGCTGGAGCATCTGAATGGATGCCCATACTGCTGAGTAGTGGCTTGCAATAGGAGTAGGTCTGTGGGGTGAAACAGTTGGCACTGGGGATCCAGTGTCCACACTACCCAGGGTGGGGTCATGGAGGGAGATGGAGGAGGCTATTAATGCCATTAGTGGTTGGAGCCCACTAGATACAACCCAGAAACCTGTCTTCTGGTTTAATTTAATCTGAAAGCAAGCCATCTTGTGTACCCTGAGACAGCTCCACAAAGCAAACAAAAATAGGATTGATAGGGTGACTGACTTTAAAAACATTCTCTGAGTGTAATACCCTCTCCATTTCTCTAGCAATATACAACAATAAGCTGAGTGGAAATCATTCCCGTGGGCACAGGAAAAAGTTTGGTTAGGAGGGAAACAAACTCATGGGAAACAAAGTAGTGCTTGTTCCAGAGTTCTCTATTTAGAATGTTGAAGTATTTCTCACACAGCTGTTAACAATTTGTAAAATACCTTAGACCCACAACTCCAGCAAACACTGATCACCCATGCCTGGGTCTCTGGTCTCTGGCACCACAGATCTCTTATCCTGCTCTGGGTCCTGGGGTGATGCTGCATAGCCAGAAACATGAACCTGTTTCTATTTCCTCTGATCATTAATCACTCAGGATTTCATTGGTGCTTAATGGCGATACTTTATGCTCTCCTATAAAGACTATAAGATTTCGTGTACTTGGAGCCCTTCTGCCTTTCTAAGGCACTTACACTTTCTTTTTCTAGGAATAGCCTTGGTGATAAAATGAGCCACCTAGCCCTCTGCCAACAGTGAACATGATGACTGACGCTTAAATGGCACCTTTCATGCTAGGAATGTTTAAACCTATGTGTGGAATCCATCCCTGGCTGCTGGCTATGCTGTCAGTATGATGCCAGAGCCTTTCTACAGGCACAGACCAGGAGGTCTCAGTGTGAGGATTCAACACCCTTCGTTACTCTCTTGGAAAGGATCTGTGTGTGAGGCTCTGACCTGGCTGGCAAGCATAAGTATTCCACAGGGAGTTATGGTGCTCCTATGCCATGTTGCAGGGAACAGCAATGGAAGGGAACTGTGCAAGTCCCCTGGTGAGGGTCCCGCAGCCACGTAACAGGCACCTCTTCTCATCCCTTCTAATGTGCCAACAACTTGACCCTCTAGCACACCAGTGGTCTCCTGAGTGCTGCAGAGATCCAGGCAGCTGAGCATGAAAAGGTAAGTGACATGAGCTTTATGTTTATTCTGTTCCTGCTGGCTTAACATAAGCAAGACGACTGTGTGCCTTAGATGCATGAATTACTTTCTCAGGAATGTGGTGCCTAGCAGCACTGATGTTAGAAAGAAGACTATTTAATATTGGTAGTTTATTTAGGTACTCTTCATGGACAGAATCACAACACAAAACCATCTGAGGAGCAAACAGCTCAGCTGCTCCTTTAGCCAGCCTGCCAAACACATCTTCAGCTTCTCTACCACAAAGTACCTGATTCAGAGAAACCTGTAAACTATAGAAAAGGAATTAAGAGAAGTAGAATTGAACTTCATTTCTTCTTTTATGAAACTTGAATTTCTGCAGAGCTGATACACAAGTTATTACAAGAAAATATTGCAAGTATCAAATAAAAATATACTTCAGTTACAAGGGAAGTCAGTGTTTCTAGAGCCAGAAGCAAGCAAGTGGGAGATTGAAGAGGATGGTGTCATTCGGTGTTGATGGGAGCCCTGGTCGTTTGAAAGCCTGTGCACATCTGCCCAGCAACATCAGTAGCTTTCTATTTAAAGTCAAGCACTGCTTCACTGAACCTGACTCAAAGATAACTGCAGCTTGTTTCATAAAACTGGAAAATTAATCAGTGTGAAATGTATTGGAAAACAGAGCAGTTATTCATATGCCTCAGCAGTTTCCTTATTAGGTAAAACAAGCTTTTGATTGTTCTCCCAGGGCATACAATACCTCAATATGCTGCAAAATAGGCTGTTAGAAAATGAGCCAGCATGACTTGCATACCTCAGTGACCACTTTTGTGACAAATGCAAATGAATATTTTGAATCCAAGGTCAAAGTCTAATCATCAAAATGGCAAAGGCTCAGTCATGGACTAACTTCTTTACATGTACTCTTCATCCTACATCAACAGCCTGCCCTGGGCTGACTGGGACGCAGTGAGGTTTGCAGAGGGGAGGGACTACTGGCTGTCCCTATGATGAGTTCCCTAGACAGCTACAATGCAAATTCTTCACAGCGGATGCAAAACAAACCATCATGGGATCAAAATCCTCCTATGGAAAAGGAAAGCACCACACATTAAAATAGCAGGATTAGAAGCTCATAAAACAAAAGGGTGGCTTAGGGTTCCAGGTGTATCATATTACAAATGGTCTTTTACAGTTGGCTCTAATCCTTGGAACCACTGAATCACTTCCTACTTGGGCACGTTAGGAAATGTCAGCTTTTTCCAATTCAGTTGTATCTGGTTGCATCAACTGAAAATTCAAAGTGGCTCAGTGACAAAGTGTCCTAAAGACAGTTGCATAGAAGAATATAAATGAATTCATTATCCCAGCAGAATTAAGCTCATTTTAATAGCACTGCCCCCTACCCTGAACAATGCTAGAATAAAAATTAAAAGGCAGGTCCTTTAGCAGGAAGTAAGTGTTCCTTTTTCAGTCTACATTGCTTTTGAGCAAGTAATGATAATAACATCATCTGTAATAATAGGATGCAGGAGATCTGGATGCTCTCTGCCTCTATCCCCAAGGGATGGGGTGATAAGAAATTATGTTGATTTAACCATATGTCCAGAAGGATTAATTTTGATTCTGTAGTCTTGGTATCAGCTGCTATCTCAAAGGACATGAGTGTGATGGTGCTGTTTCTAGGCTACTGATTACTTGCTATCCCTGACCTGAAAAATGACAAGACCCCTGATTTTACACATCTCCAGCCTGACTACGGACTACCGCTAGGAGAGAGAATTATAAGAGATGGTGAGACTGCTTTAAATATATCTTTACATCTGGTCTAGACACAGATTTCCTAGCCCAAGATGTTATTTGATGGTGTAGGTTCATTCATGTAATATCTGGGATGAGGTTAAGTCAACGCCATGTAATGCATACCACAGCAAAATCCCTGTGCAAGCTGGCAGAGCCTCTGTGTCCTGCAGCAGCACCTGCACAGGCATCAGATCTTCTGAGCCTCAGCACTCAGCTTACGTGTCCACGTTATGTAGGCAATACACAAAACGTGATATGCGTGATGATTTTGGAGTGCAGACGAGTGATTTTTAAAACTTTGTCCGTCCTTCTGTAGTTTGTGCCCTCCCTGGGGCAGTGCAGCATGCCTGCTCACACCAGACAAATCCTCCAGGGTGCTGGTCCCCAGCAGCTGGTGGATGGAGTTTTTGTGCGGGCAAGCAGCTGGCCTGCCACCTCCTCCCACCTCCTGCCTCATGGCCTTCCCCACAGGCAGCACCCAGAGCAGCTGTACGGTGGCTGGGGCTGCTGTGCCATGCACCGGAGAGCAGCTTCTGTTTGAGCACTGCCCAAGTGACTGGCGTTTTGAGTGTCTGCTAATGGCACTAGAACAGACTGATGGAAAAACAGCTTGATACAAACAAGCTGTAATAATCTCCAAGTGAATGATTTCCAGTGTTCTGTTAATATTTTTAAATAAATCCAGCACCACATTATTAGAAGATGTCTACATTGTGAGTGGACTATTTCACCAATCAAAGGGTTTCACTCCCCTGATGTCTGTCTGCAGGGGAGTGGAAAGAATTTGGCCACAAAGCAGTGTCCACGAACACGTAATTTCTGACATGACATTTATACCCTAACCATATTGTGTTTGCAGACATTCATTTGTAAATATTTTCTTTTTTTCTTCCTGAAAAAATTGCATTTTTATGGGTAAAACAATCAGTGAAGGTGGCCATGGTGCCACTATTCCCTTTTAACCATCAAAAATAAAAACTAAAATTCTACAAAGCACAGCTCATTTCTGGTTGTTATCTATTATTCAGATGCATTGTCGATAGTTCATTAGTTCTGGTCTGTTTTCCCATGTCAAAAATCTTGGTTTTCATTACTACAGTCATGCAGTAGAAAAAATAGTGTGATCAATGACCTCAATACAATGAAAATAACCCATTTAAAATGATCTGTTTGCATACAGTCTAGAAGCTGAAAACTTCACATTCCATTTCTGAAAAAAAAACCCAACCCAACAACATTTCAGGGAAACGAAATTTATTTTCAAATAGAAATTAATTCTTTCTTACTGTTTTGAGTGAGGTATTTGAATGAATTCTTGCAAGTAACACTGGCAGAAATTGGGATGAGTTTGTAAGCAGCATACAAAAAGGAAAAATTGCACTTTTCTGATAATGTATCCCTCTTCATAAAAATTGCAGCTAGTCCTACCTAACCAGGAGCTGTTTGTGAGCATTGCTCAAAGTGATGAATGGGTCTCAGCATTTCCTTCTCTCTTTCTGATGATCTGTTATAATGACAGCAGCTTTTATCATATCTCTATTTGTGAGGGCCCCTCGCTTTCTTCCTTCTTTTACTACAAAAGCTCTCAAAGGAAGCCTTTGTGTGTCAGGAGAAGCCAAATTAACATAATACGCAGCATCTATAAATAGTTGCTTCAAATTAGGCATCTACAAAACCTTTAAGCAATATTTCTTTGAGGGTTTTTTTTTTCCTACCGCTGGTAAAAGACACAATCTCGTATCACATTTTTTCCTTTATAAAACATTAATGTTGCTGTTCTGATTTTGTATGTTTTCAATGCTTTTATCCAGCCACAGCTAAAAGATGGCCAGTTCCTTGTCACTGTATTTTGAATTTGTGCAAAAAACACTTTGTTAGAAATATGGCATGTAGTACTGGCAAATTAATTACCAAGGACAGAGCCAAGTTATCTGTCTTAAAGACAGATACTGGAAAACATGGATTTTTCATAAGCTGTGCTCCTAAATTTTTTCAAACCTTTTGAGAATTACTACCAGATTTTAAAAAATTTAAAAGAACTCATAAGCTGAGAAGCATTAAGACCAGGCTAATTAAATCAATGTCTGGTAGGAGGATCATGAGAAAATGTTAGCCACTGTTTGCACACCATGAGGATCAAGCTGTGAAATTATCAGATACCCAATGCAAATTAAATAACAGAATTATTTCTTTTTTTCACGTAATTCCCAACCACAGTGTGAAATTCAATTCCATGTAACAAGGAAGTTCAAGAGGAATTCAGGCAAATTCCTGGAAGAAAAAACCCTTAGGTTTTTTTTAACAAGACAGTCCAGAGATAGCCAGTAACCTGGAGATTTCGCAGTGCTGAGGGTTTACATGAAGGGAAAGCCTATTGTTTGCATCCTTCTCCTTTTGCTTTTTTCCTCTCAGACATGGTTGGAGAGAGGTATTGAGGCTACCCTAAACACACACAGTGGCTGTCACGATCTTAAATGTCTCAGGTGTTGCCCAGGCTGCAACTGAAGGCAAAGATCCGGTGCCACCTGGTACGTGTTGGGATGGGGGGTGTGTGCCTGGACACACTGGACAGCCTGGCATAGACATCGAGTCCCAGAACATGAGCACAGCTGTGAGATCTGTAGAAAACCAGTGACATTGCTGGCTGATGGAGGGTAGTTGCCATTGAGTTGTTAGCGCTGTGAATGTCAGTGACTGCCAGGAGGGAGGCAGCAGTTCCAGCTGTGCCAGACGGGAGCAATCTGGGACGTGTGCCGCTCACCGTCTGCTGCGCTGGCTTGGAGGAGGCTCAGGACTTCGCTCCCACAGAGGCTGGGGCTCTTCTGCCTGACCATTATTTGTTTGGGGCTTTCTGCTAAGGACCAAGGGGTGCAAAACAGTTTAAAAAATTATCCCTGTGAACTATACAGACTCTTTTCCACATCAGTTGCTTACTAACGGCTGATATTATCAAACACGGCTTTTTAAAACCTGCATAGAAACACACCAGTTCTTCCAAAATACTTGATCTTTATTTTTCTTTTTCGTTTTCTAACACTGAGGAGCTTCCTTTTAAATTCTTTTCCCCTCAGCAATTTTAAGGACTAATAATTTAGTTTTTAAAGGAAAAGCATGGCTGTTCAGAATCCCATGACTCCAGTGACTGAGCAATGGGGGAAACACTAAATCACAACACTAATTAAATCACAGGCATCCTTCAGTTTCTTGAGATTTTTTCCTGAGAATATTTTCCTGATCTCCAAAGCAGCTAACATTTTAATCCCGGCCAGGGAAAGGCAACCACCTCTAATCTAATCTAATTTAATCTAATTTAGGGCTTACAGTGAAGCTAACTCATGACCAAACTATTTGCTTTTTAATTCCATGGCAGTATAGTGCATTGCTATATCCTGGACAAATTACTCATCCCAGCTCAGGTACAAATATTAAGGTTATTTACATAAAGCTTAGACTATAGTATCAAACAGCTACTCAAAGAATGTCTGTTTTGTTCAAATCAAGAATAGCAGATGTATTGAAGAAATCCTATGAAAACTGTTTCAAACTAACAGGGCTCCTCTGTAAATATTTTCTGAGAAAAGGCAATAGCTGAATAAGCATAAAACAAGCTCTTTGTGTAGCCAAGCTCACTATACTTCTGAGACAGCCCCATCTACATTAATTACTACTTTCCCTTCCCCATAACAGCCACTTCTTCATGAGGAATTTGCAAAATTAAAATGGCTTTTTTTGACTAGCTGAACGTTTTGCATGATGGAAATTCTTTTAACACTTACACTTCTGTAACTCAGTACAATGACTCAAATGCAACAGACAAAACTTCTTAAAACGTGCTTGTGGGAGAGGTTTAGGAGCAGATTTCTTGCCCTGTTTTAATTTGACTGTCATTTTCCAGGAACTGCAGAGTGAGTATTTTCTTCTTTTTTTTCTTTTTTTTTTTAACAGATTAAGAGGTTTTTTAATAGTCTTGCCAAGCCTTTTCTTAAAGGAATTTAGCTCCTCTTCACTAAGCTATTCCAGCTGTACTGGTGCCTAGGAAGGCCTCCTGCATGGCTGGGCTGTGTCTGTACTCACCACGTTTTGTGGCTCTCAGCATTCTTTGTGCCCAGATCCATTAGCCTGTTCAGGGGCTGCATCTGCTGTAATCACCTTGCACATTTATGGCTCAGTACATTAAAACCTGTGGCAGCTTGTTTTCTTGAAGGAGCATGCTCAGCCTGAAAATATGAGTTGTAGAGACACGTGGGTGTGCCACTGAGGGACATGGTTTAGTGACGGACTTGGCAGTGATGGGTTAAGAGTTGGACACTATGATCTTAGAGCTCTCCCAGCTTAAATGATCCTATGGTTCACTGAATTGAACCTAGACTTTCATTAATTATTGTTTTTCTCATGAATGTAAATAAAAAAACCAACCCAATATTCTTTCCAAATCTCTTACAACTTTGAGAAGAACGGGCTTCTCATAGTTGAATCCCCAAAGCAAGTGCACACTTTGTGACCTTCTTAACAGTGTGAGCCACATCCCTGGTAGTGCTCTGCACACCAGTGCCATCCAGTCAGGGTACCAGAGCCCTTCACACATAATGGATGAGTTATTTTGGTGGATGCAGGATTTCTCTGCATAGCTCCTACCACCTAATTCTGATCTCTGGGGAATTTAACAGCAAAACTGCCTTTGATTTCTGTGGTAAATGCTTGAAAAATTCCACCTCCTATAAGGTGAGTGTAGCAACCATCTACATGAAAAGGATAAGAGCTAATTTTGGCTCTAAATTCAGGATAAATTGAAGTAGGTAGTGTGAATATAGCAGGGTGTCCATGGAGAAGATAACTCATGTCAATAACGCCATGAGAACATGCACTGTACAAAGTCTCTAAATTATTTTTCCCACATAAGTAAATATGCAAGTATAATTAAACCCTATATCTATAAAGCTTAGTCCATGTCAAAACGTGACTTGATTCAACCTTGTGTCTCCAGTAGAAGTTGTGTGCCAGGCTATGTAAGAAATACTCATTTAAAAGCTTGCTGTCATCTCATAAAATAGTATGTCTGAATAAATGAAAAAAATCTGTGTTTTCAGATGAGGACAGGAATGCTTTCAATTCCCCTAAATATTTCTCAGGAGAAGAGGGCTTTACCTCACCTGTAGCTGAAACAGTCTCTCCGGTGGTTTTTTTTACACACATGATAATAAATCTCAGCCTAAATATGTTCACTTTTGGATGAGATAAATTTCTCTCCAGAAGTGAGTATCTTTCATTTAAGTACAAATGGAACCAGGGTGAATGGTTCAGATGAGGATGTATGTATTTCATGTGACTGTATCTGATAATATGAAACCCAGCCATGATGTGCCATCTGTGTCCTATAAAAGTAAACTTTTGTGTCTTGGTTTTTTAAAGATCTTTTAAATAAATCGATTTAATGAGGTTGATACTTTCCACGAAAAATGTATCATTTCAACTTCCTTTTAAAACCAGAAGCCCTTACAAGGTTTTGTATCTATAACTGGCAAAACCACCTTGTTTGTACATAATTTCTTCATTTTGCATCCTGTCTAGGTAAACACAGTATCTATAGGTTATTTAAAAACAAACTGTGAATGGGGAAGTAAGTTTGTATTTCATTACTTGCTTAATTTCCTAAAAATGTCCTCTTTACTTAAGTGAAAGAGAAGTCACTATTTACAGACTCAGGAATCTAACCTGAACTTCCAAATATTATACAATTTTACCCTTATGATTACAGAACAGATCAGTACAGTAAAAGGGGGAGCTCTGTCACTTTTCCTGTAACGTTACCTGAATCTGGGAGTGCAGATGCTACAGTCTACAGAAAATAAAGCCTGTTTGCTAAAACCAGGAAAAAAACCCCAAGAGAGATCTGAACTTCATGTGCACACCACAGAGCCCCTTCAGTGTTTCTTCACCCAGAGCCTGGGGAAAACACAGCTCCCTTCCCTGCTGTCCGCTCCAACAGCTGCTGCAGTTTGTGATTAGGATGATGCCTTGTGTGTGGTAAATAAGTGTGCAGCCTAAAGCACTGCCACTCATGTCACATCCAGCTTAGAACCTCAGCCAACTGGTATCCAGAGCATGGGTTCCTACTGGAGCTCTTCCAGTGCTATTCTCCATGCTCCGCTCACATCTCCCTGGCCCACACCTCCAGCTCCAGTTTCCTGCAGAACATCTGGCAACACCTTCTCAACCTGCATTGGGAGTGCACTCACGTAGTCATGCGTTTTTGCTTTTGTTTAGCCTGAAATATTTTTGTGTTTGTTAAAAATGGCCTGTACTCTGTTTATGAGTCTAGATAAAATACATGCTCAATAAATGTAAAATGTCAGTAAATGGTAAAACAGTATTTATAACTGGGTCAGTCATTAAAGACCAAACATTGAGTTATAGTGCTGTGTTGCAGCTTTACGAATTATATGGTTTCTGAACAGAGAAATCAATATGTCACAAGTTTGAATTAGTTGGCACCTTTTAATTTTCAGAGATCATCTAGCTTCAGATCTTGACATGCATCACTGGGCCAGACAGGAAACAGGCCCCATGACAGCACTGGTTCCTGTCATACGGGGCTCAGTAGGCTACATGCAAATATCCTGTGCAGAAGATCTTTCAGATACCGGCCTCTACACGTCACTCATCCTCAGCTAACGTGACTCTGAAATGAGAACATGCAATTCAGTGCTGAAAATTTAGTTCACTGTGGTTGATAAAGGGAGCTAGTTCCAACTCCTCCAATGTGGACTGAATTTGTGGTCTCAATGTCATTCCTGGTGAAAAGATTGTTTGTGGTTGGGGATTTTTTTCCCCAAAAGTTATTGCACCATACACATACTGAAGACTGAGTCACACAAGAAGGAAAAAGGTGGTGCAAATCTGAAGCACTGTCTCTCCTCGAAGAAGATCCAAGTAGTGTGGTTTGGGGCAGTTTAGGGAAGTGCTGCTGCATCTGCTTGCTGCTCTCTGTGGTACTCTCTGGTCAGCTGTCAGCAGGGGGGCTCGTTCAGTTTTTCATGACCACACCCAACAGTTATCAAAAAAATTTCACATATTGCTTACTTGTTAAATTTTCAGTTTGCTCTTAAGGACAGCCAAGCTGAGCCTGAGCGCATCTGGGAAGCCTGAATAAATTTTCTCCAGCTGCAGGTTCCAAGTGATGATTCCTTGCTTTAGAATTGACTTTTACACACACTCAGCTATTCGGTCAAATGCATACTCATGCAATATGCAAACACAACATTAAAGGCAAAGGATTTTAAATGCTGGTATTTAAAGTGCACATCTCCCCACCACATGATAACAGTACTTTAAGCATCAGCATTCCTCTCAGCTGAAAATGCCTTCATCCTCCCTCCCCTCTGCCTTTAGGACTCAGGCTCCACACACTTCACATGCCATCCTGTCCCCCACACTGAGCCCCTGTGCTCCCCATGCACCTCCTCACCACCCTGGAGCTTCCATCCTCCTCTCCTTGCTCCTGATCTCCCTTTTGGGTCCTCTTCCCAAACACTGATACATTTATAGATTTCTTCTGATCTACTGGTGAGGCCAAGGCTGTTCAATAAAGAAGATTCTAAAATGGTGTATACAAACCACCTATTTAAAAGCTTAGTCTATTTAGATGGACTTGTTATCTGTAGGGCATGTCCAAATAAGTAGCATGAGTGTTAAAGCTCTCAAGGTTAAAAATGAGGTTGGTCAATCTGTAAGAAGAAAATGACCATGTGCTGCAGAAAGTCTCACCTGGGAGCTAGGTACTGAATGCCTGTTCTGAAAATAATGCTAAACATAAGAGTTGCTATTGATCCCTTCTGTTTAGATGACACTCACTCTTCCTAAGCTACATTTGGTTTTCCTCTCTGCTAGACCTTAATTCTTTCCTGCCAGGCCATCAAAGGCACTGGATATAATAAACTAAAATGCGCTTTCTCTGTGAGTACTGTAATTGAGAGGGAGACAAATAGATAAGTGGCTATCTGAGGAGCGTAGGAGAGATTCTGGCCTACCCAGCACACAGATTTTGCAGGAATGGCAGTATATTTGCAGAGCCTAATGAAAGTGAGCCAGGGCTGCAATACGATCAGCAAGGCCTGTCACCGAGCTGTGGGATATCAGCATAGTTACTGAAGTCCTGTACCTAGCACTACATTTTTAGAGAGACAGAGATAGAGGGAGAGAGCTGAGCCCAACTGATGATGATCTGCCGTGAGAAGGAAAATGTCCTAACTCCCTCCCTTGGCCTCTGCCTGCCACCTTCCACACCCCCTGGCCACGGCACAGGCTTTCCAAGGTTTCTCACTTTCTCCCCATGCCAGAGAGGCGCTGTGCTGCTTTGCAGCTGTCAGGGACAGCCCCAGTCCAGCTGCCCCACTGCCAGTCCTCTCCCCAGCAGGACAGCAATGCTCATGCACTGGATGAGATGGCTTTCACATATATTGGCATGAATCCCATCATGTTTTGGCTCATTTTGGACCCTGGTCTACAACCAGCATCATTCAGACAGAAAATTACTTCAGAATGGAGAAAAGAAGACATTTGAGACAACTCCAGTTTACAAGTATTCCCAAATGCCTGTATATCTTTCTAGCTCTTAAAGTACCCTGGATTTATTTCTGTTTGGACGTAAAGGCTTTCAGTTACAGTTTATAAATGGCTCAAGATGTTACTAGACAAACAGAAATAAAGAACTGTGTACAGTTTTTCCCCCCTTGCTTTCACTGACTGTGCTGAAACAGGAAGCCACCCTAATGCAAAGAGGTATATTTTTCTGTATGGCTTATTTTCCTATACTATTTCTCTTCCCAGGATGTGCTGACAGTTCAGTGGCTGTCTTGCTTTTCCTCATCACTGCATGGATATGCCCTGTGTAAACACTGATGTTTCACTGCAGAGACACATTGAGCTTTCAGAGGACTCTGGCAAGTGCCTCACCAGAAGCTCAAGACTGGCCCCACGTTAACAGGTGCTTAAAGCTGCGTCTGAGCTAAGGGACCTTGCTGAACCCTGACTCTCAAGCACCAATTACTTTCTTTCCTACACAGCCCCATGATTTATGGGATATGGTTTCTCCTCCAGGTGATCTCCTTTTCACAGCAAGGTATCCCCCAGTCACAAGCCCTGTCTGTTTACCCCCATATCTCTCACCTGCACCCCCGTGGCAGCCCCCTTGTATCACAGCCTTATCAGCATTAACTTCACTGGTGCAAGTAGTCCAACAAGTACCTGATGATAGAAGAAGGAAAATCTGGGATTTGCAGCTGCTGTGTTTCTATGGAGTGTTCAACAGTTTTTACTGCAGAAGAGACTGTGAGAATCACTATTATGTAAGAATATGTTTAGGCTGCAATCTGGGCAGTTATATTTTTAACTCTATTTAATGAGGTTAATGGCTTTCTTCCAGTTTAAAGACAGAGGTCCTGTCTTTCCTTCTTGAAACCCCTCAAACCCATCAGTTCATGATGTTCTGTACCACTTCTGTGGTGTTCTTCCATACCAATGAAGTAGTCTATCCCCATATATTGGCACAGGATTTTTCCTTATTTTTCAATTTATTGTACTCTGTGAATTTCAACAAAGAAAATGCAGGAATGCAAAAAAAAAAAAATTAGAAAAAAGGACTCTAGGTTTTTTCAGGGCACTGTGATCCCAAAAAAGACATTTGGACCTGAACAGTCAGGCCACCCTCTTGGATGAAATTCAATGGATAATCTTCCCATCTCAAGATTAGGCCTTCATACACCCATCCCTTTTTTTTTCCCCTTCTTCCAAGTGATCCCTGCTATTTGCTCACACCATGCATTTATTTTCCTGAATTGTTGCTCTGATTTTTCATAAACATAAATGATGCTGACTGACCACCACACCCTATCACGTGTATCATAAACGATGACTCTGGAGTCCACTATGGCCTCTCATTTCTATCACTGTGTATTTTATATGCATACTACAACAAACATGTGATCCCAAATAGGATTTTTCTACAGATGGGCAGCTGGACACACTGTGCCACACTCAGTGATGGAAAGAAATGTTTAGTTTGACTTAATTACCTCAACCACTGACCACAGTGCCCAATGAGAACCCTTCTATTATATGACATCCCTGGGTGCATATTCCCCCTTCAGCTGTACAGGCATTTTAAAAGCCTCTGGGAGCTGTACAGTCAGTCTGCATGCTAATCTATGACGAGTAAATGTTGCTCCAACAGTTTTTATCAGTGTTAATTTACTTGCTTTGTTTGTTTGCTTGGGGTTTTAATAATTGTATTAAAAGTCTTTGCTCCTGATGTATTTGACATTGTGCCACTGGTCCATTAGGATTTGGTTTAGTGTTGTGCACTATTTTTAATTTGCATTCACAGTACGCTCTGTAATAACTCCCACTGAATTCTAGCAGTGGATGCTGTGAATTTGTATTAACAGCAGTGCTGTTTTGTGCAACTGTGGTAAAATTCTTTGCAAAAGAATACTTAGTGCATCACCTCCTTCAGTGAAGGAGATCAGAGTTTCCAAATAACAACAGAGACTTGCAAATTGTTCCTGGGCTAATTGTAATGGCAAGATTCATCTTGGATGGAAATCATTGGCACAAGCTGCTACTGATGCCAGAAGTTTACATGGTTTCAAAAAGCAATTAGACACAATTATGGAAGAAAAATCCATGAAAGGCAACTAAACACACAGCTAGCTCTAGTTCAGAAATTCTCCAAGCCATTGATTGCTGGAAGCTGAGAAAGAGTCCTAGGGATGGATCACTGCACAGTTCTTCCCTGGGACTGTGCTACTGGGCACTGCCTGAAGAACACGTTGTTCTAGTCTGACCCAATATGGCCTTTCTCAGAGTGTCATGTTAAGAGGTCATGCTGAGAGCCTTTAGAAAGAAAAGAGAATGGGGGGAAAATATTATCTCCCTTTAGGTTAACAACTTGCAAGTTTTTTGGTTTCTGCATTAAAATCCCTCTTTGTATCTTACTGCAATTCAGATCCTCTTGGGCCATCAGCTTCCTTTGGAAAAGCATACAAACCAGACTGCACTTCAGTCATGGGCACATGCCTGCGGTGCCCTTAATTGGATGAAGGCTTGCACAGTGGCTGGCAGTAGACCCCTCATTTTCAGTAGTTACTGGCCTCAACTTTGCTTATGCTACAAGATGCATTTTTGGCAATGAGTTTATCTGCCATTGGGCTGGATCATCATTGCTGAAGAGAAGAAGCTGGTTCCTCAGCTAAACTAAATAAAGGAACCTGGTGAAGCGCACACAATATATTACTCTGAAAAATATAAAAACATAGCTTACAACAGTGAAAAATCATTAATTTTGTGCACAAGAAGCAAGTCCTGCTGTTGGTTAGAGCAGGGAGCTAATAAAACCAGGTCACGGGTTCAATCCCCATACAGGCCATTCAAAGTATGACATCTTACGAGACACTCAAGAGTCTTGAAGACTTCTCCATGTGCCCTGATTTTTTTTCACCTTGACCCTCTCCAGAGAGTGAACGGTGCCTGACTGGATGAGTCGTCACTGGCACACTTGATGAACACCTCAAAGCGATGGTATATGTAACTGCTTTTAAACACCTAATAAATTAGCTAGGTTTATGCAGATCTCAACAGACTGTTTGCTGGCTGAATTCAGTTATTGAATTACTATTTTAATAAAGCTTAATTTTTAAGTTGCAGGACACAAAATTCTGTCCAGAAAAAAACAGAGAAAAAACATTAAGGCATGACAGAAAGCATAGCAGCAACAGCCACACAAGGTGATTACTGGGTTTGGCCTTGACTTTTTATTTTAGTGGGGTGCAGGAATGCACTGCTTTTTGCTATTTTTCTTTAGTGAAATGACTGGGGTCATTTGATGCCCTGGCGTCTGGCAGACGGCACCTTAGTTCTTGCTGTTTATCATTATGTAAAACCACGTTGCCCAAAACCGTGGGTGGAAATAAATGAAGAAGTTGTGAAACGAAATGAACCAATGACTTTCTCCCAGTTTGAAACACATATGTTTCAGTTTTGTGAATTTGCTGGAATTTTTTTGCTAAAAGCACTCACATTGATGACTAGACTAAAAATACCAAAATAGTTGTCTCGCACCATCACCTCACTCTGGGGACTCTCATGCTTTCCCAGATCATGGGACTCCAGTTTCACTGAACATCTCTAGTACCTTTCTCTTCTTCCTAATTATAACAGTCATCTCTCCTCCTATTTGCAATAACTAATATCCCTATGACAGCCATTGCTTAGATGAGAAGGCAGCACTAGGAAAGCATTTAATGAACATTAATTGCTTCTTAATATGATTTAGCTGCTGGAAATAAGAAGGCTAAGCTGGCTCCATGTGACCAGCAGCCCTACAGGCACGTCCACCAGACTCCTTTAGAGATGCAATCCTGCCGACCTGGGGGGCAGCAGCCTTTCATGGATGATAACCAAGGCTACATTTTGCTTTTCCAAATTAGCAGCTAAGTAGGGCTGTAGGAGCTCAGTAACAAAGTCATGATGACACCACCTGGCTGATTAGTGATCTCTTCCTTCTGTGCAAGCCAGCAATTATCAATTCCTGCTGACTTCAGAAGCTAATGGGAATCAGAGGATGGGAGATGCTGCCAAGATGCAGCAGCTTCCAGCTGTGAGGAGGAGGAGGAGGAGGAGATGGGACACAAACTCTATGTAAGTCTCCGTCATTTCCTGTGTGGCATCTCTAGCACCTGTGCCTTTATCATTTTGACCCTCTACATTACATTACCTGACACCATCACTTCTGACATGGCAACACCATTTAAGAGAAGCTTGGTCTTTTGAATCCAGCATTCCTAAATTTGAATTCTGATTCACCACTGATTCTCATCTCACCCTCCAGTAGGGTCACTTAACCTTCCTACTAAGCTGCTGTGCCAGGAAATTAAGGTTGGTAATGTTTAAAGATACCGTGACAATCAATCAATACATGTTTGTAAACTTCTTAGTAAACAACAAGCACCAAGTGCCAAGTCTAATTTAAACACATATAGTTTATAATCTTCCCATTTTCTTTGCAAGAACTTTAATATGACACAAAGATTAACCTTCTGATCTCAGAAAAAAAAATCCTTACTGGTATTATAGACTAGCGTTGGCAGCAGACCTCTGACTTGAAATATGATGTCCTCACTGGCATCACTAAATTTCCCATGGATTAGCTGACAGCGATACTTCAGGACTCATAGGAAAACTGTATTGCAGAAGGAAATAACAGTGGGGGGGAAAAAACCAAATCTTTTTCTGGACAGTAATTCTTAGTCTTCTTTCATTCAGAGCTGGAATTGAATACCACTAGGCTTTCTAAGATAAAAGACTTACTGTTTTACATAGTGTATTTAATGGGTATTATGAAATAGTTGATGGTATCCACTAACATAAACAGGAGCCTTCATGTTTTACAGAGGTGATGGGGATTGAAATTTCCAGTATCTGCTGATCAATAAACATACACCTACCTTGAAAAGCTTGGCCCCCTACTTGTTCATATACAGCATCCACTGGTTTTATAGGATAGGCCTGAAGCAAGCTTTCGGGAAATGGTGATGAACCATCTTTCTGTTCGAGACATTTATGATTCACGAAAATCTCAAACCAGCAGACTTCTTCAGGACTTCAGAAGTCTTAAACACTGGCTTTTTCACGATTACAACTAAGTACCCCAAAGCCAAGAAGACAACTGAGCTGTGCTCTCAGGGGGATTGTGCAATGAGCCATTCAGATACCTGCAACCTCTTGGGACACCAGCCAACTGCTTCTAGCTCCCTCCCACCAGCACCCACAGCCAGGCTTGCCAGTGAGCTAACGAATGCCCCAAAAACATCATTAGACGTTTCCCTGCATATCCCATCACAATCACAGCTGGTGCTGTGCTGCTCCTCTGGTGCACTATAGGCATGCTGCTTCTTACTGTTATATCTAACCAATATCAAGTCCATGGTACTTCATTAATATAGTTGCAGCAGAGCTCTTTGAGGCTTTCCAGCCATTGTTTGAGAACAGATGAGCAGCAGCTCCAAGGCCTAAGGAAATGCTCACAGATACAGAAAACAGGAAGGATAGGGAAGAATCTGCAAAAACAAGCTATCAGACAGCTCACGATTGAAAGGCTGCTGTAAGTCACAGCATCACTACTACCCCCTCTTTTAATTAAGGGGGCCTAGTTATTGGCACCTCATCACCTTACTCGGTTTCTCATACCAATGGCTGGCTTGGGAAAGCAACACTGAGTGCACCATTAGGTAGAAAGATACAAGCTTACTACAGAAACGTTTCTTTACCAAAACCACTGCAAATCATAGAATGTTTCGGGTTGGAAAAGACCTTATAGATCATCTAGTTCCAACTGCCCCTTACCATATGCAGGGACACCTTCCACTAGGCCACAGTGATCCAAGCTGGCCTTGAATACTTTCAGGGATAAGGGCATCCATGGCTTCTCTGGGCAACCTGTTCCAGTGCCTCACCACGCTCACAGTAAAGAATATCTTCCTAATATTCAATCCAAATCCCCCTTCTTTCAATTTCAAGCCATTCCACTTGTCCTATCACTACATGCCCTTGTTAAGAATTCCCTCTCCAGCTTTCCTGTAGGCCCCCTTCAGATACCAGAAGGCTGCAACGAGGTCCCCCCCCAGAGCCTTCTCTTCTCCAGGCTGAACCACCCCAGGTCTCTCAGCCTGCCTCCACAGCAGTGTTCAATCCCTCAGATCATGTTCATGGCCCTCCTCTGAACAGGTCCACATCTTTCTTATGTTGGGGGGCCCCAGAGCTGCACACAGTATTCTAGGTGGGGTCCTTTTTATCTATAAAATACATATTCTTATAACATACTTTTTGTAAGACAAAACACAGGACACGTTGACTATTATTTTTTAATTCAGATAAAGAGCCATTGAAGTAGCAG
>VZRQ01008601.1:1517286-1568385 GCA_013397975.1 Machaerirhynchus nigripectus | reverse complement strand
TGCCCCCGGCGCGGTGCCCCCGGCGCGGTGCCCCCGGCGCGGTCCGGGCTCGGCGCGGGTGCTGGCGGCTGGGAGCGGGGTCGTGGACAGGAGAGCGGCGGCGCTCGCGCCGGGTGATGTTCAATCACTGGTCCTGACAACTTTGTTTTCCCGTCTCGCTTGCCAGGGGCTGGGAGGAGGAGGCAGGAGTAGCGGCTGTCACGCCGAAAGTGGTGCGAGCCCTCAGGTCTCCCCTGACGCCCCTTCCTCAGACCGAGAACAGGTACGGGCTGGCCGCCCGCAGGTGGGTCTGTGAGGTCGGGTCTACGAAAGCAGAAATTCGCCTTCGCTACGGTTCATTCTTCCTTTTGTTTCGGCAGCTTGATCAGAAAGAGCGTTAGAGATTATTAGAGAAAACGACACTTTGCTTTAACTGTAATGAATTACTTGCTCATGGGCCCTCTTAATGACGGCTGTCACTCTGCCCTTGGTTTTGAGCCCAATAATACGTTGCGTAGAGCAGTTTTGTTAGCATACGATGCAAAAAGTGCCTGCTGAATGGCATGTTCCAGGTATCTTTTATTCTTCTTTCCAGGAAAGTGGAGGTGAAGCTGGGGCTGGGTAATACAGTTACTATTTTTCTAATGTGTTTTTAGTTAAAAATACAGATTTATAGTTTACAGTCCATAGGATGAAGGTGAGACATATGAAGCCTGTTTCATTTTGTGTTGGCATGGTACTTTGTGGGAGCCCATTCACTTGATCCTGTGTCTTGACCTTTTAGATCAGTGTAGATCTTTGCTTTAAAGCCTGTTATTTTATACTGTGAAGTTTAATATGAAATACTTAATAAAATCAGCTGTGAAACAAGCTGTGTCTTACATGCAGATTTCAATTCTAATGACTTGTTTTCATGCCCTTGAGTCCTCACACACTGTAGAAAAACTAATAGTTGCAGAAGACGGTGGTGTAATCCACACGTGAGATAAATACTACGTAAGTAGTAGTTTTGAAATAATTTTTGCTTTTCTCCTTTACTTTATATGGCCTTATTAACATTGCAGTTTCCATGACTATTATGTTAATATTTATTACAGTCAAAAACACATAATAAAAATTAGAAATTGGGTCTTTCACAGAAACTGTTGTGTCCCGGTTGTGTTTAAGACAATGGTGACAGGGCAGTTAACCTTACTGAGGCCACCAACTCACCCACTCTAGTTGAATTTGACAGCCTATGCTTTCCCTAAGGGAATGTAAGTGATGTTAGTTGTAGTAACCATTGCAGTGCACCCTAACAATGCATTACTTAAAGTGTTTCCGATGAGAGACCCTTGTGCTCCCTCCCTCAAAATTTAGAACTTTCAAAAGCTCTAAGTTTATAGCATCTTTCAAAATCAGAGTGAAAGAAAAGGAACAGAATTCTGCAAATGTTCCTATCTGGTGTTATGAGCTTCTAGCCAGCTTCTTTTTCCTATTCTCGTTTTTTCCCTTTCTGCCTTTTTTCCCTTCTTTCCCCCTTTGCAATGTATTGGTTTTGCAGTATGTACTCAGTTCTGCTTTGCTTTTTTTGTAGCCATTACACCATTCTTCTCTCTGTTTTGGGTTATGTCTGTGGTTTCCCCCTGGCCTGTTTCCTCACACTCTTCCCTGCTAGTTTCTGAGCTGCATCTCCCTTCACTCAGCTCTGTGTTCTATACCATGGAGTTGCATTGACTAGAAATGCTGGCAGAGAGCACTTCAGAGAACAGCCTAGCTGTTTCCCATCTGCTGTTAGTACATTCACAAACGGAGCAAGCGAAGTAGAAGCAGCACATACGAAAGAGGTCTGAAAATCCATGGAATGTTTTTAACCTTTGTAATAGGGCAAGTGAGCTTCAGATTTTCAATATGTATTTTTCCTTACTCTATTTGGATTATTTTGGCACCAATTTGGAGCTAGTTTTGGTCAACCTGAAATTGTACTTCTTCATGGCTAACTGACTACAAAAGTGTGTCAAGTAAATAATTCACCAAAGAAAGTTTCAGTTTACTCAAGCTCCTGTAACCATAGTGTCTTTGGAGAGATGTCTTGCCAGCTGAATCCCAGAGTGGATGTGCTTTCTCACCTGAGTGACTATGCTCAGTAAGCTGGCCTGACAGGAGTTTGAGGTGTATGTTTGGCTTATGAGAAAGGAGAGAGAGCTGCTGGAGTGGACTGACCAGGAGCTGTTACTTCATCCAGAGAGCAGCAAGACTGGGCAGGGAGCCATGCTGGAGGGGTTTGATCCAGGCAGCAGCTGGACTGGGCCTGGCTAAGGGCCATGCTGGAGAGGTTTGATCCAGAGAGCATCTGGACTCATTCAGGAGGTTCAGACCAATCCCTCAGTGATGAAGATGGATGGTCTGGTCAATAGGAATTAGATTCCAGTGTGCAGTGGGGAAGCATGGTTCTCCTAAACTACCCTGATCATTTGAATGGCATTGCTGTGTTACTGACAGCAATGTCCTTTCCTGCATAAGAGGTTGTGCATGGATGTTTCCAGGAAAGGAAAAAGAAAAAAACTAGGGCACTATCCTTCTTGATCTCTAAGTATAAGTAATCTAGACAATCTTCACAGTCACAAGCTAATCTTTTTTCTTATCATGATTTCCTTTACTGTTGGAGGCGTACTTGTAACCAGACATCTCCCGAAGAATCTCTAAGGCCCTATTATTCTGTGCCTCGCAGTATTGAAAGCTAATCTGTTCTTTTACTTTGAGTAATTCTTTTAAAAGGATGAAACTGAAGGATGAAAGGATGAAAAGCAGGGGATTGGATCAGACTGTCTTAGATATTTCAGCAGCTATTATGCCCAGCAATATTTAAATACATGGTGACCAGGCACCTAGAGTTCTCTGAAGATCTGTGTCTTAGTAAATAACCTTGATGATGTGGTTTGTCTCTTACAAGGCATTGCTTACCCCTTTTTCTTTTTAAGGGTTTAGCTAATTGGAGTCTCTACAGTGTGACTTGCAGGTTTTGTCTTGGGTTTATTTCATAGGCTACTGTGCCTGTTAGTAGGGTTTCTTACTGAAAAGAAAGGCCATTGTTAGTAAGATATGTCTAGTAGTCCCCAGATTTATTCATGGAACCAGTATCATTTATACTGCAACACTATGTTCTCTGGCAAATCCTCCTATCTATGCCTCCTACCATCCTCTCAATTTTTAAGCTCTAACTGCAAGTACAATTTATGTTTTCTTAAGCCAACAGTACAACCAAAACCAGAAGTCTTGCGTTTTTCGCACCTTTAGACCCTTGGTCTTCCCTCTCTCCTTTCCTCTCTCCCCAGCTGTGTTTGTGCAGGCATATATTTTCTGTAGTGGTTGCATTAATAGTAGAACAGAAGGCTCAGTACTGCTAGTGCTTATCAGGGGAAAGTGAGAATAGTAAGAGAAGCTAGGTAGTCCTTTCTTTGTTGTGAGGCCCAGGCTGTGCTAGGTTAAATTTAGGCAGAAATTCTAGCTCCTATTATACTACCCAGGAATATGTAGCAGATAAATAGTGCCAGCTCTGCAAGGGAAGTGAAAATAGCACTATTTATATATACTTTATATAAAGTAACAACAAGACAGCAGTACCCTGAAGAACTGACCACCATTACTCTGTTACTCTGTGTTGCCAGTTTTAAGGCATTCACTTACTATTTCCCTAGCTTGCTCTCTGTCTTTGCAGGTCCAAGGCAAGCACAGCGTAAAGACCACTGGGATAATTGAACAGTGGGAGGAAGTGATTGAGGAGCTATGAGTAAACAAGTTAGTATTAATACAGGTTTCATAGTGTTGATTTCTCCAGCTCCTCTCTCAGCAGCAGATCTTTATGCAGGGCTAGGAAATAAACAGCTATACTTAATTAACTATGCTACAGAGACCTGTACATTCTGTCTCCTGTCAAAATATTGCATTCAGGCAGTCAGAAGGGAAAGAAGATACAGGTTAATACCACAATTACGGAGTAGCCTAGTGTATGGCACAAATAATTTGCCATGGTTTAGATGAGTCAGCAGTGGGGTCCACTTGACTAATTTTACTGCTGTCTTAATATTTTTCCCCTTCATTCCAAGCAATGCGTGCAGACATATTTTAGAAGCACATTTTGAACACACGCCTCATGTATTAGTTCTGTCTAAATGAATAGGTGTTCAGTTGAAAGCTGCTGCCAGGACACATTTATGTTCTGACAGCGGTGAAAGGTTTCCCAGACTCTTTCTGTTTAGTTGGTCAAGGTGAAACTGCTCTGTCATACTATCATGTGCCCTTGTGACATGATTTTAGTGTAACTACCTAATTCTTGTCATTTCACCCACCATGAGGCTCTGAATGTTGCTTGCCATGTTACCTGACATGCAGTTTTATAAATAAATAGTATCTGATGTTATGCATAACCCTGGTGAATGCACTAGAGGGTCTTTCAAATAACTTAAAGATGCAGTTTGTGTTAATTAGCTTTCCTTAGATAAGCAATACCTCCATAGGAACTTGAACAAAGATAGTAGGATCAGTCTCTAACAGCTACTGTGATTAATGTTTCAAGAAAAATTCTTACTCCTGTGGTTTGATAAAGCCATTTTTATAGTCCATTTCACCAAGAATTTAAATTGTGTATTGCCTTATTAATCAAGGTGTTGTGAACTTTAAAAACATCACTGTATTCTTATCATCTGATGAATCGGAAGTAGTGTCAAAGACAGCTCTTAAAAGCACCCTTCCTAGGGAAGTATGGATTGTGTTTTTTAATAGTATTCAACTAATGGATGACAAGAATCAAATATAAATTAGTCCCTTCAAGGGAGAGATTAAGACAGAAGATATTCACATTCTGGGTAATGCTATTCAGTGCCACTTTGGCAGAATGATAAAAATGTGCGATTTTGCATACAGAGGTTATCCTTTATAGCTGGAGATGCTCAGCTGGAACATGTTTAGAGCTCCTGTGCTGCTTCAGACAGACAAGGGCAAGAAGTTAGAGAAAAGAAAGCAACAACTGGTTCTGCTGGGTGTGGAGTGAATAGCCAATGAGTGGGATTTTCCCTTACTTTCAGTGTGGACTTACTAGGGAGCTGAAATTTTTGTTGGTTTCACTGCTGCCAGACAGTCAGTTCTGAGCAGTTTTGAAACTCTCATTCCACATTCTTTGTTTCCACCTGATTTTGAGGGAATTCTAGAGGAGTGGCCTTTCAATCTTGGGCATATCTTCATGTTACAGTATAACTCACAGCACCAGCTTTCCTTTTTCCATCTGCCTCTTTGTTTTGTTCCCTACCATTCCTCCATCTTATGCCCATACCTTCTTCCTACCCTGATAACTGTTTGGGGTTGAGTTTAGTTTTGTTTTTAAAGGGCTTCCCTTTTCTTTCCCTCCCTGCACCTTGCACCTTTCTGCTCCCCCAGAATCCTGTGTTACTTGACATACCTCTCTGTCTGGTGACTCCCTCCACTAAGGTTCCCTCTTGTCTCAGGACTGAATGCTGCAGGAGCAACAAGAGGGACCATGGACTTTCCATATAGTTTCTGTATTTCTTATTCTAAAGGTGGATACAATCCTTGTTTTAAAGACTTTTACAGTCTGAGGGTCTGCTGTCTTCCTGAAAGCAAGCTATGGAATAAAAATGTGCTGATAAATATGGTACATGGTCTAAATCTACTGCAAATTTATTAAAGTATAGATGGTGTACTTCCTGAGTTCCTAGAATTTCTATAGGAAGTATGTGGTCCTCAAGCTGTTTGTATATGATTAACAAAACCCCTGTTTTTCAGATTTGGTCCAATGAGATTGGTTTTGAGAACATCTAAGCCCTAAGGAAAATGCAGCTGAAATTTCCCTGTATCATCAGTTTTATGAGTTCAAGCCAACAGAATGCTTCTACTTCAAGTTCTCATTTAGCTTAATAGTTAAGGAAATTAGTAGAATGTAGCCTGATATCTGCATTGTTAGGCACATTATCTGATTTCATTGCAGAAGTTGTAATGCTGCTCTAAGTAGTGAACAAAGACTGTCATCCACTAGGTCAGGTAAATTCATTTAGTGATTAATGTGTCCTTGCACAGTTGTCTGAAATTAGCAGAAATTTAATCTGAGTCTGATGTCTGCACAACTTAGCCATGAATAATGCAGTAGAAGTCTGAACTGCCTCTTGCACACCCGTTTTTATCTAGATGCAAAAAGATTTCAGTCATGTGAAGCAGAGGCCACTTTGACAGTGAAACAGAAATTCAGAAATTTAACTTTTAATGGTGTGAGTAATTTTTTTACATCTCTTGCAAATAAATTGTTTTAATTTTGTACCTTTTGCAGCGCATAAAGAGCATTGAGCAAATCTTGTGTGTAAAAAGCCACAGAAGAAGCAATTTGGTGATCTATCATGTGCCTGCACTATATGAATAAACAATTTAGATTAAAATTCCTGTCTGGTTTTCTGCTCAATTGTGCCATTTTCACCAATCTTTGCATGGCTTATGGAAAGGGAGGGAAAGACTCCTTTTTCCTTTTTTTTCTTCCTTGATGGCTGTAAAAGTGATTGTGAGGATTTAATGACAAAACAGAACAGGGATTTATTTTGTTCTTTCTTTTTTCTCTGACTTCCTCCTTTTTGAATTTTTCAGGTCTCAAAAATGAGTGCATAAAAAGTAATTACGTATTAAAAAATGAGGCAACCTGCTTGCATTGATCTTATGAATTTAAAAGGACTAAAAGTCTGTGGAGTAAAGCTTGTGTTTGAGAGGATACTTACTCATTGCCCCGCAGATCTCAGGACATAAATTAATACGAAGCTGTAAGGACCTTGTAGTGATTGTCTGCACAGAGTTGTGAAAGAATGTTGGTGTTCTGCTGCTGCCTGCAAATGCACCTCGCAGGGAGCTGATCAAACCTGACTGCCTGCCCTGACTTGGTCATCCCGGCAGCCTTCACATCTTAGAGAAGGCCTCTTCTGGCCAGCTATGGCTCAGAAGGGCTGGGGTCACTTCTCAAGTCTACATCCAACATCTTAGGTTTTAGTTGTATCGAAAGGCTTATTTGCAGCAGTAACATGCACTTGGCTTATATCAATAGTTCCCTTTTTTCTTTTCTTTTCTTTAAGATGATGTTTAGGCAGCTAAACTTTTGCCTGTAGCCATTTCTCTTATTTCAAGCTGCAGCTGCAGAATAATCATTTGAGGTTACTGAGTTAAAGAGGCGAGAGAGGAAGCATGATTTAGTGCTAACTAAATTTCTTTGAGAACTGGAAAGGGCCTACCTGGTTGTTCTGCATAGACAGAACCATTCAGACCAAGCTGCAATAAACCTGTGTACATAAATTCTGTAGGCAGAGTATTTTCTAGCACTTGCTATGTGAGCTCTGCAGAGTTTTGAGCTCTGAACTGTGTGCTCTGAGAGCCTTCTGATATTTGTATGTCACTCTTTGAGAAAAAATGAGATAAAGGGCTGTGTGCAAAGGCAGCTACTCCTGTAACAGTAGGCAGTGCCAGCTGTTACAATCTGTTGAAGTCACTGCAAAACTGAAAGGGTAGAGGTTTATGTTGTGTTGTCTTACCGTTGTCCTCAACAAGGGGCATACAAACTGGATGCTTCCTTAAGTGCACTGAGTGTACACTGGGAATAATTTCTTGGTGGTGAGAAAAAAGGAAGAGGGCTGTCCTCTCTCCTCTGTAGCCCACATCCTGTGGGAATTGCTGCTAGGGGTGACTGAATCTCTAGAAAATTCATGGACAATGAAAAGAAAAAGAAAGGTTCTTTCTTTTTCCTTCCCTGTCAGCTATGACCAGGAGTGGTTCAGTAGCAGAATAAACAAGCATTTATTTCTTTCTTCTTCAGTCAGTCTTCTCATTTGAAGTGTTTAAGAAGAGGAGGCTCAGGAGGGACCTTATTGATTGCTGAAGGGAGGGTGGAAGGAGGATGGAGCCAAGTTCTTAGTGGTGCTCAGTGGTAGAACAGAGGCAGTGGGCACCAGCTGAAACACAGGAGGTTCCCTCTGACCATCAGGCAACACTTTTTCACTGTGAGAATGACTGAACACTGGCACAGGCTGCTCAGGGAGGCTATGGAGTCTCCATGCTTGGAGATATTCAAAAGCATCTCGACACAGTCCTTTATGACCCTCTCTAGGTGACCCTGCCTGAGCAGGGAGTTTGGACTAGATGACTTCTAGAGATGCCTTCCAACCTCAGCCACTCTGTGATTCTGTGGGTTGAAATGACATCTTTCCCAAGTAAGGTCTTCAAAATGAGCTTGTCAGAAATCTTGTTGGTAAGGGGTCTCCATGTTGTAGCAGGTGAAGACAATGGAGTTGTGGTCCTTGTCAGTAAACGCAGTGATGGTTCAGAAGCACAGTGCACTGTGTGCAAAGCAGGAAGACCCTTTCTCTTTGTGTGTGAGTGCCTCTGTACAGAGATTTATCAGTTGTTCTTTAAGAACAGCACACAGCATCTCTGTCTTCTGTGTTTCTGCTTCTGGTTTGGATGAAAAGGCTGCAGTGTCCAAGGGCTCTGTAAGCAGTCAATCAGGGGAAAGAAGCAAAAAGAGGGGGTAGGTGGCAGGGGGAAGATGGTGAGGGGCAGAGAAAATAAAAATGCCAGAGGACAAATCTTTATGATAAATGGCAATCCACACAGTGGAAGGCTGATGGTAGAAGAGGGTGATTGTGTAAGATTGGACCTAGATACAGGATGAACTGAGGTGAACGGAATAAGACCTTAGTATCTCTGTAATTTACTAATTTACATCTCAGTCTTCTACCAGGGCTACCCAGAGCAAGAGGACCTTGAAAAATAAGACAGGAATTAAAGACCACTGTCTGGCACTTGCCCTGGTTCCTTTCATAAACATTTATTCTTGGTGTGTAAATAAAGAATAAACACGGCAGGAAGTGTTATGTTTGAGTCAGTAAGTTAAGGTCAAAGATCCACTTCACCTGTGGTGTTTCCTGTGTGTATTATATTCACTCTGAATATTGCATTTCATCAACAATTTTAGAAAATCACATCCGCTAAATATTTTACTAGTGAATATTTTAAATATCTTCAAAACATAATTTTCAAGAGGCTTTCCATCTCATTTTTTTTTAAATTACATTTGCTGATTACAGTGTAAAGTGGAAAATATAATTCAGACTATGAAATAGGGTTATTTTAAAGAATCAAATATTTTATAGTTCCTAGCAGCAAACTGTCCTTTAATAATGGGAGCTTCACAATAGAAGTCAATAAGATTTGTTTGGCAGTGTTTTCAGCTAAACCAATGGTTATTAATCTTATTGTCATAGCAAAGTAAATGTGACAACATTGGTAGAATATGTTCTCTCTTTTAAAGATTATTGCTTTTTTTCTTCCTGCTCCCTTTTAACAGAACAACACTTAATAAAAATGGAATTTACCAGTTTGAACAGGCTTCAAAATGTAAGGCAATTCAGGACAACGTTTTGTCACCATCTATCAAGAAGAAAAGGTAGGTGGTTGCTGTCCTTTCTGCTTTGTTTTAAATAGAAGGGTAAAAGACTGTCCTTTTTTACATAATTCTTGGTATATTAACATGGAGCTATGCAACAGAAAACTGAATTTGTTCAACTGATATTTGCTGCATTTTTCTTTTACATGGATAAAATTTATTTGAGGTTGGATTTTAACTTTTCTATTTTTGCAATACAAGATTTCTTCTTGTCAGTTAGCAACATTACGTTCCAAGTTATTCACAAAAATATTGAGTAGAAACGTGGGGTATAATTTCATTCTTGAGTGTTTTTTCCCTGACTGGTGAACACTCCTCCTTGTTATGAGCAACTTCAGTTAATAATTCTGTTCAGCATGGTAACTAGAGTAAGTATGGAAATGCACTAGTATAAAGACTTGTTGGTTAGTTACATGAATTATGATAACTAGTCCACAGGAAACTAACAGTCCACTTTTAGACACATTGAAAAAAACCCAGCCCAAATTAATTTTGGATTTCAACTTGCTGTTCTGTATTTTTCTGGCATGGAGAAAAATCCAGGTTTGATATCAGCCATGCTCAAATTCCTTGTCACTTTCTAAAGTGAAAAGGGGAGAAGCAGCCCATTGTTTTTGACATGTAACATTTTTCCTATATGCATGCAGCAATAAATAAAAGGATACACCAATAAATAAAACATTGTAAGTCAGAAAGGCTTCCCATTAGGACTGAGTTGCAGCTTAAAATGGATGGTGCCATGGTGTCTTTAAAACTGGGAGCTTCCCTCCCCACTCCCATCCATTTGGGAAGAGGAATGGAATGCGAAACAAAAGATGAGCTAAAAATAATTGAATGCCTTTCCCTATTCAAAGTACCGGAGAAGTCAAAATTTTCCTTAACACCAAAACAACATTAAATGATGATTTGAAAACTTATTCTGTCTTTTCTGCCCCCTCCTCACTTTCTTATTGCATTTAAAGATCTTTCACCTCTTTCTAAGTCATCATATTTCCAGCATTTTGTCTTCGCTCTTATTGTTACTTATGTATTTATTTCTTCTTTTTTCCCCCCTTCCTTACAACCTCTTCTCCCATCAATATTCCACCTGTTTCAGCAACACTGTCATTGAAGTTTTTATTCTTTTGAAAGGTGGTAGACCACTGTTTTACTGATGCACTGATAGTGAGGCTGAAACATAGACTGGCAGAGGTCAAAGAATGCGGTTGACTGAAAACTTGAGTGATTAACACCAGGAAAAGGAAGAGCAGTCATTGTATTGCCTTCAAAACCCACTACCAGCAATATAAATGCTGCTGTTTATCCCACACATTGCAAAGTTGTACAGTCTTTGGAGCTCTTCATATTGAGAACATTTTGGAGCTGAGATTATAGGAGAAACTTTAAAAAGTACAAGGCCTTTATTCTGTGGTTAAAGAGAAAGGGGCTGCACCATTTAATGAGGCAGAAGATGAATTGGGCTGGTAGGAAGAGGAACAGATTCTTGGAAAAAAGGAGCAAGGGATTGCTTTTTGCTGTGAATATTGCAGCTATTGCCCTTCACTGACAGAAGCTGCAAGGATTTTGTTGCTTTTTCAAGGTGTGACCCATGGGCATGGTATATAAATGCTTTATATTGCAGTTCTAGACTTGCAGGGACATTCTGGACACTCCTGCCTGTTAAGCTGGAAGAAAGAGAAAAAAATTACTAGTTTAAAGCTTGTCAAATGATTTGATAGAAAGAAATGCTATGTTAGTGGGAAATTATTACAGGAAGTATGTGCTGGTCGTGACAAAGAGCCTGAAATGCTGAGTTTTGTTAGCAGTTTTCCATTTTTATTATAGAGCAAGCCCTGTGTACACACTCCTGAGGGCTTATAAAACTGATGCTTATTTTGGTAGTAATAAAGTGTCCAAAGGCAAAACAGATCCTCCCCTTATTTTGCATTTCCTGCCTTTGTTTTTCTTTTTATTTGTTTCTTTCTTGACCGTAAACTGCCAAGTAGAAATGCATCCTTTTTTCACTCCTGCTGTTCCATCTTCCTTCTAATTAAAATACCTTTTTTACAAGTTGGTATTTAGTTTTAGCAAATAACCAGTGAGACTGCATCTGTCTGTCCTGACATTTTACCTGTTGTCTCCATACTATCTCAACACTTCTGTCCTTGCTGTTGTCCTTTAGATATCTGCCAAAAATCACAAGATACTAATACTTTGTCAGTGCCTTGAATGTGCATAGTAATTCCATCTTAGCCACTGCAGTTAATGTAGAAGGTCACTGCCTACCTGACAAATACTGTAGGCAAAAAAAAAAAAAAAAAAAGCCTTCCAGGTGTTATTTGTCAGTCAGGCTCATACAGCAGAAGTGAGTTTCCTAGGACAGCAAATTATTATAATGGTTGTGGTGCAGGTGGCAGACAAAAACAGGACAAAGCAATACATGTTCCATTCATTCACTCTTCTCAGCACTGTAATTATTGTGTTGTCCAAGTATTTTTATAGTTCAATTTACCTGAGCTTTTTTAATCTTAATAATAAAACCCTTTTAGCATCAGTGAATATATGCTGTAGGTTGCTGGGTGTCAGTGGAAATATATGTTATGTTCCAGCTCTTTAAAATGGAACAGTGGAATGTCTGGGTTACAGCAGAGTCATGAAATGATTACCTGATAATCTGAACTGAATCCTTTGGAGAAGTGAGTCCCAAAGCCTCCTTTAATGCAGGAAATGCTAAAACTGGCTTTCTGAGAGGAAAACAAAGCTTTCTGGGCTGTAAACCCAGCTGCAGTAAATCCCAGAGCTTCATGTTGAGTCTTTAAAAAATTATCTATTGGAATATCGTCTGTAATCAAGTGGAGTTAATTTCATAGAAACCTTTTATTGGTGTGAGCAGATGCCTTGCAGAGCTGCCACAGTTGGGAGCTCCTGTCCCCCAGGACAGCGTGCTGGGGTGTCTCTGCTGCCTGCGGCACTGTGCCAGCTGGCAAAGACAAGCTCTGACAGTACAGAGTGTCTTTGTAAGTCACAAGAGGAGCTAAACTGGGTGCATAGGGTGAGCAGCGGTGGTGTTCTGACTTGTAAAGACCTGGAAATGGTACTTTTCTGTGTGAGCTGGTGAGCTTGGATACCTCTGAGCAAGAGCAGTTCCATCCAGTAGAGACAGCAGTGAAAAGGCTGCAGTGTTCTTGCTTTGCAATTGGTGTTTTTACCCAAAGTGCATTTTCCATTACAAGTGTCAGAAGGTCCTCAGAACTAGCATTATGGATGATGCTTTCCTTCTTCTTCTTACCAGATGTTTCCCTGTATCTTGCTAATAACTTGTCAGTCCATGCAGTTTCTTTCTGAATCAGTGGTAATTTTTCTTTTCATTTCTGACTCTGATCTTCATCTTATCAATGTCTTTAGGCTAGAATTTGCTTTTTCTATTTTTTTTTTCTCCTGGATAATGATAGCCTACGTAACTCTTCATGGTCTGTTATCCTAATAATTTTTGGAACTTTTTTATAAATCCAAGCATCTAAGAGTGATTTTGTGTTTAGATTAAGGAATAAAACTAGATGAGTTATTCAACACTAGAATGGGCTATTTTGGTCCTGTGCTTTTATCTTATCTTCACCCCACTAACACTCCCGGCCCTGCCCTGCACTGCTACTGACACTTGTCTGACCCCATGGTGACTCAGTTTAGGTAGCAGCTTCAGCAGGAAAGTAGTTCCATTTTCTCTGGCTACAGTTCCAAGGCTGATAACATAACAGCAGGCAGCTGCCAAAATAGGAGGGCCTTGATCCCAGTTTCCCCACTTCCATCACTCTCTGCTTATACTGGCTGTGGGGTTAGATGGATTCTTTTATGATCTGGTTTAACACAATGAGGAAGAAGAAAATATAGATGCATATTCTTTTCCTTCTGGATTATTTTTCTGCCCTGGTAGTAAAAGTGGCCTATGAAGGCATTTGACAAATGTAAAACCTGGCAAAGGCAAAACAGAGGTGGAGTCAGGTAGGTACCCGTACCGACACAAGGGAGAGAAATCATCTGCGGTTGGACTGGAAGGAGGAACAATGTACTGCACCAGGTCAGATCAGCTACAGCTGCAATGAAACTAGTTTTTTCTTTTCCTGCTTCTGCTGACTGAGTTCTCTTGAGTTGTGAAGGGCTCAGTAGAATCAGTTCAGTCAGAATCGTCTAGTTCCGTTAAGAGTTTGCCAAGTGTGGAGGATGAAGATTGTACGTGTTGTCACAGGTGCAAACTTGAGCCAGAGACCAGTTCTAATGTAATATTCCTCTTAAAAGTATAATTTATTTTTCCATGTGGAAATTGAACATGATTTTAGGGGTAGATAAATGAGTTACCTTTAGCAATTGCAGTACTTTTATGAAGCAAACAATCAGTTTTTTTCAAATGTGGAACAGAGAGAAGGAAGATATTTGATAATTGATAATCAGATAATTGACCTCTGCTGCTGCAACCACCAGAGTGTTTTTATATATGCTCCACTTAAGAACAAGTGACATTTCTTGCCATCCCAACTCTTGTAAAACTGTTCAAAATAGACAATTCTTTGTTCCAGCTTAAATAAACTCATGATCATTTGGGTCAACACTAACCTGTTTTTGTTAAAATAATATGAGTTAGATCTTGTATGGAGACTTGAGTCCCATAGAATTTTAGTCATGGCATCCATACCATCTTTTATTCCTATTCCCCCAGTTATTATAAATCAGTTACTGTTTTTTAAAATCTTGTATTATGATCCAGGCACAAATGGGAGAAGTAGTAACACTGAACATGAAAGCAAAAAATGTCTCCATTCTTTTGACTTGCATGTTACAAATTTTGATTATATGTAGCAATGTAACCAAAGTTCTGGTTCTTGTAAAATAGCAGATAGTTTGTTTTATTTTAGAGACCATTTAAAGGAAAACTTAGATCTGTAAATATTGGTCTATTTAGATGACTGAGCTTTGGGAACTCTATCAAGTAAATGAAAGAAAAGGAATAAGAAGTGTTATGCTTCATCCTGGCCTGCTAGAACCACTTTTAAAAATATTTTTAAAGTTTAAACCACCAAGTATAAGAGAATTATTTGTATTATTTTGGACTTTTGCACTTGATATGTTTTGTAATGACTTCAAGATATTTATGGTCAATTATGTAAGTTTGAAACAAGTGTACTTTTGAAAGTTTCTGAAGTTCATTAGGACATCAGTACTAAGAAGAGATGTTTAATAGGTCATGCTAGTTAAATGAGGATAGTGCTGTTACAAATTACAAAAATAAAATGGGTCATGGAGTTCTAAAATCAATCTATTATGTATGCACCATGCACATTATTATTAATACATGCATCATTTGAATGTTTTTAGAGACTGTTTCTAAATATATTTACATACATATCCTAGTGTTTGATGTTGTTTCCTTTTTTAGATACTCAGAAGATTATTATCTTCACATAGTCACAAAACTGCAGAACTGCACCTGGGTAAGGAAACCAGAAGAATCTACAAAATTCAGGTAATTTTCATTCTCTCATTTAGAAAAATTGTTTACCCTAGATTTTTCTAACAAGCCATAAATTTAAATATTCCCTTTTAAATAGATAATTTTGTATTGCTTGTAGTTATTTCTATGAATCTTTTGATGCTGAGGCTCTTCTTGTTGTTGGAACTTAACCGTGCAAACTGAGTAGAATAAAAGAACTACATAAATAATTTCACCTACCTCCAGTATAATGAATAGTAAGCCCACTTAAGTAGAATGAAGTAAAGTATTCCTGGCACAAACCCTACAGTATTAAAAAAGTATTAGTAATATTATTTTGTCCATCTGAACTGGCAGTCTGATAAAATACTGTAATGAAGCAGTGTATTCCTTACCCCAAGACTATTGCCTCCATTTCAGGAGTTCCCGAGGCACTCATTAGGTGTGACACTGCATGTCGTGGCCCCTGAGCATGACAGCACGTGATTCCATCTGTCCCCATTTGGGGTGGCACAGAAGGACATGCTCAGTAGGGATGGTGATCTCTGAAAAACCTAAACTCTCATTTGGAAATGCATCACGCTGGTTTTAAAGAGCAGCTTCACTGCTCCATCCCTGTTTTCTCCAGGGCAAAAAGCTCTCTGGAATTACATTTTTACATGGATCAGAATTAAAGATTCTGTCATGATTTTTAAAAATAAATAAACTGACCTATCTTCCAACCCTTTGGAGTTAACTAGCATTGAGAGCTTAATATCCACACGCTCAGCATGATCCCTTTGGAAGAAGTAGTTTTGGGGTGGGGTGGAACAGGCTGAAGGGTTTTGTGCAGTGTAAATAGCTGTGTTTGCTGTGTATAACAACTGACTAATGGTGTTTCCCAAAGCTGAGGTAGGAGAACACATGGAGTTAACATTTAAGGAACTCTGCATTGACTCAGGCAGGCCTTAGCTGTGCACAGAGCTATCAAGCATGATAAGGAGCTGTAAAGCAGCCCATTCCATTTTAAAACAGGCAAGTGTCTTGCACAGAGCTGACAGGAGGTGAAGCTGCTCTCACCCTGCTACATTTGGGCTTTTTGTTTTCCAATTTGTTTTTTTTTTAACTCTCTTCCTTCCAACCAGACCAGCCACCACATACCAGCTATTTGCTACTGCTTCTGCTATACTGGGTGTTTGAATCAGTGGCACAGTAGCCACTCCTTGGTCCAGCCTGACTTCGTTTATTGCTTATACAATCCCCCCCTGCCACTGGGCCAACTTCTACTTCTTCTAGGCCTATGGGAATCAAACATCCAAAACATCATGTAAGACTGGACTTTAAAGTACAGGATGCTTACTGTTCCTCATCCTGTCTTTGGCTTCCAGCAAGGAGTGTGGGTCATAAGTACTCAGAGTGGGTTATGCAACCAATGATCAAATGGGAAAAATTCAAAAGACAAAACTGTGGGATGCACTAAGCCACCAAAAAAGGGTGGACTGTATGTACATCAAGGTGATCTTACTAGCTTTAATTTTGCTCAAATACCAAGCAGAAAACCATCATTTAAAAAATATGCTTCAGCACAGGCTGAACAAACTTGTTACTGAATCAACATTCAAGGGCTGTGTTGTTGTGGTTTCCTTGGATCCTTTAACATCCAAACCAGCTGGAGTATTAGCTAGTTCGTATGTACATAGCCCATGCTGCAGTTCTGATGACAGTACTGTGTATTCTTCTGTTCCTGAAATTTGATGACATTTGATGTCAAAGATTTCCATTGATATGACCAAGGACAGGTATTTTGGTGTAGGGCATTGTGAAAGATTATTTTACAAAAGATGGGTGCTTTTGAGCAAGTATTTTCTTTCTTTTTTCATTCTCAAAGTCTTCTCTATTGTTTTTTGAAAATAGGATATTAAAATTTTACAGTTGTCCTTAATCCAAGACCATACTGGAGATTTTCAAGGCTCTTAGCATTTGGTCAATAGAGGCTTTGAAAAAAAAGATTCAAAAAAGAGGAAAGCAAATTTTATATAAAATTAGCTGCCTAAATCTTCGTGCTTGCAGCACTCCCATACTTATTCATCAGACTTAAGCCTGAAACTAGCTTTGCAAGGGCACTTTAGCTGAGAAATGATGTGTTAATGGAGCTATGGGGAAGAAAAAATTTCTAGAATTGTAGTGAAATAAATTAATTAATAATCCCTGGGCAGTAGATCTCTTCCTTTTTCTGACTTAGCCTAGTGTCAGTAATAGCTGTGTAATACAAATATTATACAGTCTGAAAATCTCATTAAGTAGGTAGATAAACACACCCATTTGCAGAAGAGGAAATTAATCTCAGAGGGTTTGTGCAGCAGAAATTGGGTACTACAGCCAGACACCTTCAGCAGGAGGAACTTGAAGCTGCCTATGTCACATTATCCACCTGCCAGTGCCAGCAGAAGTTTGCCTACTGACAAGACTGCAGAGAAGCTGCTTGACTTCTTTTCCTGTTTGTCCATCTGTTAAATGGAGAGCACGCTTAAATGCTTCTCAGGCGCGGTGTCAATTTTATGACATCTCTCTATTATCCTGAAGTTCTGAAGAACAGGCATGCATATTTATAAGGGATTTAATGTCTCATGCTTCAGGGCATAAACTAACCTCTAATTAATAAGGTTCAAGAGCAGCTTCTCCTGGGGTAGTTAATTTTTCAGAGAAGCTTTCCTGTGTTTTCCTTTGCAGCTTTTGCTGTTGGCTTCCATCATGCTGCTAGTGGAGTGAAGGAATATGTGATGTAAGCCAGTAACTCTTATGTTCCTAGAATACAGCACTGTGTGCCAAGGAGTACACATCCGTTCTCACTGTAAGCCGCTCTCCCAGCAGATCCAGGCCAAATAAAAGAATATAAATTGTAAGTGCAGTGCAGGAAAGAAATACTTCTCTTTTTACTTGGCAAAAGGGCTACAGCTGACAGCCATGTCTGGCACAAACTACAATGTTTTTGCCAACTCACGGTTGGAGAGCAGACTGCAGGAGTCCAGATTGACCCTCTACTACCAGGCTCAGCTTTGTCATGCAGCTGTGCAAAGTGTGTCCCTTTGTTGTCAGAGGTCTGCCCATTCCCAAATGGCTCCCTCTAAAGCTGCTCTGCTGTGCAGGCTCACATGCTCTTGGCTAGGTTACTGTCTGGCAGCGCTCAGTGGTTCTTGACAGCTACGTGATGTTTACACATGCATTTCTCAAAATCAAGAACAACGAGGAAGCAAGTACAAGCCATAACATTCTCTAATACCTGCCATATTCACAGTCACTCAACTGTGGTTGATTTTTTTCCAGACTCTGTCAGGAAACCAATCTCCTGTCATTTCACTCATTTTGATATCCATAATGGTGACATCAGCACTGCCAGATATAGGCTGCCCTCAGAGGTGCAAGTGCAAGCACTTGGTTCATTGCTCTTGAAATCTAGTTAAGATTTATTGTGCCCCACAGTAGTATTTGTCAGTCCTTGTTAGAAGCTTTATCTAACTTCACAATAGAAGCTAGCAAAGGTGTGTTACCAGAAGTGGTGTAAGTAGCATCCTGCTAATAGTGATTTTGGATGTCTTCTCCAATATTTACTGCTAGGGACATATAGAAAACTATTTTTTATTCAGAATTTTTCTTTATTAAATTCATCCTCTCTTGACCTTTTTAAAATTTCTTTTGTTCTTTACTGCTCTACAATCATCTAGCAGCTCCACATTATGCCTTTGTTTCTAAGCCTGCCTGAATTCTTCCTTCCTTTTAAATCTTCTACTTCCTTCCTGTAAATCCTTCAGATTTACATCATCTCTAGCTTGTTTTAGACAGAGCAAGTCCTTGGATTTCTCGACTGTAAGAGAGAAACTTGCTAGAAACTTGGAAGGGTAGGGTTCCTGCAAGGAACCTTACCCTTCCAAGGGGTAAGGAACAGCTTCCTGCAAGGGTCATCCTTAAAGCTGTAGGAAAAAAAGCTGTGCTTGGTAGCTTCCTCTGCAAAGGATCTTCTAGCTACAGTCAGCAGAGTCTCAAGTTCCCTAGGTAACCTGAATATTAATTATTATATTAGTATTCTTCAAAGGTTTTCCACTGTAAAGAAATGTTTCATTAGTGCAACAAATTACAGAGCCCAATTAAGTGCAAGCTGTAATTGTTTTTTACACCTCCACATCTCTCTGCTTTACAGACTTCTAAGCTTGATTTATTCTCATTTGGGATATGCATCAATGCTGCAGGTTTTCAAAATAGTTGCGACTCCAGTTTTTTCAGAAAGCTACAAAATAGTTAGAACAGCCCTCAGAATGAGGGAGAGAGATTGCAGAGAAAGGCTGAGCAGATGCTGTGTTTCAGAGAAGCCTCTGAGCATTGTATTTCTGGGCTATCTGACTGAGCTTGAAGCCTGGCAAAGCAATGCAACAGTACTTCAGGAGTCGTATCACACAGGAATAATGAGCTGTGGGTACTGGGCCCTCTCCCCATGGAAAGACCATTCCAGGCAAACCTTATTTGCATCTCATAATGAAGGGAGAAGAATATTCTTAGGTGTAAAGTACAGATTTAAAATTCCTGATGGTACACTGCAGTTTAGCTGGCACAATGGTCCCCCCGACAAAATATTTTAATTTTTTCTCTTTTTTAAAGGAACATTACTACTTTAAAAAAAGAACATAGACTCTTGAAAAGAAGAGTTAAAAGATCAACCATTTTACTAGTCCTGTTATTTTCCCTCTGCCTTTTTATTCAACTTGACCTCTATTACCCTTTTCCCACTTTAATATCTCTTCTTAAAAGTGTGTGTTAAACATTCCGGTGGATTATAGAATTCCACTTCTTGAAGAGATCAGTTTGTCGCAAGCTACACTCTAACCCATGTAACAGTATTGCTTATCACATCTGTGTACTGCAATGAACCCCAGCTGAAACACAAATAAAACACACTGCAAGGTCAATTTATGCTTATATAAGCTCTTACCACCACATAGTCAATAGCTTTTCTAACACTAAGCAGATCAATATTTCTGCTGTAATCTCTGAAATCTTCCAGTTTACAAGAAAATACACAGAACTCTGGGACTGCAGAATGGCTTAAGAGTACGTTTGCTGCACAGACTTAATAGATCATATGTAAAATAATGAGTATCTATCCAAAGACATATTTTATTTCAGGAGAGAAAAAGCCGGGTGGAGAGACTAATTAGTGACAGTTGGCAGAAATGCTTGAATCTTTTAATTGGTCTACAGACTATTATATACTTTTCTAAAGGTTGAAGGATTCCTATGAAGAGAACCTAATTTTGGATCAGTCTGAGCTAATTATGTCTTCATGGCAGACTCTTTAAATAGTCTTCAGTATGAAAATTTTATTACACTTTTTACATATTCAGCCTTGATTTCAGATTCAATCCTTTTGGCTTTCTTTGTCTTAGACATTTATGATGTTACTTCATTTATAGACAATTCAAGGGCTGTCAGTGTAGTGTTCCCCTTCAACGTGTTTCATTTCAGATATCAGATTTAACCACTCTTTTCTAAAAGTTTGGAATATGTCATAATATGCCTCATTGCACTCTGATTGACACCTTGACTTGGATTGACAAGAGCCTGGAGAAACCTGTATCATTGCCTAGAGCCCCCAGTGCAGTACAGTAAGATAATTGTTTGCTCATTATAAAATATTACAGCATTTGACATGTATAAAAAGTAGTCTTAGTGTTTGTGGTTGTGCCTTTGAAATTTTGCTGTTACGTAGTGGAAATTTTTGTGGGTTCTTCTACTGTTACAACAGTCTCTGCATTATGAAACCTCAAAGTCTTTGATGTCTTCACATGTACAGTAGAGTAACTCACTTGACCTAATGATTACAAATATCCAAGCTAGATAAACTATTAAAACAAGCTGTTAAGCAAGCACAAAACTTTTTCTGGTTTGTGGTAATCCACAGACTTTTGTTGCTTGAATGCTTTGCCCTTTGTTCAAATGACATTATAAAATGTGAAGTGCTGTGAAATCCACTTACCTTACAGGATTTACAGCCTCAAATATTTGCTAGGTTCAATTTGTGTTTGGTTCTCTTATATGTGGTGTTTTTGTGTGTTGGGCAACTGAAGAGCCACAAGGAGATACATCTGTGTAAGCATTGCTGGTGTCAGTAATGTGCAGGTGCTTTATAACAGGACTGACATGATGCTGTTTTTGCAAACAAACATTCGCTTTATAGATGTTTGTAAATGGGGACTTAGAATCAAATAGATTTACACCATTATTGAAAAAAGTTTGTCCTGATGGCTATTAAAATACTCCAGTTGTTAAAGTTTTGCACCTTGCCTAGGCAACCTGTTTCAATGTTTCCTGATACTGAACTTAAGCTTTCTTTAGAGCAAATTAAAATTCTTTTCCTCACCCTTCCCACCATGGCCTTAAAGTTGAGCATCTACTATTCGAACAATGTTTTGAATATTTTGATACTTCTGCAGTGTCTGTCTCCATCCATTTTTCTCCTCCTCCCTTGCCAGTTTAGTCCAATGTATAATGGCAGTGAGGTATTTCACACTGTTCTCAGCAATGACGAATGCCCTCAGGCTGCAGATCCACAGGCACTGGTGTCATCCTGAAGTGTAGTCTACACAAAAAAATGCTATTACTTTCACACAGTTTTGTTGGACTCTGTAGGTTCACTGTGGGCACTGCACCTCCCTGAGGATCACAGGTAAATACTGGCCAGTGATCCAGCTGTAGGCTGGAGTATACCAATTCCATACTTTCTTTCCTGTGTCCCAAAGTAATGCTGTGTAAAGTCTGGCAGCAGATGCAAGTGCTTTTCACACCAGACATGTATCTGACTAAAATAATTAAAACATATAAAACGAAATCACTTTAGCTAAGCATTTTTAATGGAAAAAGTTTGGAGAAATGGGAAGTTTTTAAACTCTGCAGAAGCTTTTTACATAAAGACAAATTTCACCCTTATTATAGATTCTTCCCATTTCACTCAGAGTAAGGGCAGTGCTGGCTTTTGAACCAGCAGAGAGATTCTGTTAACCTGTGTCTAACCATTGGTTGTTGTAGCCTTTGTGGTTGGTCCACACTGAGTTGTTGAAGGTGTACAGATGTTTGCAGTATCTTCAGGGTGTGTGCACACTCTGACTTGTCAGCAGGCACGTGCAGCCTGTACACAAGGCTTGAATCAGCTAGAATGCATATATTCATACTAGCGCAGAACCGAGGTAGCTAATTTTGCTGCTATCTTGGCTCCAGAGCAACTGCAGGAGCTGTAAAGAAACTGTATCAGCATATTTAGAGCCTGCTTATTCCACTAAATAGAGTGGACTATCCATGTCAAGAGTTTGTTATGCAGAAAAGTTTGGAAGCATGTAATCAAGGCAACATCCCTCTGTTACTGCCAGCAGTTCATAATGGAAAAACTGCATAGCAGTTGGAAAATAACATTATTTGGCTTGTCTCACAAGCCAAAACAATTTTGGAAACTTGCTTCAAGAAACCAGGATTTTCATAAGGTTCAGGAGCCATGAACCTGAAGAAATTATTTGGATGCCATGTAGGTTTAAAATTCTGTTTAAAATCCAGCTGAACATAGTTCAAACTTGGGTCCTGCATCCTTCAGCCACAAAGGAAAAAAATCAGTGAAAGTATATGCTGAGCAACAGAAAACATTCTTCAGTGCAGCTTTGTATGACTCTATGTTGTCTAGTATGATCAAAACTTCCCAGACAAATGCAGCACATGGCTCCACTTAGGTTATTGACTAAGATAATCATGACTGTACTTACTCAGTGCTATGAGATACCTATTACTAGTCAAAATGGTGTAGTCTTTCTCCAGGTTTTGAGTTTTTTCCTCAGTTATTACAAGTGACTTTTCTAGATAATGCAATCAACTCCCTTTCTGCTTATCTTGGCATAAGAAATATCTGTGTTTGGACTTATGCCTCAGGATTTTAAAATAGATTTTAGATATCACTCAGCTTCCAAATCCCTGCAGGAGAAATTGAGGAAAGGGCTTCTCCAAATAAGAAACTGTCAGTAATAACCTCTACTACAGAGGAGGTATTTTCCGAAACTAGTGCCCTACAAAACTTGGCTACTTTGACTCAAGCATCACCTTCAGTCTGGACTTGTGATGCTGTGACTGGAACATAAACACCCTTTGTTCCAGGGCAAGCCCCCAGTCTCTGATAAAAGCTGGAACTTAAACCTTCTTACTGTAAGCTACATTCCTGTTCTGACAGGTATGAGGTGGATGCTCAGCCTCCAGAATATCAGAATATCATCCAAGAGCTGCTTCTGATTTCTGAAAATCTTAGGGTTTTCTCCTAGTCAGAACAGACAACGTGAACCACTTTCCATTCTAAAATAAAAAAAAAGGAAAAAAAAAAAAAAAAGCAGAGTTTGGCTTTAAGTTACTACTGTAAGGTGCTGTTAAGATTTTGACCCTTGTTTTAAGTTTCCCTCTCCCCAAGTGGCACGATACACAAGTTAAAATGTTGTCTTGGCTTTGCAACTCCTCACATACAGCACTTGTTAAAAGGATTGGCTTGTAGGATACATGTGTTAATCTTATGAAGTAAATGGTCTTTAGCGAGCCATCATCTCCTGACAGACCACATATGAATGACATTAATACTCTGATGAAATTGCAGTAATAGATTGCTTGAACTGCCCAGTCTCTACCCCTTCCTCATTGTTTGCTGTCAGCTGTAGATTACCATGTGCCACAGCTTGTACAAAATCCTGTGCAAACAGATTGCTGAATACGCTGCTGTGGGTATTGCTGTCTGCAGGTTGCATGCATTCCCACTGGAGCTCTGTACAGGGATGCTTGGGCACAGTGGCATTCTGTGTCATGATTTGATGTAAGTAAAAGGTGTTTCCATTGTTGCCACCAAATTTTTAGCACGGATGCTCTAAGAATATTTGTCATTACTCAGTATGTATTATCTTGTTCTTGCTGTGTTCCTGGACTAGCTTAGCTGTTTTACTTCCTCAGTGGATCCATAATATTAATTTAAACTATTACTTTCTTATTAATTCTGGCATCTGTTTTTCTTCCACGCTGGTTCTGCTTTTATTGAAACACTCGTTCTTGTGGAATGAGTAATAAAAAGCAAAAACATGTCATCTCTATTAATGAATGGGATCTGTTATCAGTTTGCCTTTTCAGGCTCTGGTAGCCATCACACACAAAAGAGCTGTTTTACTAAAGCTGGCAGGAATATTCTGGCATTATTCTTTCTCCTCTGAATGTCCACTGGTTGACACAGATAATATTTAGGCCTGCATCATTTAGCTTCAAGAAAATAAACAAGGAAATCAAAATTAAGGGTTATGTGATTCCTTATTTCCATGTGAGCACCCGGGAGCAGTGAAGAACAGCTGCTTCCTGGGACAGGGTGTGGAATCCCAACACAGTAACCTGGCCAGCAGAGCAGAAACTGGCAGCTGGGCTAGTCCCACCCCTAGCCCAGGCATGGGCACCTCCCTGGGGACAGGATGGACACAACTGGAGACTGGCCCTGCTGTGGTGTTGCTGGGGCAGGGACTGATGGCTCTGGAAGGTTGAAATAAGGTCCTGGACCCTAGACAGAGTAGGGGCAGCCCCAGGGTGCTGGACAGGAGTAGTGAGGCTTGGTGGTGCCCTTCGGACCTCACAGTGATATCTGACTCCTCTTATTGCTACTGTATTTATTAAGATTGGAAAAGGCAAAAAGTGTGTAAGAAAGAAAAGCAAGTGTGCACAGTCAAAAACAATTGATTCAACAACATCCAGTGTTCCCAGACATCATCATTTGACTCTACTGCCTCATTGCTCACCTTTTATTTTGCCATGTATGTAAAATAGAATACTATATATGCACAGAGCAATTCTTTTCACCATGTGGGTACCTCCTAACCACAGAGCTTAGTCTCAGTTCCATCCCCACCCTTGGACCTAGTGGTTTTCATTGACCACAGATCTTCCCTGCTCCTTAAGTCTTGGAGCAGGGCACTGGGAATTACTGTGTTTAGGGAGTGGAATGGAACGCAGGTTATGGAAATCTGAGCCCTACTGGTTCCTCTCTCAGGAGTGACATTTCCTGGTTACTCTCCTAGTGCAGTTATTTCAGATTCTGCCATCCCAGCGCTCAGTCATTCCCAGTGTTCCTCATACATCTGGGAACTTTGTCTTGGAGGAATTTTAGAACTCAGTATTCAAAATTGGTTAATATATACCAGTAAGTCATCTGACAACTGAAATGATGCTCTTTTCTTTCCTTCCTTTTGTATTTTATGTATGACTCCAACCAACCTTCCCAAGCTTTTTTCCACCCTCTTTTTTTCCCCCTCTCATCTTCCAAGAGAAGTGAGACTGAGAGTTATCCCAGGCCTATTCATTCTCTTCCCTGTCTTCCGGGGAACACAAGCTTTAGGTTCTTCAGTGTGCTAGACTATGCCACAGCTCCATCAGAAATGCTATTATTATTACTTATAATACTTTATAATATTTATAATATTTATAATATTAATTGGTATTTTTGATATTTTTGTTATTGTTATTATTGTATTTTCTCTGTCTACATTGTTGATAAAGTGAATTGAAGCAACTTCTCTTACCTGTGTCTTACCCCATTAAAGTCAGCTCAATTTCAAGCAGAATTTGACCTCAAGCAGAATTTAACTAGTTTAACTAGTTTCAACAGTTTGTTTTACTTTACACATTGAAACAGTATGAAATAATTTATATTCCTTTGGCTCTAACTGTAAATTTTTTTTTCTTTGCCATTAACCTTCAGTGTGGTATTTTCAAAATTCTTGGCAATTCTATTATAAATGTATTTCCTGCTCTAGATTGTTAGTAAGTTCTCTTAGTATCTCACCTCATGAGGAAGCTGTGCCCTAGCAATTGATACATAATGTCTGGCCATGAATATTTCAGCCTTACAGCCTGAAAATCAGATCCCATGGCAGCAGAGAGAACATTGTTGCCTAAAGCAAAATGAATTATAGAATTTTGGGTCTGATTTCAAAGGTCTGATGGGGATTTTCATTTCATTTCATTTCAGTGTTAATAATGTAGAATGTTTGCACACATTTGTTTGTAATATTTTTATGTTTGGAGGTAACGGGAATTGTAAGATGAGTGATAGTCTTCACTCCCACAAAAGGTTTGAGTGAATCCCTTGCATTTTTATTTAATTAAGGACTTCTGCTAGGTGTTTTGGGGAGCAGCTAGGCTATCTGTCTCTACCACATAGGTATCTGTCTTCTTTATGTGGAAGTTGTGATGTAATTTATTTAGCATCTCTGATACTGGGCACAGGAAAACTGTCATGAACAGTTGCAGAAATTAATTATTAATTAATTGGCTTGCAACTGTCTAGGTGTTCACTAAGTACCATTGCCAGTACCTTCCACACCATCTCTTTCATTTCCTTTTTTTTTCCTTCTCCAACCTTTCAGTTTCTTACAATCAGTTGACAGTGTTCTATGTGATGAAAACCACATTTTTATTTTTTGGGGACTGTAGTCTCTCAGTGTTTCTATATTAGTCTTAGCAATTAATAATATTGAGGAGATCAATCACAAATTCTTTTCAGTGGGAAAAGGAGACCAAGAGATAAAAACAGTTATCAGTTCATAGTCTGATTAGTTTCTGAACATTTGCTGTGAAAATGGACTTGCTTAGCAAAGCAAGTCAAAGGAAATGACATCATAGAATGTTAATATAGGCTTTTGTTTCTAGTGAATTCAAACTGGTGTTCATTGATCCGGTTCTCTAGCACTGCTTTCCTCGTTGCCTGTCTTTGATCAGGTTTTGTTTGTTTGGGTTTTTTGCAGGTCAGAATTAGCTTCCTGCTGTGATGCAGTTCACAATTTTATTGCTTCTCAAAACAACAGCCCACTGGGAAGTAACATGAGTTACGAAGTGGACAGTAAAAAGACTATCTTCATTACAGAGGACATTTTTAAGATGCTGCCTGTGGTAAGAACTATATCTTTACTTGTTGTTACAATCACAGTATCATATATATATTTTGGGTTAGTAATTGAGATGCTTTGATTCCTCTGGCAGAGACCCATCAGCCCCCGTATGCACTTTATGCACTTCTTTATTCATCTTGCAAGGTGGTTTGTTTTTTTTTTTTAAGCCTTCCTCTGCAGTGGTAGAGGCATTTACAGGGTATCACAGATCTTTGACTGGAGGTGGAGTTGCTACAGAACACAAGCAGTGCCTGGCTTGGCAGCCAGCTGAATTCAGGAGGAAATACTCTGAGAATGTTTGCCTTGCTTTTATCATTCCCATTTTTAAAGGCATTTCAATCTGGAAGAACATTTCATATTCCTCATATGCCCATGCCATTTCCAGTGCAAGCTGGAGCATGTAATTTATGAAAGCTATTTTGGTGGTAAACCTGATACAAAATAGCATAGAACAGAATAGAATAGAGCAGAGTAATATCAGTTGGAAGGGACCCACAATGATCACATAGTCCTACTGCCTGACCGATTCAGGGCTGACCAGGTTAAACCAAGTTGTTGAGGACATGGTCCAAATGCCTCAGACACTGACAGCTGGGGATGTCAACCACCTCTCTAGGAAGCCTGTTTCAGCAATTGACCATCCTCTTGGTAAAGAAATGCTTCCTAATGTCATGGCATAACCTCCCGTGGTGCAGCTTGGAACCATTCTGATGTCCTATCACTGGATACAACGGAGACAAGATCAGCACCTTCCTTTCCACTTCCCTTCCTCAGGAAGCTGTAGAGAGCAATGAGGTCACCCTTCTTTTTCTCCAAACTGTACAAGTCCGAAGTCCCAGGCCACTCTTCATAGGACATTCCTTCCAGCCCTTTCACCACCTTTGTTACCCACTGGGGCAGGTGTTTGCAGCCAAAAACACAGGTTGAGAAAAGGAATCAGACTCTGTAGCTCAGGATTACAATAGACATAAAAGATCTTGAGACTAAACAAAGAGGTTGTGTTTGGTTTCTTGAAGCTAAGAGCACATGGGAGCCCTGTTACCCATCTCTGACATTCTTGATTTGTGAGATCCCAGCTACGAGGAGTCTAGTTCTTCCTAAAGCTACTGTGAATCAGTCTTCACTGACTTCATTGCAATAGACAATATCGTGGTTCCAAACTGAAAATGAAGAAAAAAAAAAGTAGTATGTTTTATGTGCACATATACATGCTAAGCTAGCCAGAATTGTCTGGCCTTTGTGTTTCTCCTACTGCCTTTTCAGAATTGAGCAAAAGATTTGAACATGTTGTTTTGTAATGTATTACCAGGCAATATGATATTTGCCACTTCCCCCACACTTTTTGCTTTGTTCATAACAGTGCCCCTTCTTGCTTCTCTTTGGGCAAGCTGATGAGAGAGGAAGGAGGGATAATGTTTTCTATAAGCAAGTTGTGACTCACTTTTGCAACTGGATTTAATTTCTGCATTCAAAGTATCCCAGCTGTTGGCCTCTGTTGAATGTCAGTTGTTCCACAGCAGAAGAGGTTGAGCAAGATATATGAAAAGTTTCTGAGACTGGAATAACAGCCAGCTATTTTAATGTCAACCTAAATAGCCAACAATTTACATTAATTTGCTAGGTTGTGAACTGTGCTGGTTCTCAAGTGGATGCACTTAGCTCCCACTCAGCTTCCCCACTGCAAGACAGCAAGCTGTAACAAAAAGAGGAGCAGAGAAGGTGAACAGCCAGAAACAGTAACCTCTTCAGTGAGGCCTCACATTCACGAGGAGTTAAGCCAGGGCACATCATTCCTTTTTACAGCATCTTCAGGTTCCCCTAAATTCCTTGTCCTACTTCAAATGTGTGATGACACAAGTGAGGAGAATTTACAAAGTTACCTTCTATTAGCTGAGAAAGTAAATGGCTATATGATGACCCGCAGTCTGTTACAGTGCAAAGGAAAATGGGTAAATTTAAACTATCTTCAGTATAAATTAGTTCCTTAGCTTGTCAAGGTTTCAATTCACTACTAGATAGTTTTAGTGTTAAGTGTATTCAAAAGTTACCCGTTTTTACCAATCCAGTGTTACTCTCTCAAAGTTCTGATAGCAGAGGTAGCAGTTCTCTATCTGTTGATGCCTGGTTTTGGCTCTTGGCTGTCCAGGTTTGGCAATCCTGTCTGCTAAATGATGAATGCTTTTACTGGAATTTACCAGATTAAACCTCCAAGAGCAAATAGACACAAAGAAACAATAAAAACATTTATAAAGAATTGGCTGCATCTTTTTACTTGTTTGCAGTCCTCTCCTCTTTCGATCTATCCCTTCAAGAACTGTGCTGTGGTTGGAAATGGAGGCATTCTGAAAAATTCCAGCTGTGGAGCTGAAATTGATAGTTCTGACTTTGTCTTCAGGTAAGAGCTGCTTCATCTTCCTGAACTGTGTCCAACATTCTAAAAACTTGGCAGGGCTGGAAGTGTGCCAATGTCAGTTTGTAGCAATGAGGAAGGATCTTGACAATTATTTTTGCCTCTTTAAGGATACTTCTGCTTTGTAGTTTTCAGAATGCTGCTTTCTAATTAAAGAGCAGGCTGGATGGATACATGTATGATCTGTGATTGCAAAGACACCTTGCAGTGATGTGAAATGTGATTATCTGAGAACGTAACATTTCTGGTCATTTAGCAGCCTTTAGGAGACTGGTATTTAATGTCATGCGTATCTCTGGTTTAACGGAGTGTTTGCCTAGCTGTAGTTTGGCTCACTCATGTAGCTACTTAATTGCCTCGATATTTGTTTCATCTTCTTTACTCATTTAAAAAACTAAGCACCCCTTTAAGTAGTTTTTTTCAGCTCCCTCTATAGACTGGGAGAAAACCAGGCAAACTCCAAGTATAATTTGGCCCACTCTGTCAGTACGTGACTCACAGTTTGTAGTTCATGCAAAGAAACAGAGCAACAGAGGGAAGGTTCTTCTCTCAGTGATGTTTAATCACACAGCATGCTAGATTTTGTTTCCTTTTCTTACTTTTGCCTAATATTTAGGCTTTTGAAAATCTAAAAAAAAAAGTCTTTCCAGTTAGACCGGTTGTTTTAACAAAAATGGGAAGTCCATGCACTAAGATGATAAACTTACTAAGTGACCGAATTTTAAAAAATGGTTTCTTTACATTTTACAGAAATCACTGTTTCTGTGATAGGGAAAGCTGTGCTGTTGTTAGAAGACACAGTAGAAGACTTTCAGCAGAAAAGTATTGTTTAGGCAAGAGGGGCAATATTTCCTAGCAGATACCACAGGGCATTTATAGACTGGCTCCTCCTGGGATTTTGACTGTGCTCCTGGTTTGTGATATGATTTATGAAAATGAGCTCTCTGTGCCCTATTTTAACCATCTGTACAGTAGATTAAATATTTTTACTAGAAGTGCTGTAAGCCTTATTTAATATTTGTAAAGTGCTTAGACATCCCTGGGAGCTGATGTGAAAGTGTCATTGCACAAGACAGGAGTTTGCAAATAATAACTGTAAAGCATTTCTGGCACACATTTGTTTAAGTAAATGTTTCTCATTTTCAGGTGTAACCTCCCTCCAACCACAGGAAACATTAGCAAAGATGTTGGCAATAAAACAAACCTTGTGACTGTTAATCCGAGTATCATAGCCCAGAAGTGAGTACTGCTGCAAATCTGTTTCTGTGCAACTGTGTATAATGGTTTGATATGATTTAAATTTTCATGGAAATCCATTGGGATACCAACATAGAGAGCAGTGCATGTAGATTACCTCGTTAAGCCTTCATTTCCTTGTAAAATATGTACTAGTCTAAATGGAAATATTCTAAACCTGGCCTTTTTTGTGGCATAAAGGAGTCAGCAGTACCCAGATTAGTAAGAGCCTCGGCTGATACTAGTCAACAGTTCATGGCAGAGTAAAATTGGTGATTGTAAGCCCAAGCCTCTTCTTTTTCCCCTCATGACCCTCGTGACCCCAAGCATTTAGAAAGGAATTGTATTCACAATTCAGGAAATATGTGTCCGACTCTATCAGGAGGTCTGTGAGCACGTGTTCTTAGGTCATGTGCTTAGAGGCTGTTCTGATGAGGGCTGTTTCCTGAATGAAAGCCCAGTTTCTGTAATCCATTTTTTCAATCCACATGGAAGCTGTTCGCTCACACACTTTTTCTCAGCAGAGGTGGGGTTTTTTTCACCTTCTTGATGAAAAGAAAATCTAATAAGGCCAGCCTGACTAATCTGACATCTTCAGCAGGCTGGAACTGCAGCTTATCTATGAAAAGGACTGCTGTGCCATGTTATTTACTGCTTGCTAATCTTACTGTATCTTATTGTCTGTCATAACTGTGTTGTCAAAAAGACAACATCAGGCAAAGCTTTTTTTTTTGTCCTTGAAAGGAAGAAGGAAAAAGTCCAGTGAGTACATAGAAATGACTAACAGGCATTTTTCATTGATTCAGGGATAGAACTTCATTTTTTGCAATGAGTACAAACTATGTCAATGCTTACCCAGCCCTTTTGACTTTAATGAAGATGAATTATTGCTTCTCCAAAAATAGATTTAGCTCATTGATGTTAGTGGGGCTGCACAAGAATACAAGGAAGGGAAAGTGTCCAGTGCCTCAGCATCCTTGGTGACTACTGACCTGATCCACAATTTTTCTGGACTTAATCAAAGAGTTCTGCCACAGCTGCACTCATTTTTAGCCAAATCAAGTCACACTAGGGTTAATAGGAGTTACACTGAAGGAAATACAAGATAAACCTATGGGAGGATTAACTGAGATTATACGAGGACTTCATGATTTTTAAAAAGTATTTATTTAAATATTCTGAGAAAACTGTTAAGTGCTTTTGAAGAAGAAGCAGGAAGCAGCAGAACTAAGTTTGTTTCTTCTCTCAGAAGACCTATTGCAGCTTTATTCCCTGTAATTTCTAATTCTGTGTTTGCATACTGGCTTAGTCTGATGTTAGTATTGTTAATCAGCTTTTGAACTGTGTCTGTCAGGGTGTACAATGTAGGTGAACTCTTAGCGAAAAGCACAGTGTCCTAATGGAACTGGGCTACACTTCTTACAGTGGCAGAGCTGGAAAGGAGATTGAGACTAAGTTGAGTTGTCCAGTTTTCTATCCAAGGAAGAAGAGAGATTTGAATTCTGTCCTGGAGACTCAGTACTTTACACTGAGTAAAAACAGAGAAAATGTTTGGAGTAGAGGCCAGAAATTCACCCTTCAGCCTCTTTTCCTAGACGTAGGCTCAAGCATTTCTTGCTTGCTTTGGTTGTGGCTCTTGCATGCACAGAGGTTCAGGGTCGACAGGAGGGCCTGAGTCTCTTTCATTCATTTTGTTTCAGAGTCTGGTGGTAATGGCACTTTTCTGGGAAGCAGAAGCTGTAAGTTTAAACCCCTTCAGGTTGAAAAAGGGTGTATCACTCCTTGCACTAATTTAGTTGTGCAAGAGGTAACTCTTCCGTGAGTGTTTTGACTGGAGATGGCAGTGGCTGCTGTCCTCTTTCTTGAAGTGCTGCATGAAAAGAGGGTTTGAACCTACTCAAGCTGTGAAGAGAAATGAAACCATTTTTTCCAGCTTCTGCTGGAGCCATTTGTGAAAAGTGGTTTCTGGTAGCCTTTGAAAGGTGAAAATACACTGCTCAAATAGACAACTACCTGCAAAAGAGGACTCAGTGCTTTGAGTCCCAAAGGGGGTGGAAGCTCCATATGTTTAGGTGGCTCAGAGAAGTCGGATCTTTAGAGGGCATGATTTGAGTGACCCCCTTGCTTGTATCACTTCTGGAATAATTTGGGAATTTCACTAGTCAGTACTTGGGAGCACAGAATTATCCAGGGGTGAGAACTAGGCCTCTTTGCTCTTTGTTGGGGACTGAAAGCATCTGAGAATAAATCCTCGTCATTTGTGAAGTTAAAGCTCTAAGTCTTTATAGATCTCCATGTGTTCCCTTTGTAGTTGAAGGACATAAACAGGAATGCCTATATTTTTAGATATTTTAGAAGTATATCAAGTGCAGATAAAACCCTGCAAAACTTGAGCACACACTAATCTTTAACATTCCAAGACTGCTCACATGCATCCTTGGATTTCCGCACAGGGCAGACACAGAGATTTTGAAGAGAGATTTTTGTATACTTATTGATGTAAAAAACACATTTCACAAACACATACAGTACTTATTGTAGTACATGTTTTTTTAAACAGAGGAAGTATGAACACAATTTTTTTTCTAAAGAATTAATTAATTAATTCAAGAAATTAATTTCTTGAATTGATCAATTCTGTAAACAGGTCCTAGTCTCATTAGCAGTGAATTTTATCTGCCTCAGTGTCTCCTGTGTTGCCAGTTCAATCCTATTTAGTGTATTGTTATACAATAGATTTTCATAGCTGCACATATGACAGCTTATAATGGGGTGATAGGAATTTGCAGTGTAGACAGGCTGAACTGGTGTAGCAGAGTTCATAACACATCTTTGCAAGTGCAGTTGTGCTGTTTTAGTCTCTAACGTTTGTATCAATACTACATTCCATTCCTAAAATTTTGTACTTTGCAGATACAACAAGCTAAATGAAAAGAAGACAGAATTTCTGGAAGACATTGCGGTCTATGGAAATGCTTTTCTTTTACTGCCGGCATTTTCCTTCAGAAGTAACACAGCCACTTCTTTTAAAGTATACCACACTCTGAAAGAATTCAAAGCAACCCAAAGGGCAATATTTTTTCATCCCACTTATCTGAAAAGTCTTGCCCAGTTCTGGAGAACTAAGGGTGTGAAAGCCTACCGGTTGTCATCTGGTTTTATGATCACTAGTGCTGCTCTTGAGCTGTGTGAGAATGTGAAGCTCTATGGCTTCTGGCCTTTCTCAAAATCCACAGAGAAGATGCCAATCAGCCACCACTATTATGACAACCAGCTGCCTAAACCGGGTTTCCATGCAATGCCCAAAGAATACAACCAGATCCTTCAGCTTCATGGCAAAGGCATTTTGAAGTTGCAGTTTGGTAAATGTGAATCAGACTAAAAAGGTACGTCCCATTCTTACCACATAAAATGTCTTTATTTCACTAATGTGCCAAGGGAAAACTTGATTTACAAAGTGTGAGTCTGTTCTTCCTTAGGGAGATGTTTCTACCTTACACTCAATGAAAGTAGTATTCCTAAATAAGTGAAAGATTGGATCTTTCTGAATAAATTTGGATCACAGAGTTGAGGAATATTTCCTAGCTGGGAATATTAGATGGGGAGCATAGTGAAGTACAGATTATCCACATAAATCATAGTCAATCAGCAGAGTCTCCTTATCTCAGATACATGTCCTCTGCCAACCCATGTTTGGCTTGTTATCAATTCCCAGGAACCAGCCTCCTTTGAGAATTGCTTTATTAAAGGCATTCACACATTGTGCTCTCCAAAAGGAGATGCCTAATCCTGGCACAGCCTTTCCAGATGTAGGCAGAGAGCAGAGTAAGGATGAGGATTGTTGCAGGAAGGGGCGACATGCATCTGTGGCCTCGTTCCCTCTTGTTAGGTGAAGATTAGAGCAGTAGCGCTCACGGCCCGGGGCTGCGGAACAGCTTGTGCACGGCAGTGAGGAGCTGCCATACACTACAGCAGATCTTGCTGAGCATTTTACCTTGAGGCAGCTCAGGATCTGGGAGTTACAAATATAGGATGAAGTGTCATTCCCTTTCTTCTGGCCTTTCTGTCCCAACCCCTTGAACCTCTATCTTTTTTGTATTGCCTCAGAGAAATGCAGCACAGCCTGGCCTCTAACCTTGAGCCAATTTACTGTGTACACACTAGAGATGACTCTGAAAAGATTTGTCCGCATGTTTTCCATCTTGATTTGCCCTGTTGACAAAATAAGAACAAATTTTATAAATACTTCTTCATCTTTTAAGTTAACTCAGAAATTCCTGAGCTCACAATACTGTTGTCAGAGTCTCCTTTCACAGAACTCCATTTTTCCAGGGGGTTCAAGTTAATACAACAGTAAGTGAAGTGCACAGTAGAACTGCAATTGTATACAATATGCTTTAAATGGACTGATGAAATCTCGTGACAGTATTACTCAAGTGAAATAAATTAAAATAGCATCATCTTGTTCAAGCCAGAAATTTTAAGCTTAAAATCTAAGGGCGCTTTTCTTCTGGCTAGGTTCTGAAATGTATTTGAAAATATCTTTTGTTGGTGTTTAGAAAACATGTTGTCAAAGATACATTCACACCTACTTTATCATCAGAGAACGCTAAGTTTTAAAGTAGCAGATTGCAGCTACCGGGAAGGCACAATTTTATTCAGTTTCAAGGGTTTTTTTAAGAAATAGAAAAATGAATGGCTTTCAGATTATTAGAATAATATAAAACCTGTAAGAAGGGACCTAGAATCCATCCAGTGAATCCATTCTCCTAGTCCATGGCAGGAGATTACCTAGGAGTTGAATTGTATATATATGCAGTTTCATGTGGCTAAGGTATGCTTTTTTTGCTTGTAAAAGGTTTCAGCATATTGGAAAGGTTAAGAAATACATAATGTATTTTTTCTCAGTGGCTAAGGTGTTTCTATCCAGCAGTTTCCACTGCATTTGTTATTCCTATAATATAAATCATTGGAGATACACTGTGTAATTTTAATTGTAGTAACTACACCAGCTAATAAAATGAAAGGCAGCTTTTTAGAAATACTTACTCCAGAGAGAAGCAGATAGAAGCCACAAAAATGTTTAAGTATCTGTATGTGTTAATTAAATGTTGTCCATGCTTGACAGACTGAAAATCACTTGTGGCCAAATTTGCCAAATAAACTGTAAAGAAAAAAAACTCAAGAAGAATAAGTTGTGCTGCCCTCATGTACACTTATATTTACAAAGAGAAAACCAAAGAAATGAAATGCTTTCTGTATGAACTACCATTCTGCTAGTATTATTAACTATTAGAGATAATTGAAATTCTATAATGAGTATATTTCACTGAAGATGACCTTTTCTAAAAATTGAACAATCTCCTTTGTCTTTTCAATTTCTGTTTTATGTTCTTCTCCATGCTCTGTGTTTTTCCCTCTTAGTGGGTAGCTGAAGGTTCCTTATACCAGTGGGTGCCCACAGAAGGCTCAGGCAGAACCTCCCACACACATTACTGGGACACAGAAGTTTGCTGCTGTAAATAAGAAGTGAAGGAAGCTTCACTGCTGCGAGCACCTATAGAGAGATTATAATTGCATCCTAATGAATAATTTTTGGCAATATTGCTCCTAACCATCCTTGCCATTGAAAAGGTGATTTTTTCTTATTGGAGAGAGAGAATTGTCAGATGTGAGAGCCCTGTAGAGTCCCACAGTGTGGGAAATTCTGCCTTAATATCCTCTCCAGTACCTTTATGATTATATTCAACAGACATGTACAGGCTGTCACTGAAGTAGGTGCCCACCTATCACAGAGGGTCAAACGGAAAATGCAGCAACAGCAAAATCTTGTAATATAATTAAAATAATTATCTTTATTCATTTGTATTAGATTACCAAATCATTTTTTGCTATGGCCCTGCAGCTGGAGGAAGTCTTGTTTGTTCATTGGTTTAACCTGATAAGCCTGAAGGCCATGTCATTAGCTTCAAGTAAACATAGGTTCAAGGAGGGGAAACGACATGATTCATATTTAAAAATAGAAAAAAAAATCTGATTAGAAAAATTGTCAGATGATAAATTAATCAGACTGGCATAAATTTGATTGCCCAGAAGCCTGGTTAAAATGCAAATTTTGTCTGTCCGAGAATCCGTCAGGTTTTCTGTTTGCTAGGAAAAGACAGCAGGGAGGATGAGTATGTGTAGCTTTGACATACAGAACAGTAACATTAAGCAGCTGCTCAGAGGAGTCAGTCACCACAGAAAAAACCTACAGAAAGGAAGAATGAAACTGAGACTCTGAGCCTGGGGAAGAAAATAGTGTTCAGTTGTCTGAGCAGAAGGACTGAGGGAGGAGAGCTTGAGCAGAGGTGTGCTGGTGGTTAGGAAGTAGGAACTGCTGAACCTTCCACTGTGTAAGTGTATCTCACCTGGAAAGTAAAAAGTAGGTATGAGTTTTTTAACTCCAACCAAACAATTACATGCAATCTATTTCTGACATAGAGCAGCAGTGACTCCCTCCACTCAAAGTGGAGCTGCCAGAGCAGCATCCTGTAAAGCAGGGGGATGCCTGCTTACTTGCTCGGGAACTGACATCAAAAAGAATCATTTTGTTCCAAACTCTGTCAGCATGTGATATTTTTTTAATCTTGAAATTTGCTGCAATCCAAGTAAGTGATAAATACTGTTACACATAACCTATTTATAACAGTAGAATGCCAACATAAGCTTAATTCTGTTGAAATTCTTTTATGCTTGTGGTGTCCCGGTGTAGCTAGAGAAATAAGAACTACCCCACTGTTCACTTCTAATTACCTAGAGAAAAATTATTCCACATTTTAAAATAAGGATGCCTCTGGATTCCTGTCAGGCAGCCAAATTGCAGACTATCCTTGACTTGGGAAAATATTATCCAATGTGAAATTATTAGATATTGAAAGAAGGTTTTTCTGCCTTAGAAGCCCTGCAGTAGAGCTTTTAAGCACACACTTTGCTCATGCATTCAGTGAACTAAATTTACATGTTAAGAATAATGTCAGTATTGAAACAAGTGGAGATAAATTGTTTCTGGGTTAGTTGAAACCTACCAGAATAGAAGAGTATAGATGAAATCAAATTAGAAGTTATGTTAGATTTCAATTCAAATGGAGAAGTATTTACATATGTAGAAGGGTTCTGGTTTGGTTTTCCACAGCAAAACTATCCTGTTGAAGAAACAGAATAATTGCAATCTCTGGCCATTTCAAAATATGGGTAAGATACTACAATTTAGAACATATTCAGATTAGCAGTGGATGTGTCCCCTTGAAGGTACTGGCTAGACCTAGCCTTGGTTAGCTTAGGAAGCCTGAAGAGTGTGGAGCAGGTGGGGTAAGTGTGAGTGGTTCTGAGGGTATTCAAATGAAGGAGTCCTCCCTTAGAAAGAGCAGATGCTTGAGTTAGACCAGGCACGAGCATTCCAGCTCAACTAGGAGAATTCTGAGAGCCTGTGATTCTGTATAATAGATCTCACAGACTCACAGTCTGAAATACAGATGAAAAGCAGATGCAGAAGGTGCAATGCATACACAGAAGACTGAACTATTGGCTTATTTTAAGTATAACAAGTGGTTTTTCTACTACACAAGAAATACCAATAACGTATTTTATTGTTTTAATTCCAGAGTGATGATCCTAAGGAGACAATTTGTGTGTATCTCAGCAGTTCGGTGTTGGATTTGATCTGATGCGATTTTGTGAGCATTAAACGGCATTATTACAATAGAGAAATATTTTACACTTGGGGAGAAAAGGAAGTGATTTTTTCACACAGTGACTGCTACATTTACAAATATTGAGTGATAATTTTTTAAAATAACAAAGTAACAATTATTTGGAAAATTCTGAAACGCCTAACTATTGGTTTAATCATAGCAAAGCACAATCTCAGGATGGTGGCAATATGTGACATTCATCATATTTTGCTTCTTAGAGGATCATTAAAATATTTTGACGTAAGATCTCTGGTTTTGTTGATATTACATAATGTAGGCAATAGTTTCTGTATGGTGGCTGCATGAGTGAATGTTTTCAGTTAAGAACTTCATCCTGTAAATACTGGAATTTGTCTACATGAGAAAAGTGATGAGAAGAGCTGCAGAGGAGTAATTAATTCAGAACCATGTCATTCTTAGTTTGTTCCAGGGTGCACAGATGAGAAAATCCCTCAGGTTAGAGGTAGTTAAGTGGTTTATGGGCTTTCATTTTGTGGGCAATAAGTAGTGCTGTGGATTTATTGGGCTTTCATTTTGTGAGCAATAGATGATGCTGTGGATTTAATGGGATCACTCATATGAGTGATGGTAATTCTGAGAACAAGTGTATGAAGGATCAGAGCTGTATAATTATTTATAAACCACTCTACATGCTTGTGTACCTGTCTAAAGTCCAGTTTAGCTCCAAATGAGGACAGTGAACCTGGTTCCACACTACAATCCCCAGAGTCCTGGTAGGGCTTGACTTTGTACTCATTCTTGCTATTCCAGCTCTGTCTTGGCTGATACATGAGACAGAATTTCCATTAGAAAGATGATGGGTACAAAGCCTATAATTCAATTTCTTTTCATGTAGTATAGCTTGTATCCGTACGTGACTACAGATAATGAAACTGCACTAGGCATTATTAGAAGAATGTTCCTCTTACCATCAACCCCAAGCTCTTCTACACCAGGACGTATGAGAAAAGTGTGCAGTTCTTTAAGTTTTCCATCCAGTCCAAGAATACATGTGGAACAACATCCTCCAACAAGAGAAAGTGAAATATCAGCCCTGTGGAAAGAATCACTTTAACATTTACAGGAGATATGACAAGCAATTGTACCCTAACTTTTACTGTTTATATATGTTCTACTGCAGAAAAAAAAAACCCAACCAAGCAAGCAAACAAAATTTAGAAATTGTAATAATCAGATTCTGTTAAGAGTTTCACTGACTTTTTTTGAGAGTCCTTTGAATGGTCAGTTCAAAGATAGAGTATCCTTCTTTTACAGTCAGATACTATCAGGTATGTCATTTAGTAAAACTCCTTTTGCTACTGCAGCATTAAATCCCAAACCAAATGATTCAAAGAGCATTCAGTGTTCCACTCTACGAGGATTATTCCTTCCAAAAAAAAAATTCCCACTTAAATGAATTGGACCTTATGAAATAAGGTTCAAAAAAGCCTTTTAAATGTATACTTCGTAATAGCATTACTGTATTGTAATAATTGAAAGCTTACCTACATTCATTGCAGCAGTTTTATAATCACATAAACACTCCTGGAAGTATTAGAATCAATCATTATGGTTACAGGTGTGTTGATTGAGACACAATCAGCATCTGGATTCATTTCCAAGATAATGGTATCAGAATCCAATATTACTCCTACCCAAGCGGAAGTGTCCGTAAATTCTGACTGCAAATGTCAGCAATAAAGTCCATTTTTGAAAATAAGAGGTTTTAAAAATTATACAGTGCTTTGGGGCCAATGCTGGTGCCACCAATACACATGTGGACCTCTGAGTGTCAGTAGAGCCTTTAACAGAAACAAAGACAGCAAATGAGCTGATGAGTCCATCTGCATTACCAGCTGGTGACTGAAAGAGGGGAGCACAAGGGTTTGATTTACTCCAATCTCTTCTAGCACCACAATCCATGTTTTTTCTTCCCCAGCAGTGAGATTTTTGCCATTTTCTGGCCACAGGCGTTTGCTGCTCATGCAGAGAGCTGGCAAGAACCTGCATCCATGTTACGAGTGCCTACTGCAACATCCTAGTTATAGATCAAAGACAAATTTGCTCCCAAAAGAGAATCTCCTCTGCTATAAATCACTCACATGGAGTGTTTTTAGTAGAATCTGTGCAAAGTGGTGTAGTTGTCCTTTGGGTGATGCAAACAGCTGAGGTTGAGGAGAACCTTGCTGCATTTCATCCAGAGACAAAGGCACACCTGTGTTCATGGAAGGACTGTAACTTATTCCAGTCTAGTGTAGAGCAGTGAGGTGATCTTGGCTGTGCAGCAGCTACATGGTTTGTCTTGGGGAAAATTCATACATCTTTTAGAGGTTCTTGCATTGTATCCAGAACCATTGCGAGTGCTCCATGTGTACATAGAGGTAATGGGAGATCATTCATTGCTCAGACTAAATTCAGTTAACTACTCAGCTTGAGTAAAGGGGCAAAACCCGGTTGTGTGAAGCAGAAGATGGGGAAAGGAGAAAATGAAATTTATTTTCAGCAAAGAAGCAACTTTCTTCAAAAGAATTTGTTAGTTAGTAACATACTGCATTGTCTCAGTGAATAGGTGTAAACAGTGTACCATGACATACCATAAAGAGCTGAAATTGCTGTGTGTCTGAACTACTTCTGTGCAGCTATGTTATTTGAAACACACATGTATTAGTAACTGGAAAGATCATCAGAATACATTTTAAGAGAGGTTCAGCCAAAAAGAGGAAACCCATTCTAGCCTACTTGACGAAAGGAGGTCTTAACTGAAGGAATGTGATGTAGCACTCACAAATGAGAGCAAATGGAAATTTCTGTAGTATGGACAGCCACTGACTTTTTAGCACGGTTTCCATGAAGTTTAAACTTGGCAGTGACCTGAAGACCTGATCTTCCATGCTCTCAAGGCTCTCAGTGAGTTGTGTGGAAGGCAGGGCTGATAAGAAATGCATGAAGGAATTGCTGACCTTTCCTGCCCTTTCCTACAAATGCTCTTAACTCTCCACAGATTAAAAATATACTCTATTAGACTTTAGATTAAGAACCTCAGGCCTTGCTCCAGCCATGAAGTTATTATGAGATGTTAGTTGCATCCCCTTCACTCTACAGGAGGGCAGACATTTTACTTAGCTTTATTATAACTACTGGTGCTGTGTGCTGGGCGGCTGAGTCGTGTTAATTCAGGCACAGGCTGGGCAAGTTAATAGTGGCATTTCTGCATCACAGGGTAGAATTAGAATGAGCAAGACTTGCTGAAGTACACTCACTGTATGATGTTTTCTTGGGTAGCTGAATAAATTATTTCTCATTTGTCTTACATCTGTGCCAGGTTAATAACAATAAATGGATTTTGTACCTGACTGGGAATGTTTACGACATTTTTGCAAGACTGAGCCAACATTCAGTTTAGATTAAGGATTCTTGACCGAAGGTTGGGAAGGACCTTTCAGTTCCCTTTATTTCACATGAGGAATATTCATTTTTGGGGTTTGTGGGCCTCCAATGCTGTCACATGCTGTAGAATGAATATTGAGATTAAATAGTCTTCTAAAGATAGAAACATTGACAGTGTGCTAATATTGCCACTGTACCTTTGCAGAAGCTGACAGTGTCCTTGCACGACTGCATCACAGCATCATTAGATTAAAGCCTGCCTGGCTGCTTTTTTTCCTTTTTCTCCTCTGAATCACTAATGTTGCATCCTCCTCCAGGATCCAGTGCTGCCTTGAGTTGGTTATTTGTCTTTACCCTGTGGAGTGCTGTGCAGTCCTGTTTAGTGTCTGTTAGGGAGTTTGTGTGACTGTGAATCAAACGCTGCTATGCTTGCAGCATAGTAAAACATGCTCTAAGTGACTGGGTTTGCACCTCAGGGAAGGCAGCTTGGTGTGATATTCACGTTGCCTAGCTGGAAGTGCTACAGTCAGTCTGTAGCTCCATGGTGACTTAAGCTGGAATGGCTGCAGGGTCCAGTCCCCGTTCTTCTGCTGCACCACTCCCTTCACGCTGTGTGTGGCCTCAGCCTGATCCCACACTGAGCTGTTTTGGCACACTGAGATGGCAAAACCCCACCGTGGCAACAAAATGAGAGAACTGGTTCATGGCAAGAGACAGGGGAATTTCACAGTCAAAGCAAAGGAGGGGGTAGGACCATGCAGGTGGGATTGTAGGGACACAACAGGCACCATTTGTTATCCAACAACTGTTGGACAGACCCAATCCAACAAGCTTGACCAAGTTCAGAAGGTAACATCTCTGAGGGTCTGCCTGGTCAGGAGGGAGAGATGGGCCCCTGCAAGGGGGATTGGCAGCACAGCAGCTGTTCTGGTGGGCCGGAGCCCATCTCTCCCTGTGGTGCTAAAAGGTGCTTAAGGGACCTACACTAAGGGCTTTTGGTGCCTACACTGCTGATTATTGCTCTCCCTTCTCTCTTTCCCATTACAGTCATTTTAACAAGCTGTTGACCACTGGCAGATTCAGAAATGATAAGTAGAAAAAATTCTTAGTTTGCTGATGGTAAACTTGCATAAACTTGCTTGTTATTCAGCATGCCTTTGCTTTCAGTCTCTTCTAATCCCAGCATCTAAAACAGCATCTTCAGAGAACAGAGGTGAATGAAGCCTGGGGGGGTTGAGACCAGTTACTCTCACTTTGATTCTCTTTCCTTTGTACCGTAGTGAGATGACTGACATACTACCATGCTTGACAAAAGATGAAATTCTCTGTCTTGTGTGACCCAGGGAAAAAAAACTAAATAATCTAGGTGACTTTGAACCTTCTGTGGCTCTCTAAATTACTAGCAAAATATTCCTGTTGTTATGTATTCGTTGATTTTATTCAGTGCAAATATCTGGATCAGTTAATTGATCTGGGTTAATTGATTGTGTACACCTGGAGCCTGCACAGACTCCATGGTGGAGCTGCAGCCTAACATGGCAATCCAGGTTTAGATCCATTTGACCTAGAGATCTTTTTTTGTTCTGTCACTTGCTCTCCTGGGACAAATTTGTGAAGGGAGATCCTGTATATCCAGGCAGTAGCTCCTCCAGGGACACTCAGGTCCACAAGGCACACAACCACCTGTATACAGGAGTCTTTGAGATCAAGCCCAAGTAATATTGTGTGGAGTGCTTTATTCTGAAACAGCTTTATCTCAAACAGCTGATAGCCACTTGTTGCACGCTTTGAAGCAGTAGACTTCTTACACATGGGCCTTTTAGTTAAACATATCTTAGTTTAAAATATTCAAAGCCAGGTAATCCTTCATCTTGTGGTACTTCAGTAGCAGATCTCTTTAATCTCTACGTCTGCTAGACAATAACAGTGACAAGGGGGTGTGTAGTTAGTTTAGAAGGTCCGACTCTCTTTATTTTGAATTCTGTCATTTTAGGCAGGATCATCCTTCTTTGAGTTTCTGGACAGAAAAATTTCAAATGTTGCTAATCTCTCAGGGTACTGGGGGAAATCCTTATGGCTTTTTACCTACAGCATACAACAAGTGGGCAGATTTATATCTATTAATCTTTGTTCCAGATTTTCATAAAATATTTAATTGGCTCAAAATTATCATTATGATCAAATAGAGCAGAAACGCTCCGCAGCATGCCACTAAACAAAGGGACTATTGCTGTTACTTTGTGGTCTCCTTTCATAAGGGCACATTTGAGAATACCTTCCTATTCTGGGAATGTGGCTCACCAGGGGAATGACCCGGGGTTACTGGGTTACAGCTACAGGGGTAGCAGCCCGTCAGTGTGCTCTTGGTGTCGAGCAAATTCCAGCAGTACAGCAAGAGCTTAACACGATGGGAGAACATCAGCTTGAGTTTGCCATCGAGTAAGTGCAGTACTGTGATGTGTGGTGATTGAGCTCACGTCACTCTGAGCACCAGCAATAACAGCCCTTGGGTGGCAGGTGTTGCCAGATACTGGTTTAAGATGAAGACAGTCTGGCTGTGAAATACAAGGAGTGGCATCTTCATGTTGCCATCAAAATAACATTCAAAAAAACATTTGCTAAATCATGATGTACCTTAAGCAATACATCAGTGTTTGTTGCAGCACCTGGTACTTCTGTGTCTTGTCTTTTTCTCATCCCTCTTTTCTCCAGTGAGGGGGAAAACTTGCAATACATGATGCAAGGACTTAATGATCCCATCATGGTTTCAAGGCAAGAGGCCATCAGAATGAATCATGCAAATGGTTGTGACAGGACAGCCTATAGTCAATATTGCTGAGTTTAAATTCCTCACTATTCACTTCAGTCCCTGACAAGAGGAGATTCTTCACAGCAAGTCTGTAGGTCAACAACATGCTAGGCTTCTCAGCTCTTGGCTTGGCTGTGAGATGTTTCCCTAAAAACACCTCCTCCTTGGTGTATTGTCAGTGTTTACAATACAAACCCATTCTTGAATTCTTGTAACACTGAAGTTTAACAGCTGACATTTCTGCATTACTATATGTACTATTTATATAGTAGCTTCATATGTATTCTTTATGTTAATATTCTTGATATTCTTTTCTTTGAGTGACTAATTAAAATTATGTTAAATATTCTTCTTTTGTAATGCCACCAGAGTAAAGTGTGTGAAAAATTACATAATGTCACCTAAAAAAGCAGTCATATGAGCCAAAATGATTTTAAGGGTATTTGACTGATTTCTGGAGGAGTATTTCTGTTACTCATTTGAACTCTTGCATCTTAGATTTACCTTTCTAAGATGGGTCTAAGAGGCAACCACCGCTTCTGATTTAGTTCAAGATCTGCAAGTGACAAAACAGGTGAATGGAGAGGTCCTGCACAGGGCTGCTCCTCAGGGATGGCAAATGTGTGGCTTTTCTTTTCAGAGACTGGTCCGTGTGTCAAAATGTAATTTCATAAAGTTACCGTGATAGCTTTTGCCCAGAGGTTTCATTGTCTCTTAAAATGTGTATTGTTTGCATTCATTTGAGCTCCATTCTTTCCAATGCAATTGTCAAAGCAGAGCTTATTCCCCTGTGGGACTGGTATAATTGTGCTCCTCCACATGCACCAAGCTCTCTGTGAAGCTGCTAGTGTAGGCTCTGCTACTGCTGTTCCAAAAAGGTTCCTCAAATTCTCTCAGTGCTGAACTTATTTATGTTTTCAGATGTGAACTTGATATTGTCTGAGTAGAATGTATGCAGCATAATATAGAAATGTCTCTGCGCAGGGTTTAGGAGGAGGCAGGAGCCCCTCAGCCATGTCTGTGCTTTTATTACAGAAAAACAAGATGAAGTTGTATTGTTGAGTCATCTGTTACAGCTGATTTAATTTGTACTTTGTTTTCATGTTTTAAGTGCCTGATGATTTTTTTTTGTCAAGGAGGCAATGGTTTCACTGTTATAAGGCATACTTAGAATTCTGTACTTGTTACCTGTTCTGTAATAGAATATTTTTGCAATTTTTGTTTGGAAATAAAGACTTATTAGGCATAATTGTGGTGGGTTTTTTTTTCTTTTGTGAATTCCTGAGACTAAACAATCAAAAATATGTCTCCTGAGGCAGCAGCATAGAAAATGCATTAGTCTGAATCCTCTAGAACAGTATTAGCAACTGACAGTAGAAATGCGGACAGCTCCTCAAAATTGTGCCAAGAAAAAAAGCAAGCTGTGCTTAAAAGCAGGTATAGGGGGTTGGGGCACTGGTGCATGTGTAAATATCTCTTGCTTAAATGGTACCTTCAGGTGATTTCAGTCTTTTCTGTTCTTGAATGGCAACACAATTAATCATCTTCTTTTGCTACTTCTAATGACTTGAAATACTTCTCAAAAATAATTTATTGAAGAAACGTCGAACAAGGAAAGGAACTAAACAAGAAAACATAATTGTTACCTTCTCCCTCTGAAAATAGCTCTTAAATTTGAAAACTATCTCTAAAAATAACTAAATGCTTCAAAAACAATTATTAATAGAAAATGTTTAAACTATAGATGCAAAAGTTTCTTATAAAAATACTGACCAGTACATGTCTGATAGATGTGTATCTAGTAGATTTCTACGCATATTTTTGTCACTTATCTTGGGGTTTTTTCTTAATACAGGTTTTGGTCACATACAAAGATGCTTGTAGTGAATGAATTTCAAACAGATAAAGTTCAGAGAAAGAATTTTCCCTCCAAGCAACTTTTTACTTTTGTGCAAAAGGCAGCTGTAGAACTTCTGTGCTGCTTACTGTGACTTCTCCAAATAGAAGCTGACTGCCTCGTTGAATCAGGTCAAATACGTACATGCAGCTGTTTTGTGAGGAGGACTGTTATCCTTTAGGGCCCTCTAGGGACTGAACTGCAATTGCCAAATTTTATTGCAGGCAGAATAGAGGTTTAGAGCTGAAAGCTTTTATTTGGACTCATGGACCATTAAGTGGCTTTTGCCCGAAGATTAAGATCTGGATCTTTGTGGCCTATCTCCTTCCCATAGTGCAGGAGTCTTTCCCTGATGATCAGAACCAAAGGGTTTCTTTTGTTTGCTGTGCTGACAGCTGGGATTGCATATATGAGTGATGCAGATGCAAATGTGTCCTCATAATCAGAGCAGGTTCTAAATCAGAAGCGTGATTTCTGCTGAGGAAAGTGTCTTAGAGCTTAGCCATCTCAAATATTTATGAACAGCCAAGTGTTGAAAGAGCAGTACTGCCAGGTGATTAGGACTGCTTGTTCCAAGCACAGAATAACTGAGTGCAGCCCTAGACAAAGCATTGCCTTTTTGTTATCCGCTGTTTAGAAGGGGAACAGTCTGGGAAAAGTGGGCTGGACAAGAGGAGAGTGGGAGGGAAGTGGCTGTGCACTGAGGCTGTGCCTGTCACGTAGTTACCGTACCTCTGGATCACACCAAGCACAGACCAAGATCCTGGGGGCAGAGCACCTAGGGCAGAGTACCATCAAGGTGGCATTCCTGCTGTGGGAAACGCTTGGTCGCTGGTGGTAGAAGGGCTTTAGAAGCAATGCTGCCAGGAGCAATTATATGGTTCAAGACCAGGTTAGGTTTTCCTCTTGCATCTGTCAGGTAAAAAGCGTCATGTGAAGATTTTACAACGTGAGGGCACTGGCTTAGTCCAGAAGAAGAGAGTGGCCAAAGTCCACAAGCTGAAAGCCACGGCAGTGGGCAGGGGATCTGGGATGACAGCAACAGCACAGCCAGCAGCTGGAAAAATACACATAATGGGCTGAGGAAGTCATCAGCATTTTAAAATGTGAGGAGAGATTGCCTCCTTCTCAAGGATCCCAGTATGCCAGTGTTCTGGTAACTAAAGGTGCCTGGGTTTTGAGATACATGGCTGAGTTTTACCTTGCCTCCTCCATCCTGTATCAAGTGTCTACGTTATCTTCACTCTGCACCAGGGCAAATTAACACTAAATAGGAATGTTAAGGTCTAATGGCCACTGCAGACTGATAGATGGAACCATCTGGTTAATGGAGATACCATAATGAAAGCATTAGTTCTTAAGTATAGCACTGCAGATCTTTTATCATGTAAGTGAAAAAAAAAAAAAAAAGGCCACACTCACGACTGAATTTAGGCTGCTGTCTGTTTTCTACAGCACAGGGAAGCAAAACTGAATTAGTCCAGGAGCTCACATACTGCTTCTGTCATTGGAGTAAGAAATGCTGATTGTGCTGGGAAAAAGATAAAAGCATTAGAAATGGAGTAACTTTCATATTTGAAATTACTTTTATTAGGTAATTTGAGAGACTTTTAAGGCAAAAATATTCTGACCGAATTTTAGTCACAAGGCTGCTTGTGTAAATCCAACCCTGCTGGGACAGCAGTTCTTTTTGTTTAATCTTTGTAAGGACAAAAATTGCTCTTTTATTATGTGTAGAGTTCTAATAAAGTAAAATCCCTCAGTAAAGGCCCCTCAGTTTGAATTGCCCCTTTATACTGATAGTTTCTCTTGAACAATATGCATTGTGCAAAACCTGCTGTGAGCCCAAGCAGGACCCCAGAAGTGGCCTGCAGCCTCCCACTGTGTGTGCCCTCCAACAGAGCATGGGCACAGCTCCTGCTTCTGGGCTGCTACCAACCCCCACCCTCGGGGTCCTGCCGGGAAGGTAGGAATGATGGGTCTGAGTCACCTGTAGGAGAGGAAGGATTTGAGGTGGGTGGTGGCATGCTGCTTCAGTAAATGTCCTGAAGTTGGATTATGATGTAAAAGAGAAGCAAAAGGACTCTTACCCTAGCTGGATTTTAAATTAGGTGGTTCTCTTAAAAAAGAAAAAAAAAAAAACCAAACCCAAAAAAAGGGTTTTTACACTCTCACGAAAGGTTCCAAGGCTGGATCAAAAATAAGACAAGGATGTTCTCTGAGGCGTTGGAGTAGAAGAGTAAGAGACAAGGTTTAAGATACTCTGGATATGCTTGTGTGTGATACATCATGGAGAAATGTTACGAAGGAAGGATGAGGGGGTGTGACTATTAAGTGGCAGAGGGAGTGACCTAAAATGGAAGACTGCAGTACTCTGGCGCTGAATTCACAGTTCTCCATCAAACGTGGGTGTAAAGTAATTGCTTTTTAAAAAGCCAAACATGTTGAAACACTGAATGGGTGAGAGTGGGAGGCAGATGGGCATCTCACCTTGCTGTAAAGCTGAGTGAGGTGTCAGGAGGAAATAGCCCCAGACTCATCTCACCACCCACAGTCTCCAGTTCAAGGCAGGGAGATTTGTATGCCAAGCTCCATGGTCCTTAAGTACAGGAGGCTCCTTCATAGTCAGGGTGACTACTTTATATATAAATTCCTACATCATAAACACCTACATTTACTAGATCAGTCCCGTCATGTCCTACACTTTCCCTATCTACATTGAGTGTTTTTTCAAGTTCCTGAATCATAGAGCTCTGAACTCTTGGCCCTATTTGCTTTGCTGTAATACAGATAATAATTTCTAGGATGAAATCTCTTTTTCTGAATACATGTAACATCTTTCAGAAGAGTCTAAAATAGAAACTCTAAGAACATTAACTTAGAGCGCTTTCAAGTTCATCTTACTTGCAGTCCATTAAAGTGAAGTGACAACTGAGGTGTGACATGAAGTAATTATACTGATTGTGTTGTATGTGCTCTGCAGGAGCTGAATGATTTGCTGAGGATATTAATTTCAAAAGTCAGACAGCAAGGGATCAGCTGAGATGAAAGATCACTGCAAAGTGACCTCAGACCAGGGGAAAAGGAGAGGGGAGTGTGGCCCAGCTGAAGGGTTCAGTGCTGTACAGTCTGGCAGTGAACTGAAGTAGATGCTTTTTGACACCAAAGGTGGTTTCCATGGAACTGACTGCAGGTGTCATCACTACAGTTCAAAGTCATCACTGTGGGTTCCCTTGATGGTCTTGGAGAGAAGTGGTGTATAATACAACCAGCTTGTTTTAAGTGTCTAAATTAGCATGTGATAATGAGTCAAAGTTTTAAAAAGTTAAAAATTTCAGCTGAAGGTTAAAAACAATTTGTATTGATTAAGAGGTAAGGTAGAAAAATAGAAGATAAGTTAATGATTATTGGATGACTAAGCTAGAGCTGGGTGATGTATTATTTGCCATTATATACTTGTTTTAAGTTTTGTTTATAGAAGGAAATAGAATAAATGAACTGTCATCAAAACAAATTGAAACTAATAGAACCATGAACAGCACCTGGGTTTCATAATAATTAATCAAAAGTAGGAGATCTTGGGCTGCACCAGAGGGTCACAGAGGCCTGCCAGCAGTAAGAAGGTAGAAAGGTCACTGTGAGGAAGACATTCCTGACTTCATCTTTCAAGACCACCAACCCAATTCAAGAGAAAAACTGCCCATGCATGGAAGACTAATGATCTCATTTTAATACAGAGTGGGGAATGGGAGGTGCTGTGGTCATACATATGTAAGCCATGTAAAACTTTGAGTAATGAATAGGGAGCAAAGAACCTTGTACTTTGCTGGCATGCCTTTAGGAGTCTACTCCCATGCCGCCCACCGGTGTCTGAATAAACATACCACTTTCTAACCTTAATTAGTTAGAGGGTCTTTTGTCTGTGAATACCAAGTTTTAAAGAATCAATAAATCCTAGGTTCCCCGGTTTATGGAGGGAGTGTGGAGTGACTATCTGGGCCATCACATTTGGTGTGCTGGCCCACAGTTCAGTGTTCCACCCTGAGGGAGAGGGTGAATGCAGGTGCAGCCCCAGACTGAGGTACCACTACCTTATTCATACACAGCCATGACTGAAGCCTGATCATTACCCTGTGGCGTTATACCTCGTGAGCAGGGAAATAGCAGCTAAGTAGCAGACTGTGTAACATCCCTTAGAGACAGCATATAATGAGATCAGGTTGATAAGGGTTCTGTGAAAGAGAATCGGTATAGATTAACCTTTGTGAATAACAAACCTAGTGAACTTAATTTCTTTGACCTCTAAAACAATTTTCATTGTCACAAAAAGTTAATCAGAATGTAAAAACTCTTTATCAACTGTTCACTGTTGGAATCAGTATTGGATTTGTGTACTCCAACTGCTGTGCAGCCCTGAATAGACACATTAAAAGTGGTTTAATCCGATTGTACTTTGGCTTTAGCTTAGTTTGTCAACCTAGCAGTGCAAGTCAAACAGCTTTCACTTGGGGATTTTCACTGCTTCTCTTGGATAAATTCATTAGCAAGGCATAAAGTAACTGTGAGGGACTTTGGGAGCCATGGAGAGCTTCCTGACAGAGCCAGAACCTGGAGGTAAGTAATAGCCAGTTCTCAGTGTAACACAACATTACAAAGAGAATTTCATGGAGCTTGACTGGGCAGCATATTCATTGGATCTGGATATCCACACTCACGAGAAAGATGTAAGCAGTAGTAAAACCATGATTTTGTGCTAACAGG
>VZRQ01008601.1:1507132-1517270 GCA_013397975.1 Machaerirhynchus nigripectus | reverse complement strand
CTGCCCCCACCCCCCCACCTCAATATGTTCCACATGGCTTCGTCTGTCATTTGTCAGAAAACATGTCAAACCACTTTAATTTCACTAAAGTGTTGACTTCGCCAAAAAACTGTTGTGGCACACCTAGACCAAAACGGAAGTCTGGAATCGTCATGGTTATCACTGCTAGTTACTCACAGACTTCATGGGAAAACACACGCAGTCCCTGAGCTGAAGGCCCTGGGCTCAACGGCTCTGAGCACATGTCCAAGGATCCCTGGTCCCTTGTGGATTTGGCTGCTAAGACTTAGTCTGTACTGAAGAAGAGCCTGGCCTATCCAGCCTGTCCCAGGGTAACCATCTGGGCTGCCTTCTGTAGTCAGAAACAGGCCTTTTATGCCATCCATCACAGCACTGTTATGCTTCCCTGACAGCAAAGAGACAGTTTGAACAAGAGGTTTAGGATTTTGGCAGCAAAAATAAGTGAAAAGATCACCTTGCTTACTGGTTAGGGTTGTATCCTTGCATGGCACCAGTAACTGCATCAGTACTCCAGCCTGTGCAGCACGGGTACTACCCACAGGTGACAGTGAGAAGGGGTGCCAAGCAGTTCATGGCCATCAGGAATCTTTTCTCGCTTTCCACACACCTGGAAATGAGGTGAGACATTGCAGTTCAGATGGAAGGATGCCTTTGTAGGGAACTTTTCAATCTTTATGTAGTGGGAGTAGACAGTGATCCCTGGTTTTCTCTATGGCAAAGCACTTAGTCCTATATTATTCCCTCTTTGAAATGGGGACAATAACACTTGCACATCTCCCAGTGGTGTTATGGGAGTAGATAGTGCATCTTGAGGTCTATTTATGTCCTGTATGATGGAGACCATGCATGACCTGCAGACAGACCGTATTTCCTGTCCCTGAAAATGGCAGTTTATCTCTTGCTGCTGTTTCACAGTTTAATCTATACTTGGTTGGCTATGACATAAAGCACAACTGGACAGTGTAGACATGTAGTACTATTATTAATGAAATTTAAATTACAAAGATAGGAAACATCAAAAGATCAGGGTGAGAATGTAACATTTTTGATCAGCCTTTCTCCTGCATTTTTTTACTGTTTAAGTTAAACCAGAAGTGTTTCTTTCTTCCTGTAGTAATCACCCATCTCCAAGAAGTGAAAATACTCTTTCAAAACTAATAAATGAGAATCTATTTGCAAGGATATTTATTTATGTGCCTGGCACTTCAAGGTGCTTAGAGGGTAATCTCAAACTGTGAGCTCTGTTCTGTGTAAATTTAGAAGCGATTTTTCTAAATGTCAAGTATTTATTACATGAGAAAAACATTTGGAGTGTAGAGCAGGTCCCCACTGATATACAGTGCATTTGGGGAAGGGCTCCTTGGATGAACAGAAATAGTATTTGAGAGATGAAAAGCAAATTCTCTTTTTGAAATTGCTTTGTGTACATGGAAAGGAGCTTGAACAAAGGTAGAAGGCCAGTTCAGTACTCTGCTTTGTCTCATGCATAAATTAGTGGTTTTCCAAACCTTTATAACCTTTATACCAATCTATCTTTTCTCATCCTGCAGCACTGTTACTTCCTCTGCTTCTCCTTCTTACCCTCATAACAGCTCCAGCAGGCTCCATTCAGACCACAGAACGCAGAATTTATTTGTGTAGGATTCTACCCGCATAATGCCTTACCTTAATGTCAACATATCTCTAAGTTTGAAGCAGTAAAGTTCCACTCTCCAACTGCAGGCTGATGATATGAAATATAAGGGACACTGATCTATTGTGAGAAGCCTGTGATGACTGTTGTTTTGCATGGAAATATGAGAAGCATCAGAAGCAAAGGAAGGAACAACTGAAGGTGGCCTTACAATGACATCAGCCAGCTCCCTCAGCACTCAGTGGTACATCCTCTTGGAGCCCAGGGGTTTATGTGTGTCCAGTTTGTTTAACTGTTCTCTGACCTGCTTCTCTTCCACCAAGGACATCTTCCACGCTCCAATCTTTCACGCTGGTCCCTGGGGATTCCTGAATTGTGTCTTTTTAGCAAAGGCTGAGATGAAGAAGACATTAGGTACCTCAGCCTTGTCCATGTCCTGTGTCACCAGAATGCCTGCCCCTTTCAGCAGCAGGCCCACATTTTCAGTAGTCTTCTTTTTGCCCCTTATGTATTTATGGAAGCTTTTCTTGTTGCTCTTGACATTCCTTGCCAGAGTCAACTCCAGATGTCTTTGGCTCTTTCCTAACCGTGTCTGTTTGCTCAGAGGGTTTCTTTACATTTATTGCAGGTTGCATGACCCTAATTCCACTTTCTGCATACTTAATTTTGAGGTCTGAGTTTTTCCAGAAACTCCTTAACAATCCACACAGGCCCCCTGACATTTTTGCTTGACTTCCTATTCTCTAGGATGGATTGTTCTTAAGCATAAGGAAGGTGATTGCTCAATATCAACCAGCTTTTTTGGACCCCTCTTCTTTGTAGACTTCTATCCCATGGGACTCTTTCAAACAGATCCCTGAAGAGGTCAAAGTGTTCTCTCCTAAATGCCAGGTTGGGATCTTGGTCTTTGCCCTGCTGTCTCCTCTCAGGGTACTTAACTTCACCATCTCTTGGTCACTGCAGTCAAGGCAGCCTTTGACTGTCACATCCTCAGGGAGCCCTCCCTTCTTTGTAAGTGTGAGGTGTAACAGGGCACCTCTCCCTACTGGCTCCTCTATCACTGGGGTCTGAATGTTTTCATCAATGCTCTCCAGGAACCTCCAAGGTTGTGCTCTTCCTCCAGCAGATATTGGTATGGTTACAGTCTGCTGTGAGGACCAGAGCCAGAGAATGGGAGGCTGTGAAAGGCCTCATCTATTTTTTCTTCCTGATCAGAGTAGACACCCTCTGCAACAGGCACCTCCTTCCCCATGGAGGTGCCTGATACCTTGGGCTGGGGCTGCTTCATCTGTCATTCTGCAGCAGCCTGCCCTGTTCCCTGGCTGGGAGAGGTGGGGCAGTCCCTGATGGTTAAGTCATTCCCTGTCAGCGCATGTGGGGAGCATCCACAGTGCTTGTTCATCTGCTAAGTCAAGGTAAGTCAAGGTCTGTGGATAGAGGTCCTGTGTTTTATTAGTCCATCTAATAAAGTTGGGGGAAAGTGACAAAATTTCATCTGAAAGCTTTTCTTCATGTCAGAAACAGATGCTGTGAAGTTCAAAGCAACTGCTCCAAATTCAGTTAGGTACATAGGAGTTCTACTACCTATAGAAGAAAAGGCAGCTAGAGAATTATGGGTAAAAGAAGAGAAAAGCTAAAAACTTTTAGTGGTGGAAATTATATAGCAGTTGCATCACACACACACACAAAAAAAGAAACCAAAACCAACCAACCAACCAACCAAACTGCAACCATAGAAGCCAAAAAAATTAAAATGCTGTTAAGACACAAAAATATTTTTTGAGACACTTTATGTCCTGGTTTCATGTGGGAATAGGGTTAATTTTCTTCCTGGTATCTGGTATAGTTCTCTGTTTAGGATTCCATATGAGAATAATGTTGATAACACACTGATGTTTTGGTTGTTGCTGAGTAGTGCTTGCACTGAGCCAAGGACTTTTCAGGGTCTCGTGCTCTGAAAGTGAGGAGATAGCTGGGACAGAGACCAGCCAGGACAACTGATCAAACTGGCCAAAGGGATATTCCACACCATAGAACCTCATGCTCAGGATATAAACTGGGGGGACTTGACCTAGAGGGGCTGAGCTCAACTCAGGGACAGCCTGGGCATCAATCAGCGGGTAGTGAGAAATTGCATTGTGCATCACTTTTTTCTCCTGGGTTTTATTCCTCTTTCTTTTTCTTTTTGTAATCTTCCTTTTCATTGTAATTATCATTAGTAGTAGCAGTAGTAATATTTTCGACATTACCTAAGTTATTAAACTGTTCTTATCTTAACCCCTGGGTTTTACCTTTATCTGATTCTTCTCCCCATCCCACTAGGGGTGAGGGGACACAGAGCAAGCAAGTGGCTGTGTGGCACTGAGTTACCAGCTAGGGTTAAACCATGACACCATATTAAACTGAGAACTGCCCGCTATCACGTTGACTGTCATGGCTGTCAAGGAAAAGGAGAAGGAGAAGGAGAAGGAGAAGGAGAAGGAGAAGGAGAAGGAGAAGGAGAAGGAGAAAGAAGGAGAAGGAGAAGGAGAAGGAAAAGGAAAAGGAAAAGAAAAAGGAAAAGGAAAAGGAAAAGGAAAAGGAAAAGGAAAAGGAAAAGGAAGAACAAAAAACTCATAGGAAATCACCACCCAAGTTTAAAAGGACAGTAAAAGGAACTGCTAGTATTTGACAAAAGTCATGTCCAAATGGGAAACCCAGGAAAATCTGGCAGTTGAAAAGTAGGTCTCTAATGAGATGGATCAAATACCTGTTCAAGTGGCAAGTTGCTAATAAAAAAACACTTTCAAGCACATCCAAACAATGATGTCTGCCAGAAATTCAGTGCAGCTTCAAGTGAGATAATCAAGAAGTTAGAAGGATTACTCAGCAAAAATAAGAAAAAAATCTTAGATGAATGCATCTCATTAACGAAAAGGTGAAGGAGCCCCCTGTGACAGATGAAGAACAGTCTTGAAGTAAAAGGTTTTGAAACAAATCAATACATTGACAGGTAGGAAGAAGACAGGATGGCAACCATCAAACAGCTCTGCAGCAACTCAGCATGGAACTGCTAATTTGTGAACTGCAGTGCACCCGGTGTCAGAGGAACAGACAATGGTCGGTATCACTTCAGACTCTTAAAAAGAGGCTTGAGGGTGATGCTGAAATCTAGAGAGCAATAACGCTAATGTTTTTACCTGGCAAGATCAGGAGGAACTGTGAGAGCAGCTGTGCTGGGTAGGATTCCTCATGGATTTTTTCCTGGGGAAGTCACACCTCATGGATGTGGTGGAAACATCTATAGGATTATACAAGCCTTGTGGGTAAGGGTGGGGCAGATGGAAGATTTTGTCAAAAATCTTTGCATAACAATCACTTCAGGTTTCTAAGAGATACAAAGGTCGTATTCTGCCTGTTTTAAGCTAGAAAGCAGGAAGTGACAGAAATAATGGAGAGCCTTCACTGTGGAAGGAAGCTGTGAGTGGGGTACCACAAGTATTCATACATTGGACTTTACCATTCAATACATTCCCCAGGGACCTAGCCAAGGCTGTCTGGCTGGTTGACAAAAGAAAAAAGGGCAATCAGTATTAATGCTGAGCTCAAAGATGCAGAAGGGTATTGTGTCCCTAGATAACTGGGTGATCAAATTGGAAATGAAAATTTAATGTCACTGATGGCAAAGTAGGGGAAAAAATAACTCATAGCTATTAGTCCTTAGGAAACAGATTTTGAGTCACTTTGGATAACTTTCTAAAAACATCAGCCCAGTACCGAGCAGTGATCAAAAAAGTAGCTAGGATATTTTTACTTATTTTGAGCACAAAACAGGAATTCTCATTATGTCACTCTGTATTGCTCCAATGCACATGTTTTGAAGATCACATGTTCTTAGCCATCTTGTTTTCAATAGATCATAGCAGAGCTAGAATAAGGAGTAGAGTGATGAGGATTATTAGGGTTACAGGGTGACTTCCTGATGAGAAGGCAGTATAGATGTTGAAACATGCAGAAGTGCTGGAGGAGAGCGAGTAGAAAATCAGACTCATAAAACATTTTGGGTTTGAAGGGACCTTAAAGGTCATCTAGTTCCAACATCCCTGCTGTGGGAAGGGATACCTTTCACTACACCAGGTGCTCAGAGCCCCATCCAACCTGTCCTTGAACACTTCCAGGGAAGGGAAATCTGTCAAATGAGGGATAACATGGAGGGGGTTGAATGCAGGATGATTATTTACCAGGTTTCATAACACAAGAACTCCTGGTAAGTCAACAAAATGATCAGACAATAAGGATAAAAGGATCAAAAGGAAATGTTCTTCCCTGGTATATTGTCATATTATGAAATACATTCTGTTAGAAGCTAAAAATATAAAACTACTCAAATCAAGTCAGACAATTTCATCAATGGTCTGGATAAAGCCATCAGCTCAAAAAGCCCCTGAGTTTCTCTTTGCCTGAAAACAAAGGCTGTTCCAGGGATTGGAGCCCTGTTTCTGGTGCCCTTTTTCCCAGCAAGCTCTGTAGGAGGCCAGGCAGATCACTAGCCCGACCCAAAATGGCTTTTAATATGTTCTTGTAGAGCTCTGGCCTTTACTTCCCCTCCCATCTGCCAGGCCACCACTTTCTATGGATCCTCTTCATGACTGGTCGGTATAATTTGATACAATGAAGCTAAGTTTCCTGGAAGATGTGATCCTTCCCTTCTGCACAGCCCTTGCAGTGCCATGTCCAGGTCTGGGCTCCCCAGCACAAGAGAGAGATGGATGTACAGGAACAAGTCGAGCCAAGGGCCATGCAGACAGTGAAGAGCTTGGAGTACGTGACATATGAGTAGAGGAGGCTGAGAGAGCTGGGATTCTGTGGCCTGGAGAAGAGAAGGCTAAGGGGAATCACATCAATTTACATCACGTAAGTACCTGGTGGCAGGAATACCAAAGGCAAAGCCAGGCTCCCCTCAGTGGTATCCAGTAGAAGGGCTAGAGGAAATGGGCATGAAACGAAAACCAAGAAATTCTTTTAAGAAAAAGCTTTATCATTTTGAGAATAGCTGAATACTGAACAGGGTATGTCCATGATAGATGCATACCTTACCAATGCAAGAATTTCCCACTCCAGACCCCTCCTAAATCACAGTCCAGTATTTTTTAGCCTAAAGGATCAGGGAAAGTACTTTGTGTGGTACAGAAACACACTTCTGCAGCCACCCAGCTGCAGGGCACTACGGGCTGAGAGGAAAAGCTGGGGGGGGCAGCAAACCTGTCATGCACTCACGCAAGCATCATCAAAGAAGGACTGCTGGAACAGAAGGCATGTTTGCAATTACCATTACCAATTTTTAAAACTAACTTTAAAAATATTATTGTAATGGTTTACAGTAGGTGTGAGACAAGTTATTTTTGCAGTATTTAAACAATAGCTGGGGATGGGAATGGAAACCTGGTCTGCACATGGAGTGCTTCAGACAGCAAAACCTCCCCATAGTACTCACTTTTCCATGTATTATAAAGCTGGTTGTATAAAAGGGCAGAGATCTTCTAGCTCATACATTCCTCGGACACCCATGAAATCTATAAGGTGTCAAGTTGGGAGGTCTGGGCTTCAAACCCTCCCCTTAATTTGGAAAATATGGACTTTGAATCTGGGTCATTCTCAGATCTTGTATATGGCCTCCACCCCACTGCCAGGTACAGAGACACACACCCCCATCTGAATTTCTGCAAGATTCTTGACTGGGTCTGGCTGAGATGGAGTTCACTGTCTTCACAGCAGCCCCAGGGTAGCTGTGCTTTGGATTTGTGACTAAAGCAGTGTTGGTAGTGCACCGATGTTTCGGCTGTCGCTGCTCTTTGTTTCCCACTCTGACCCATCAACAAGTCTGGCTGAGAGTGGGAAAGACACTGGGAGGGAACACAGTTGGGACAAATGACCTTCATTGGCCAAAGGGATATTCCATACCATACAATGCCATGCTCTGTCAGCTCAATCATCAGCAATAAAGACTGAGGTAAAGCAAGAAGAAGGCTTCCAAGGTGGCTGTTTTTCAGAGACCAGCTGGTCCTCTGTCTGGCTGTGGAGCATAGTATGTGATTGCCTTTATTTTTCCTGGAGTTTTCCCCCACTTTTTTCTTCACCTGATAAACTGTCTTTATCTCCACTCACAAATTTCCTTACTTTGGTTTCCTTACTTTCCTTTTTCGTCCGCCATCCCACTGGCAGTGACAAGGAGAAGCAAGCATTTCTGTAGGTGCTTGGCTGCTGACCGAGTTCAACCCACCACTCTTTGCCATCCTGAAAATGTATTTATATGCTCTCTGTCACGTCTGAGACAGCTTCCTGTCTCGCAGACAGTAGCAGAGAATAACTGCAGGACAGTTCTTGGGGAAAGCGGAGTCTCTCCCTTTGCAGCCACACCATTCACCCTGTATCGTTCACTGCAGGCAAGGATCCACCAGCAAGAAGAAAGGCTCCATGCAGGCTGTCCTTGCCTTGCAGTTCACGTCACCCACCACAGGGAGACAGCTGCAATACATCTCTGAAAAAGAAACCAGCCCAAAATGTCAGGCTGAGGCGTTTGTACGGAAAATATGACACCCCACTGTGCAGAGATGTGGCTGCTGTGGATTTGCCCTTTCCTTAGGCAATGAGTTTGGTTGCTGTGGACAGAAGCCCACAAGCAACTTTTTCCTCTGGCCTAGGGAATGGCCTTGGACTGGGTTGTGAGGGGGCCTGTTAGCCAGAGCACTGCTGCCCTTAGTGCGGAAGGAGGGAACTTGGAAAGGAGGATGCAATATGCTGCAGAGAGGAAAAGAGTCTTACGGCTAAGGTAACTCTACACTGTTGGAGAAACAGATTTTTCCATGTTTGTGCTACAGCTTTCCCAACTGAAGCTGAGAATTTCACTTGAACTGTGTTTTACATTGGTACCCCATAATGTGTGAGCTTCATTTTGTGGGGACCTAATCTGAAATCTAGACTGGGAAAGTACCTGGACCTGAAATCAATAAGTGCCTTAAAAGAACAGAGTGCTAACCACCTTCCCAGTGGACCCCTGAGGTTGGCTTCCACTTCTGAGCTTGACTGCTGTGCTCCATGGCCCCATGTTTGAAACAGGGCTGACAATACCCCACCTCTCGCAGGGGTGTTGCAAAGGATCATGGCGAACAACAGAGGGTACTCTAGAGGAAATTAAAAATACAGACTCTTTAAAGCAGATGAACTGGGGAAACACACAGGCAGGGCATCTGAAATGCTCTAGCAATGAGCAGTGGGGATTCCTGAAGTGCTGTTGGATGTCTGCACTGCCTGAGACAAGGTCCATAAACTTGCAGCTCAAATCTGTAGGTTTATGCATGAGCATAAAAGGACCAAATGAAGAGTGAAGATGTAATTTTATTTTTGGCACTTCCTAGTTCTGCATGCATGACTGCACTCAAGTAAATGTCTCTTAGAGCAGTTTTTTGTATGCAAATTACTTAATTTTTTTTGTAATATCCAGGCTTCCCTTCCCCTGTGGATGGATTTCATAATTAAAATCTCCAATACTTATTAGGGCACCAGCAAAATTCTCTATCCAGCCACTCAACTGTTCATCCTCTCCAAACATGGGAATTTATATCCTCTGGATGCTTGCCCTTCCAGCAGCTGGCATAAGCAAGCCATGGCCAGGAGCAGAACCTTCCCAACACCAGGTGTGCTCCAGCAGGATGTGATCTCCAGGCATCATTGGGTCCTTGGTGACTGCCACCAACAGCCCTGTGACAGGGACGTCAGCCACATGTGTCTCCACGCTCCATGGGAGCCCAAAGGGGATTGAGAATTTACACAATATGTTTAAATGACTAATGGGAAAACAGACCAGTCTCAAAGTGCCCAGTAACCCACCTACATGTGGGACCTTGCACCTGCAAATAGGACTCTGAATATGAGCCCTGTAAGTGCTCTAATTCAAGGTGCTGGGCCTGGACTGGTGGGATTTGGCCCATACCCCAGCTGGGAAGTTTCACAATGGGCTGGGATCAGTGGTTTCCTATCAGCAGTTTTCTGAAAGTTCCTCGGGTGCTTTTGTGGCTTTTCCCAGACCCTGTCAGTCCGGGGGGCAGCACCTTGCAGCCTGAGGCCCAGCGAGGCCAGCCCCACCGCCAGCACTGATGGACAGCTTTCCACCATGCTGCCAGCAGGCGTCAGCCAAAGCGTCCTGGGCAATTTAACTTCACAGTTAAACATTCAGACCCTCAGAGCAGTCTTGAACTTCCTCCGTGCAGTTAAATACAGATGTTCCCACCCAGCACAGTATGGCATCAGTGAAAGCATCAGATTTGTTTACAGATGTAACAACTGAAAAGAGCTGCCACAAGGAGGGGAAGAGAGAAGGCCAGAGCCTTTGGCTGGGACAGAACTGCGAGCACTCTGTGAGCCAGGTAAGTGTGTTCAACAATTAAATATTAGACAAGAGAGAGATGAAGGAGAGGAGGGGAGAGGAGAGGAGAGGAGAGGAGAGGA
>VZRQ01008601.1:1495379-1506822 GCA_013397975.1 Machaerirhynchus nigripectus | reverse complement strand
AAAAAAAAAAAAAACAAAAGAAAGAAAAAGAAAAAGGAAAAAAGAAAAAGAAAAAGAAGAAAAAGAGAAAGAAAAAAGGAAAACAAGAAAAAGAAAAACAAGAAAGAAAAATAAATGGAAAAAGAAAAAGAAGAAAAATAAAAAGAGAAAAAAGAAAGAAAATGAAAAAGGGAAGGAGGGAAAAACATATTTGCTGTATACTAAAGCAGACCAACTGGATGGCAGAAGAACTGCATTAGCTACATGTTCCCAGGGCCTTGGAATATGGAGTCTCTGCTAACAATTTCCATGTTTTGCAAGATTATTTAAAAAGAACAAAAAAAAAAAAAAGAGAGGAAAACAAAGTTCTGGCTACATGAGGCAAAATAAACTAAATATGAGGATTCTCAATTATCTGGAGGATTAATGTTGTTGACTGTGGGAAGAGCTCACGTGTTTGGAGGCACTCACTATGTAAGCTCACAGGAGCAGCTTTGTGGGGCTCGTTGGAGGGCAGGACAAGCGCCTGGCAATCGGTGGGGGCTGCCCCACTTGGTGCAGCTGCTGCCCACACTTACTGGGATGTGAAATACAGTTCTGAGGTCAGCTGCTGGCTCAACACTTAGCAGCTTTCAGTAATTATATACGAGCATAAGGCTGGTGCCCCTAGATCAAACACTGAGAAGTTTACAGAGCCACTGTCCACTCTCCACCATGAGGGTGCTCTCGCACTTGCAGGAACATGGGTTTTTGAGGTCTCCTGCAATCTTCTTATCCCCTAGGCAACTAGGTTTATTTATTTTTATTTATTTTCCTATTTATTCCCAGGACTGAGAGCTCTGCCACATGCCTGTGTTCTGAGTAACCCCAGACACTGAAGAGCCAGGAATAACTCCTTTGCTGCAGTCAGTGCTTGCTACAGACACTTCTTTTATCTACTGAGTGAAGCAATCAAAGGCAACAGAAAGTATTGAGCCAGGTAGCTGGTGGCAGAGGGGGAGCAACATCTGAAAGACTATCACAGCCTCCAGAGGTCAATGTGCATATCAAAAAGCACGCTGTGCTGTGGGTCTCTGCCCAGAGCCACCGAGGGTCCCCACCAGCCCCTAGTGGAGCTGGCTCTCCCTGCCTGCATGCTGCCAGGTGCCACCAACCAGGGCTCTAACATTATTTTAGCTGCAAGAAATTACATTTAGCATTGGCTCAACTTTTCCAATACCTAGATCCAGAGAAAGACCTAAGCAGTCTGCAACAGGCAGGACATCAGCCCATTATTCCACACTTGTCCTAAAAGGGTGTTGATACCTGTGCCTATAAAGTATTCAAAATGAGATATTACACGTGCCCCAAGCTGGCGCTATCACTGAAAAGACTTCCCATCCAAGCTCATTTGTGCTTTATTAGTCTGGATGTTGAAAGGTAGTAGAAAACCTGGTGTCTGTAATCTCTGCAACATGGAAAAGGCTGGGTTCAGTCTCCATTTCTAGACGGACTATCCTACCCACCATGTGGTGAACCAGGTCAAATCTGTTCTGCTTTGCTGAGGTGAAAGCTGTGGCTGAGGCTTGGGTTCAGGCACTCTCCTCAGAGTCACTTCTGGCCCTTTTGCAGGAAGGAGTCACCAGAACAAACAGACCAGCTGCAGGACTTTTCTCTTGGGAAGCACATAAAGCACCAAGCTGGACAGGGACATATCCCAGCCTAATGGATTTATATGTATCATCAGCCCATGTTTGGTGTAACAGCAAAAACTCCCCCCTGGCCTGATGGGAAGTGGGAGGCTGAAGTCTTTGAACACTTACTAGAGAAAAGTGAGGTAAGAACAGCACCATGCCTTGTTTGAAAATTTAGGTACTTTTCTGCTGTGAAGAACAGCTTCAGCAGCTTCTTCTCCCAGAGTGGCTCAAAGACGTAAACTGCCCTCATGCCTAGGTTTCAGGTTTCAGGATGCTTGTGTGTTGGAGCTGCAGAGGGTTTCAGCACACCCCAGGGACTGCCCACCTCCCTCTTCAGTACCCTGGCTGCAGGACTCCTAACCTGGTGCTGCCAGGAACTGGAATGAGAAAAGCAGACTCCTACTGCCCCCACACCCCCTCCCGTGCCTGCACTGCATTCAATTAGTCCTACGCTTGAGCCAAGATAAGAATAAGGATGGAAAATGAGTAAATTGTTTTCATCCTTATCAGATGGAGGTAACAGTAAGTTTTTCTTACAGATCAGTTCCCAACTACTAGCAAGAGTGTCTGTACTACATGGAAGTACTACCCTTACCCTGAATGCTATTCATATTTGCTCAACAGTTTCAGTTTGCATTTACTCATTCCAGAAAATTTGTATCTTAGTAAAAGCTTACGGGAAGCAGGCTTTACAGAAGTAATACAGAACACAGTAGCTACTTTCATGGGGCTGTGGTGTGGGTCTTTATTGTGTCTAAATTTGAGAAGTATGTTGCTCTTCAGAAGAAAACTTAAGCGTTCAGAGAGGACTTCAACTTCCACTACTGCCATGTGGAAGACTATGGCAAGGCAGAGCGGAACCTGCATTTTCACTGATGTTCAGCAGAGAACACCAAGTATGGTGGCTCTCCTTTTGTAAAAGGGGTTTAAGGAAAGTTAGCCTCTCCTAACCCTCACTCCAGCCAAAGCCTTCATTTAGCTTCTGTAATACCAACAAGCCTTTGGGAACTAGCTTTTCCTGGAAAAGTAAGTTAATGCACCAAGTCAGCTGTTAACTTCGCAAGGTGCTGTCTGAGATAAGGGCTCACGTGAACTATTTCTCTGCTACGTAACTACTGTGTTTTATAAAGCCAAGTTTTAAAGTACTTCAGGCATTCTGACACTTAGTAACTGCATTAACTAGTATATGGAAGCAAGATTAATTTTTATTAGCTTGAAGTATCATATTTTATTCAAGTGATAAGAAATACCATAATACATTACGCATCTGCCAGTTATAATCCATTTTAATTGGTTCCAAAACCTAAGCAGTAAATGAGTAAGACAGTTTATCTAGTTTAACTGAAAAAACAGCATTCCACACAGCCAGTACTAGAGATGTCAACCGTATAATAATTCCAGCATTCTGTTGTTATGGCTTTCCAGAAAGTCATGGAGTTAACAAATTAGAACACATCAAGAGCCATTTTCCAAAGATTTATTGAAGTAGCGACAGGTTGCTCATACTGTGCTGGAAAAAGCAGTTTTATTGAATTCAGATACTTAAAAACAGTATTGCAGCACAAGATATTGCTATTTGTAAACTAGGCTCCATTGTAAACTCTAATCCTTCAGGGAGAGTCAGTTTGTAAGATCTAAGACCTATTTCCTAGCATAATCATCTTGCGCTCATGGAAAAACTGCAGAAAGGCACTTGAAAGCTGTTTCTTCCTTTAAGACATGGACTTCTTCAATCTTGCTGGTAAGAATTTCTCCTTTAGTAAGTATGCATCGTCACTTCAGCTTTACTCCAAGTCATCATGATGCTGGGAAGTCTCATTAATAACCTAATGAAAAACAGAAACACTTGCGTTAAGTTTTAGTAGGAAGATTGCTGTGGGCTTTTTAAGAGTTAGAAGTGGAACATCCACTTCCAAAATGTGAACAAGCAGGTATCAGCTCTCACTTATGAGAAATTCTAGTTTGTAAATAGCATACAGAAACCATTTACATTTTATTTACTTACACCAGCAACAGCATCTCATCTTAAGCAAGTAAGGTACCTGTGTTTCCTGCCACATGTTTTCCTAAGGAAATCTTTCAGGAACTTGCTAACTCAGCTGAACTTAAATACTCAATACACACGTAACAGTCATCAACTTACAGTTTTACTATCAGATGAATTTTGATTTTTTTTTTTTTAGAGAATCCTGTTTGCTATACCTGCATGTTCAGTCACACAGCTTGGAGTGCCAATTGCTGCTCTACTCAATACTTACTACCATGTACAAGCTGCAGTAAGCAGTAGACAAACTTAAGAATTTAAGGTAACCAGCTGTGATAGAAATAAAATTAAAGTTACCACCAACCTGTCCATCTCTAGTTTCGACGGTCTTAATTAGAAGTGTTCTCTTTGAGTGAGTGTCAACCATTGGCTGAGACTCAATGTTGGTTTCTGCAGAAGAAGATGTATTATTACCAATAGTCTAGAGGAAGTGTCCCCTCAAAGAAATGAGGTGTAACAGATTTTAGTGTCTACTTTCAGAATCCCAATTTAGTATAAGCCAGGTCTTCTGTATTTTCTCTCCGTGCACCTTAAAGCACTTTTAGCAGGTATCCAAATTCATTACTTGCTATGTACCAATATTTAAAAATATGTGTCCAGGAACAAAAGAGCTGCTACCATCCAAGGTTAAGTAATTGCAAATACCGTAGTTAGATCCAAAAAGAGTATTCACAACCAAATGCACTTATACAAGTTCAAAAACCAACATAAAAGGAACTATCCAGAACCCTCATGCTAATGATAGAGCAACTGCCTAAACTGAAATAGCATAAACAGCTTACCTCTCAGATTCAAAGCAGCAAAGGTTGGAATAGGCATGTTAATCCTGAAGGAAAAAAGAAATGGATAAAATCAGACATGGATATAAAGTATCTCCTAGTAATTACTGGGTTTAGAAAAGTGTCTGCATGTGATTACCTGCTCTCTTCACCCTCCAGCAGTTTTCTGTAGGTGGCAATCTCAATATCAAGGGCCATCTTTACATTCAGCAGGTCCTGGTACTCGCGGAGATGGCGAGCCATTTCTTCCTTCATGTTCTGAATCTCATCCTGCAGACGGCCAATAGTGTCCTGGTAGTTAGCAGCTTCAACAGCAAAATTCTCCTCCATTTCACGCATTTGGCGCTCCAGGGACTCATTCTGGAAAAGAATAGTGAAATCAAGCACTGCTGCAGTTCAGTCACTCTTCCCCACGCTGAAGACCCTTAACATTTTAAAAAAAGGAAAGTTGTGCTACATTAGCATACTTTCTGAAAATGCCCAGACACGTCCCAAATTTTCATCTCCTTACATTCCCTTTGCAAAGTCAAGGAGGGTTATTCTGCTATGTGATCTGAGGCGTGCCACGTATGTGTTCTACCAGGTTGCAAGTCCAACACATGCAGTTCAAGTCAGCACGCAAGCAGTCCTTACTAGAGGAGATTTACAGGTGTGCTAAACACTGTTACATCAATTTCAAGCCTGTCTTTAAGGCAGTCACATTCTAGCAACAGCAAAATTTGCACTTTCACTGCTCCTCCAGGTTTTTTTTTATAACTTTAGCTGTACCTGACAGACAAGGCATAAACACTTTCAGAAAGTGCTAAATAAACAGCGAATATTATACCACGAGAATCAACTCATTGTTTACAGCTTAAAGAAGACTAGTTCAGTGTCTCAATCTAGCCAGTGCACTGTTGTGCATGCACACAAACTGAGCCCATAGTATCCTTTCCAAAAGTACTAATATGCTGCTGAATTGCATGGCAGATCACCTGCGTTCACATCCAAATTCACAATTAAACTGCAGTGCAGTGCTTAAAGCTGCAATGAAGAAGAAAAACTGCTGTTTTCTACTTACGCTTCCCTTAAGAGCATCAACTTCACAGGTGAGAGACTGGATCTGTCTGCGGTACTCATTGGCTTCCTGCTTGGCCTGGCGCAAGGCGTCATTGTTCCTGTTAGCAGCTTCAGAGAGATCTGCAAACTGGAAAACCCCAGGCTGGTTAGCATAACACTTCAACAGAAATGGCGAAACAGACTTTCTGTGGACACAGCAGTTGAGGGCAACTGAAGGTATTACAAGGGTTAGCACCTGAAATGCTTAAGTATTAGCAGTACTCTTAACATGCCTCTCTATTTCTAATTGTTATATTAGAATCCATGGCAAACTTTCATACTTGTTTCCCCACCCTGTACATTTCCCATCTTTTCATCATTTTTTCACTTATTTCTCCAGTACTTCATCCAACATCTGCTTTCAGGTACAAGCACAGGAAAGACTCCCAGTGTGCACCCGTTACTTTGACGCTGTAGTTATGGCACAAAATGTTTTCAGCTGTACCTTTCCCAGACTAGGATTTAAAGAAAGACTGTGTGTCAGTTATGTTGTTCATGTCCATTAGGGCAACTGAGGGAACAGCAAGTGCTATAGCAAAGCTGTTAAACGCAATTAGTTCCAGTGCCTGATGCATTTTACTTACTTTGGACTTGTACCACTCTTCAGCTTCTTGAAGATTCTTAGCAGCAACACTTTCATACTGTTGGCGAACATCACGCAGGGCAGCAGTAAGATCAGGCTTAGAAACATCCATATCAATTTGGATGTGCTGTTCCTGGAGCTGGGCCTGCAGTTCTCGGATTTCCTTAGAGAGAAGCAGACACTCAACATCATTGCACAAAAGCACACAGATCATACACAGGTGGGGACTCTGGGACAGAACCAGCTGAGTGCTTCCTTGCTAGACAGTCTGCATCTAAACACAGACCTCATTTCTCAGCTTACCTCATCATGAAGCTTCTTCAAGAAGACAATCTCCTCTTGCAGGGACTCAACTTTGCGTTCAAGATCAAGACGTGCCAGAGAGGCATTGTCAACATCCTGATGAGAGAGAAGAATGATTCATAATCCTAGAAAACTGATGAAGGAAAGTCTCTTACAGCAACTTCAGCAGCATACAGACTGATGCTATATCTGAGCTTTTTGACAAGACAACAGGAAATCAAAACCTGTAAAAAAACCTTTTTGCCATCTCCTACCCTAGCCTTAAACAATTATATGCACCTTCACTGTGAATTTGCAAACTATACCACGTATGTTGATTGTATCATTTTTGCTGACACGCTGCTAAGCATGACCAAGAGCACACAGATCATGGTGGGTGTGAATCCTACGAGTACTTGAGTCAGAAGTCAGCAGTAAGCACTTCTAGCTTGACTACACTGAAAAGGAGTTAGTCTTGCAATTTGCAAACTTCCACTTTTCAGTGGGTCTTAAAAGTGCAACACATGTGCCCTCATACCTATCAGTGGGCTTAACTTATGGACTCCTTGGTGACCAAGGACAGAGTCCCTGAAGTCCACAGACCACAGTTTTAAAGCATACTTATAGAGCTGGTGAGGTACATATAGGAACTGCAGCATTTACTTCATGCAGGTCAACAGATACCCCTTGAGAAAAAGAAAGTAAGAGCATAAGCAGACTGAGCTACTCATCATTGCCTACACCCTCACAGTTGCTGGCAAAGATTCCACCTTTTGCTGGACGGAGATAGTCTTAATCAACAGCAAAAATTCATTTAGAGCGTAACAGAAGACACATCATGCATGTTACATGGGAGCAGCTTGAATTAGTTCAAAAACATAACTTAAGACTAAACATTGAATGGGACCTTTTTACATTTTGAATGTGTAGGGCATTTAGTTTGCAAAGGGGAAGATTGTTCCTTTCACACTAGTTACATACACAGCCACATGCTTGTGCTCACAGGGTATTAACATATCAGGTTCTCACAGCTTACTCTAAAGCTATTTTGGATTGCCCAAAGCATAAGCATTCCTAATCAGCAGCTCTCTTTATTATGGCACCTTTGAAAAAAGGAGTGTTTTCTTTAGACTCCTAGAAAGCCCTTCCTTGGATCACTCCTACTCCAGGGTAAGGTCCTTGCTCCAGAAGAATTATTCTATTTACTTTATCCAGCAAAACTCCCCTTTCATGCGTCATTCCGTAAGTTTTCTATCAATTCCAGTTTTACACGCACAGTTCATATCAGCTCTGTTTTTCAGTTCAGGGAAAGAATTTCCTAATTAATTTGTTCTCCTCCCCCCAAAACCCCTCAAGATTGTTCTGGCAGAAAATTACATGGCTATGACCCAACATGTTTACACAATTGGCCAGACATCCAAAGATTTTCTGAAGGATTTTACAGAAATCTTCACCCTGAAGGCTATTAATTTTTTTCATAACAACTGGATAGCTACAGGATTTTAGGACCTTATGGTAAATTGAAAACAAAGTGAGGACACTTACAATATGTGGTACGTACTTTACTATATGCTATCATTTACATATTCTCTATCATTAAGATTCAGTGTTTAAGTAGTTCCCAGATGTATGGAGAACCACATAAATAAATAAGCTACTTGTAGCCTGAACACACAAGTACCAGTTATAGATACATGCAGTTGAAGTACACACTAATTTTATTCTAGGAGATACCTCAATGCAAGCCACACAATTTGCAGGGTTGAGCATCCATTTTTACCTCAGACAAACCTCCTGTTGGCCAGGACCTGACCTGTTACTCTTGTCACAGGGACAGGACCTATTCCTTGCTGCTAGACTAGCTGGCAAAGCTGCAGTAAGTAACAATTCTCACTAACTGTGATGCTTGTCCTGCCCCAAAGGAAAGCACTCACTGAACCTCCACATTTATTTTATGCAGTACGTCCCTCAGCACATGAATAAAATCACATCTTTGGCCAGAGAAAATAAACTGAAATTCAGTACATATGTGCTGAACAGTCTCTGAAACAGGCAGCTTTCAGAAATAAAAGCTTAGTTCAAATATTCGTTATTTTAAAATACCGAGGCACAAAACTGCTCCATCAAGTAAAAAGTAGCTTTGATGATACATCAGAAGAGCAAAGTACCTGCTAAAGTGTTCCAAATCTATACAACTTTCCAGTGGAAAAATATAATGATTTAATAAAAAACTGTGCATTTCTTCAAAATGGAAAGCACAACAGGATATTTCAGCTTCACTGTTTTAGGAATTTAATTTCACTTTCAGAAGAACAAAACACTGAAACAGATTTAGGTTTCAAAACCTGCATGTTAACCCTACCCTTGCCAGTAAGGAAAAAAGACATATGACTGATGTTCAAATCAAGCACAGCAGCACACACTGGTTATGCCATGAGTGGATTTAGTGTAGAGTTTCCACAGACAACGATTTGCATTTCTTATGCAGAAGCTACATCTCTTAGGAGGTTAAATGGGTCCAATTCTGACTGTCCTGCATGCACACATCTGCTAGAGGCTGAGCTCCTGAATGACCCCTTCCCAAAGTACAGGGAAGAGCTGGATAATGAGTGTGGGATATGTGCACCAAGCCAAGTTCACTTTAAAGCCTAGCGCCTTCATAAGGTTCAACTGGTCCGAGATACAGACATGCCTGAGGTGCACCAATTAAATATGAAAGATCATTTAAAAGCCAACCTTAAGTCAATTGACCCTTCAGCTGAATTCAGCAATGAATCAGAGTAGACGAGTTTCTCCAAAACTTTAATTAAATGCTCCTTCATAGAACTTCACACTACATTAAATTGTCTTAGCACTCAAAAAAACCCCAGAAGCTTAAATTAAGGCAGTATCTCAAACTGTTGTTTCAAACTTCTGTCCTCAGAACACCAATGGAGACTGAATTCCCAGGCTCTGCATGGGAATAGGTGTTTCAGTTTCCCCACACTATCTCATGAACACACCTTCTCTCCTTCATGGACTATAAATATACTGCAGTCAAAAGCCTTTCCCAGGAAAACACTGACAATCAAGTACTGATTTCCTGAAGAGTGACTTCCATTAATGCCTATGAAGATCTGGGACAAAGTCAGCCTGTACCCAGCTGCCTGGAGATAAGGGCAGTCACTTCCAGTCTGGAAGAATGCAAGCAATGCTGTTTTACACCAGCAGTTTTAGGGAAGAGACCTTGTTTTGAGAAGGCACATTCCTAAATATCTCCTAGTCCAAACAAGGCTTAATCTAAGTTGAAAGCTGGTTTTGCACAAGAGAAAACTTGAGCTTAAGAATTTTCGAACGCTGTTTGCACAGTTGTTTCTGGTTGTCATGTAGGTTTTACTTCATCCGGGTAACATCACAGCATCCTACAAACACTAATCTCTAACATAACTTGTTTCCTAGGTTAACATCCTTCTTTTACAGAGGATTCTTAAGGGACACCCAGAGGAGGCAGGCTCCATCCTGCGACCCCACCCCAAGGAACATTATTGTCTACTTCTTGTCAGCAGACAACACCCACATGAAAAACCTTACATTTGAAACTGTTGCCCAGTAATGCACTGACCAGGGATTCATCAAAAAGGAGTTTGTTTTGTACAGAAACTGGACCATAATAGACACATTTCGCTAGAAATATGCCTGCACCATTACACATTTAGTAAGAATGCAGCCCACTGCGCCCTCCCCTCCGACACAAAGGGATCTATTATTTCAATCTGCTGCCACCACACTTGCCATAATGCCTGTATCTGCATTCCACGGTGAATCCCATAGAAACCATTAATACCCTTCAGCCAAGCGAGCAGATGGCCCCCTTTCACTTTTATTGGATCGGAAAGTGATTCCACGTTGGGGCGTTTTTTGTAAAACGGGCTAGACTTGGATAAAGCAGGACAATAGTTTCCTCCCCGCCCCTCAGACCGCAGCTTCCCCCTAAAGAAAACACGGGGGGCTTGCGTGAGAACTGACGGAATCTCTTTGTGCAAGGAAAGCAAACTCCTCCACTCCCACCCTCCGCCCCAGGCACAGCCACCACCGCCTCGGGCCCCTCCCTCCTCCACCACCGCTAACCTGTCTGAAGGACTGCAGGGTGTTCTCGGCCTCCTCCCTCTGAAGCATTTCCTCTTGCAACCTAGAAGGGGCAAGACAGCGGTGAGGAGGGAACGGGGGTCGCCCAAATCCCCCCACCCAGCCTCCCGCCGACCCGGTACCGCTCGGGATGCTCAGGGGCTACCTCCGCGCCAGAGGACAGGGCGGGGGGGAGGCAGCGGGAGGCGCCGGCAGCCCGAACCCGCATCCCCCCGGCACACTCACTTCTCCCGCAGCCGCATGATGTCGTCGGCGAGGTTGTCCCGCTCCACTTCCACGCGTGCCTTGTCGTTGGTGAGCTGGTCCACCTGTCGCCGCAGCTCCCGCATCTCCTCCTCGTAGAGGTCGCCCAGGCGGGACGTGCCCTTGCCCTTGAGCTGCTCCAGCTCGGCCAGCAGGATCTTGTTTTGCTGCTCCAGGAAGCGCACCTTGTCGATGTAGTTGGCGAAGCGGTCATTAAGCTCCTGCAGCTCAACCTTCTCGTTGGTGCGGTTCGCCTTGAACTCCGTGTTGATGGCGTCGGCCAGGGAGAAGTCCACGGAGTCGTGGAGCCGCATGGGCGGCATGCTGCTCCGCAGCCGCACCGACGTCGTCTTGCTGGCGTACATGCCGCCGGGCGAGGCGGACACGTACCGGGCGCTGCTGGGCCGCAGGGCGCTGCCCAGCGAGTACCGGCTGCTGGACGTGATGTAGCGGGTGCCGGTGCTGGGGCGGCTGCCCCCGCCGAACATGCGGCGGTACGAGGAGTTTTTCGTGCTGATGCTCATAGCGACAGCGGCGCGGGCTTTGTAATCCGGGAGCGGAGCGGGACGACTGGCGTGTGCGGCGAAGAAGGGCGGTGGCCGCTGCCCGGGCCCCTACTTATGGGCACCCCCGA
>VZRQ01008601.1:1483221-1495362 GCA_013397975.1 Machaerirhynchus nigripectus | reverse complement strand
ATCCCGGCACAGCGCGCCCGGGGAGGACGGGGGTGGCAGCAGCGGCATCATCCGCTCCGCGGAAATGGGCGCTGGGTTTCCCCCTTGCCTCTCGTTGTCCCCCTCTGAAGTGAGCGCGGTGACTGCAAGAAGGGATTGGCAAGTTTCATGTTACACCACAGGCCTGGCAAAATACTCCGAATAACCTATTAAAACCCCTCTAAAGGTATGATGTGTATGTACCTACAGATCTTTCTAAGAGCCTTTCATTTCTTTCTGAGCTTTCTAAAAGAGTAAGATCAGGGAAAAATTATGCTTACTATACACAAAGGGCTGCCAAATGTTGAAAATAAACAGCCCAAAAAAATAATGTATGTGTTTTCTTTAGCTGCCTCCCATGACAGCAACCGTAGCTCCTATGCGTAAGACACAAACTTTACAGGTTAAATATGTTTTCCCTGTAGATGCGTGAGCAGTTATATGCCTAAGTTACATGCCTAAGGCTTAATTCTGCCATTACTGTAACAATGATCCCAGCAATAACTTAGGAGTTTTTGTGTGGACAGTACATTATTGAAATTGCTGCATCCAGGATCTTGCTCCTGGATAATAACTAGGATAGTAGCAGGTTTGATTTTAACAAAGGTTTGTTTTTGTGTAACATTAAAGACCAGACAAAAATCCTAGTGTTTTAAGATCAATTTTACTATCAAAATGGGACTACCATCAGTGGAAAAGAATGATGTAGGTAGTACAGGGCAATAAAAATGGCATAAAAGTTAACAGAGAAGAACTTAGAGTATCAGCAGATTGTTTTCAGCATGAATGCAGAGGTTGCTTAAGGAAGATGACCGAATCCCTGCCATTTAGATCATTTAAAACTTGAGTGGCCAAAGCACAACTCATATTCTGAAATTCTGCACTGATGCATCAGGTAAGGAACCTCTTTTTCCTCTTTGCTGTGGAAAGTGAGTGATACATTGTAGAAGTGTCATCTGTAGTGTATTACTTCAGCACTTAGGGGATGCAAAACTACTATTGATTTTTGATTCTTTTTAGCTTGCAGTCCTGTAGAAAGCAATATCTTCACTGAAGTTCTGATAAACCTGAACATGAACAACGGGTAGAGAGAAAGGTAATCTTCACACCCCAATTCACAGTAGTCAGCTATTGTACTTCAGGTAATGTACTTTACAGCCTACGTATTTTATTAAAGATCTTGGTTTTTGAAGGAAATTGTGCTTTGCTTTCATTCTGTTGGCAACCAGAAGTGCAGGAATGCAGTTGTATCTAGATTTGGGTCCTTCAGGTTTTAATTTCTTTTGTTCACTGAAGCTTAGTCAAGCAAAGGAAGCTGACAAGTTTGAGCTACTGAAGTGCTTGCAACATAAGTCCTGGGCTACAGCTCATTCCATTCACCCACTGAATGAGAGGCAGAGGTCACAAAGCATTCCTGAGGCTAAGGGTTCCCAAAGCCCAGCTTGGACGCTGTTGTGCTGCCCAGCCCTCTCAGAGTTCTATTTAAGCCATCAAGTTTGAGCTGTAAGCCTTTGTGAGCCCTGGCACAAAAGTACATTCTCGTCCTATGAGTAGGCAAAAAGCAAAACAGCACATAACCAACAGTCTCACAGATTAAAGATGCTGTACTCAGAAATACTGATAGCTTTAGTAAACTCTTGGTTTTTTAAAGGTGTGCTGGTGGCCCATCTGTTTTTCCTAACAGAGCACAACTTATACTTCACAAAACCTTCAGTGGCACACATATGCAACAATCTTCCTCATTCAGAAAATGCTTTGCCCCTAAAATCTAAGATATTTGTTTTAGTAAATATGACCCACCCACTTCATGTTTCGAGTGTAATTTCTGTATGTTTATGTCACTGCTGCCATATGTGCTCTTGGCCACCTGCCTCACTTCTATGTCTCACTATGAGACACTAAAAGAAATGTTTAGATATTGTCGGCTGTTAGGACTACAGGAAACCTTTAAGTGCCTTTTGCTCGTTGGCACTTACGCAGATGCATAAATGGAAGAAGCTGCAATTTTCTTGTATGGCTGCAATAAATTTAACACACATTTGCATTGCAAACCCCAAAGGGGAATAAGACATGTCCCCTTGAAATGCAGAAAGATCTCCACTGACCTTTTCAGAAAAGACTCTATCTCAGTGTAGCCACTCACAGAGAGTGTACTTTGAATGGAAATGAAATCACAGTAATCTGTCTAGTTTCATGGAAAATGCTAGAGGACTATCAGAGGCTGTGGCTGATGGAGATCTTGACCACTTCTGACATGAAGAACAGCCAGCTAATAGCAACACTCAGCACCACGTTGGGGATTATTCATAAACTACGGGTCATCTGTGCTGTTTATACTGCGATGCCTTCCCCTGCAATTCCAGTACGCAGTTACTCAGCTGCCTGCTCAGCCTGCAATATCACCTCTACAGAGGTAGATCAGAGGTAAGACAATGGCACTCTTGGGAAAACAAACAGGTATTTTTATCACAACAGTTTCAGTTCACACTGAAATTTTCTTTTGCCTTTTTTTGTGTCTTTTTTTTTTCTTCCAGATAATTATGTATTGGTTTACTGCAAAGAATGAAATACATAAGTTTAGCAAAAAGACACCTGTATTTAGTGTAACTTTCATTACCAGGGAAAATGGATATGCATATAGAGAAGGTACAGGTGCTGGCTTTACACTGCATATCTACTGTGCTAAAAATTAAAGAGTCCATATAACAGAATTTCTATTATTTCCTTGCAAAAATATCTGTTGGTCTAGTAACATCACTGAAAAGACTGGCATTCACTTCTTTTTTTCTTTTTTTTTTAATTTACCATTTAATTTAAACAGTAAGAAATTAGAACAATTTAGTCCAAATATTGAATGTGCTTTCCAGTTATATAAACCTTGACTAAACAGATGTGATTACTTTTGTTAATCAGATTTATGCCCTTTTCCTAAAGTTTCTGCTTCGAGGAGGTATAGAAAGACACATAAACATTAAATACCCATGGAAAAACATCCTGCCATGCAAGTACAATAATTTTTGTTGTCAGTACCATACAGCCACCTTAAGCCCTGGCATGCATGAGGCTGTAGAGGCATTCCTTCATGCTTCCCCAGCACCATGAATATTAAACAAACTCTGGGCAATAGGGACACACTTTAACATGAGGAGATAAAAGACCCGTAACACCCTACAGACAACTGAACAGGAGGAACTCTCTGTAGTGCTCAGCCAGAGCAAGTGCTGTGGCCTATCACTTGAGTGACTGCTGTGACTTTCACTATCTAAAAGCACCTTCAGCCATGGCCTGAAAACCTGAAGACTGCTATGGTTTTGAAAAGACGAAGTCCCTGTTTCAAAAGAAAAAAAAGGATTCTGGCTCTAATCTTCAGCTGGGACAAGTCCCTCCCTTTAGCTGAGAGCCAAGTGTAAGGAGGTGCCCCCAAGAAAGGCCAGTGCATCCCAGGAAGAGATGATTTTTCTGAACCCAGATAATCCATCTCCCTACATTCTGACTAAGAGAAGCTGATTTGGATTTCTGAATATCACCAGGCTGCAGAACATCTAAATGTTCCAGCATTGAAATCTCCCCTTGTGAGTAACTTCCTTGACTAGTTTTAGTCTTGAGAAAGATATTGGCAAATTCTTTTATGAAATTTATTTTAAAAATTATGTTGCCTATTGCCATTGCCAGTGTTGCAAAGCAGATCAAATTGGTATGACTAGCTGCTGATTTTTTCAAGTGAATGACTAGGTTCTATACTCAAAACTAACCAAGTCTGTCTAAAATATTCTATTTTAATGTATAATGAACTATATGAAACTGGCAGGGGTTTCATCATTAAGGAAGTGATTTGAACATGAGTCAAGCCACCCAGTTGCACGATTTACATTTCCAAAGAATTATTATTGTCATGCATTAAGTTCCTCTCTACTATGGTTTCTAATTGCCAGAATAGGGAGTTTTGTATCAAAATAGAGGGCATTGCTGTACCAAATCGGGTGCTCATTTTCAAAGCCACTACAGCCCTGTGCCCTGAGGTTGTCTCAAACACCATGCACACCTCTAGCAACATGAGAAGAAAAGAGATGTTTTTAAGCTCTATTTAATCCATCCCTAAAACAAAAAACAAATCAAGAATGACCTGTCTCACTTCATTTAATAGCAATAGCACTGACTGCTGAATGGCAGCAATACAGTTAGCAGTGACTGGGACATAAAGAACAAGGTTTTCCAAACTGAGAAGAGGTCGGCATGGTTTAAGGCTCAGTACTTAACCTGAAACTCCTTAAGCAGAATCAATTTTAAAAATACACAGTCTCCCAGTGTTGATTTTGAGTGCCCAAAACCAGAAAATTTGAAATTTTCTCTCTCCACTACCCTTTTGTCTTGAAATCTGTATTCTATCAAAGACCAAGAAATTGTTCAAAGATCAAGATTGGCGCTTTATAGGGACCATTTAACTTAAATATCAGATAAAATATTTGAATTAAGCAGCTACCAAGTTTTCAGGAGAATCTATGCAAAATCCGTAGTGTGTGTAGCTTCTTTCTGTCCTTTGCCACATCACTGACGTGGCCATCTTGACCTTGCTCAGCACTAGGTCGCAATTCCTGCAGCAAACTGTTGGTACAGGTAGAAGTCAACAGTGTGGATGAACAGTCACTTGTCACATTACCATGGAAAACCCTATCTGTCTGGGTTCACTGTTTTAAATTTTGAGGTTGCAAACTTTTTCAAGGATGAGTCACCCACCCATCCACCCATCCACCCACCCATCCATCCATCCACCCACCCACCCACTCTCTCTGGGAAAATCTAAAAGAAGTAATTCTGCCACACCATTAATGAACCCTGTCAGTTAAACATTTACGACTTCTTTTTGGCCAAGCTTTTTCAAAGCGAACTGCTTAAAGAACTCATCTAGCCAAAAAACAATTACATCTGAGAAGTGATTTTATTCTTTTCTTTCTCCCAGCTCCATCACTTACACAAAGCATAAATAGTATAATGTTTTCTTGCCATGATATACCAGGAAATGATGATCTTTCTGAGGAAGAGGCAGGACACAGTAATGGAATCATTAATTGCGTGCAGCAATTGTTCCATTCTTCCTTTGAGATGCCCAAGACATGCAGAACTAGCTCCTTGAAGGCCAAGTTTTTAGTGGATTCCTCAGTCCAAGTTCTTGTGCCAAATCCTTGGTTCCAATGAGACCCATAAACGGAGTGTACATTGTGTTAGCCATTCTGGGATTAGCTGGCTCCTTTCAAAGGGAAGAGGCGGTGGTGCACACACCCCAAAGCTGAGAAGACTGAGTTTCTAAAAAGACATTCTGCTTTTACATGCCAGCTCTATGCCTAATTTTCAAGCATAAATATACTCTGTCCAGTTGCAATTAAGGAAGGAAGATGATCCAGATTTAAGATGCATAAAATATTATGGGCTGCAAGGAATTGAGTGGAAAATTAGTTAAATACAGAAGAGGTGATGCATATGGCTGAAGAAAGAAGAGAGCAAATGTCTGGAAGAGTGGAGGTGTCCATACATACTTTTTCAGTGGAACCGTGTCCTATTTCCCAATACAAAGATAATTCACTGTCCACCTGAAATTTTCCTTAAGAATTTGGTCTTGTATATGATCACTTGGTGGGAGAGAGCTTGTGTAGGATGACAGGAGGAAGGACCTATCAGCTCTTCAGGAGCTGTATAGATGTTTCAGTTTTGCTAACTCAGACTTCCGCCAACTCAGCCCATCCACAATGTTTGTAGCTGTTTATTTGACACGGATCAGGCATTTTTATAAACTCCATGACAGAATTTACCAAGCCTACCATGTAAGTCCAGCACATCAGTCTGAAACAACATACAGGTCAGATGTCAGGATATTTCAAAGGGAGAGGCATGGTTTTCCCTGAATATGGTAGTGCCACTGTCCTGCAGTTGTATTCCAAAAATAATCAACTTCTGTCGTATCAAGAGGAATCTTGAGACATATCCTGCTGATGAAGGACACAAGACTATTGTACTACAATATACGTGATGCCTGGACTGCCAATGACAATGGGAATCATTCGCCGTTTAGATTCATTAATTACTTGAGTTTAATATTGTTAGTTTTTGAACAACAGTGTCCTATACTGTAGGAGATGAGTGCTACATCTGACTTGGCATCAAAACTGCGATGAAATCATCCTCAGGGACTTCATCTGACATGCAGGGTTCCCAATGGACAATTCTGACAATCTCCCATTGTATTTTTCTCATGAATTATGTGAAACATATTTGTTGGAGTTTTAAGTCAGCCCAGCTCCCTACAGCTGAATTTTGACACTGTCAGTCCATACTGGCATATGCCTTGTGCAAGAAGTTTTCTCTTCTTCAGAAGTTAAGTATTTTAGGCTTTCTTGATCCTTTTAGGCTAGGCTTTTTGGGGCTTCTCTCTCCAAGCTGTCTTGGCAAAAATAACATTTAAATTTCACAGTCCTTGTTGTAAAAAAAGTTTGTTTCACCTTCAGAAAAACCTAAAACTTTTGTTCTTAGTTGAGGCAAAGGGGAAAGGGGAAGGGACCCCAAAAGCAGGCAAAAATGACAGTAATTCTTTTCCTAGGTTTTTTTACGAATAACTTTTAAATTTATCCTTTATTTCAGTTTATCGTTACAAAGTCTCACAACTTCTTCAAATCCATGTAGACGGCTTTCCAAGAGACTTTTGGGTGGATATTATGTTGGTGTGTTTGACAGACATTTGTAGACATGTCCAAAGCCATAAAGAGAATATTTTAAGTACAGTAACTTTTGTAATTGCAGTCCATAAGTGCTATCAAATAGTTTTATATTAGCTTTAAAGTAACTCATTTGCAAATGCTAGCAATGGAGCCAGGGTGGAAGACATCCCTGTGCTACCTAAGCACCAAGTGCTCAGCTTCTTGGGCAGATTTTCAGTACTCACTGTGTACAATTTTGGTTTCTCTAATCTGAAGGTAGCTCAGCAGTGCCACAGTTACAGCTCTGCTATGGCTGCATTAAAGGTTTTCCTTCTCTCTGGAGGAAATACCTTACTATTGAAATCCTACCACCATGGCAGATCTCATATTCTGTGCTAACACTAGTCATAGTCAGAGATTAAACTCACCACATGGGACTGAATGAAAAAAAAAAAGAAAACCAAACAATTTGGGCAGGGGCTGAACTCCTTAAAAGACAAGACTGCAGTGTACAAAAGCTGTAGGTGATACTAGATGGCCTGGTGATCAGAAGGTGTGACCAACACTGACATACAGCTAGAAGTCTTTTTCAGTTTTCACAGTGTAAGTTGTGCAAATTGTATGGGGATACTGGGGGTGAAAATTCCTGCCTTAAGCAGAAAGTTAAGAGGCATATGCAGGCTCACCATCTGCACTTCCTTTCTCTCCCTCATCTCCCCTCCCCTCCCCTCCCCTCCCTTTGAGAGAGCAGCAGGCATTTCCTCCTGCCCTTGCAATCTAGCTGGGATCTCCCACGCCATTACCTCATCCTTAACTGATCCCCTTATAACAAATGCCTCGCTCCATGCCTGCTATCACCCTTCAAAGGTCTGAGTCAAAACACATTCGTTGCACCAGCAATCTTTTGCCTGACTGCAGGAACCTTAAAGAGCTCTGAGTCTGTTTTGTTCAGTCCAGTGAATATATGATTTTTTATATATTTTTTTGTCAAGCACTAGAATATGTAAGTACAAGAAAGTCAATAACATTGTGTAAACATATGCCCCTCATCCAGCCCGGGTAACCACCACAGGCCAAACATAACAAACAGGCCAGATTCATTTAGATTTAAATGTATTTAAACCAGAAAAGTAAAGATTTAATTAGAGAAGCAATGTCTTTTTATTCCTTAATCCCTACAGAGTATATACCTAGCACCAAAACCTGAAAATAAAATCGTGAAATGGAGCTATTAATATATTTGAAAAGCAAAAGGTTAAAAATGTTTGTATCTGATCACTCTTCCAAATAATTTCAGCTACATAAATTTCCCTGGTATAGAGTTCTTAGAAATGCATTCAGAGAGGCTGACAAACCTGGTTTGATGTGGTTTTCATTTCTAGTCTTGCAGATGCGTGGCATTATAAATGGAAATCATAGGCTTCCTTAGCCATACAGGCACAGCCCAGCAGGCTTCCTGGAAGCACCACCTCTTGTGGTTGACAGCTACTTTTACTGAGCACCATTTCAGCAGAAACGAAGTCTGATAAATATCCTCCTGATAAAGATTGACTTTGATAAACTGCAAAAGGTTTTCAGCTGTATTAGTAACCTACTGGGCCAATGGTTTTGGAAACAATAATTGATGCAATACGCGCTCAGTGATTTTTTTCAATTCATTGGTTGCATTGCAAGGCTGTGACATGCCTCACATTCTTTACTGGCCACAGTGGTTTCTGACCCAGAACATGAGCTTCCCTTCCCGACAGCTGAGATGTTTGTATACTCTTCCTGATCCTTACTTGGGTATTTAGTAGGTTATACTGGACCTTTGGACAGAAGAAGCGTTTTTTTGATTTTCAGCTGTCAACATTGATATTTGCTTGTACTGAAGTTCTAAGTGTGAAGGCACTTTCAAACTGTATATGAGCAGAGGGAGAGTTTCCCTGCTCTCTCTCCATTTTTTCAATATAGAGGAAATGCTCACAAACAGTTCTCAGCTACAGGTCTACTACCTTTCATCACCCAGCCCTTACACTGAGGGGTTATATTCATGGCCTCGACAAAGCCCAGTGACAGGCACTGCAGACTGGCAGCCTCCTGTCACAGCTGGGGGCGGGCAGAGGCCCTGCCGGCTCGGCTCTGCTGCGAAGGGGAGGCAGGGAGGAGACTTACATGTAGCTGCCTATAGAGTTTTGTGTGCTTTTGTTGCTGGTGTGAATTATAGAAACAGACCAGTGAAAATCTTTTCTTCTCACTCTGAGGACAAGATTACATGGTCCAGTCATATTTTATAATTTTGCTTTTCAGCTGCCAAGTACAACGCAGAATCTTAAAGCAGGGGGTTTTGCATGTTTCTGTGATGTTCTTTGGCAGCATTGCTAATTGTAACATTTTAACAGTTCTAAAGCATTTTAAGAAGCGAAAATATTGCGGTGGTTTCGTTTGCATGTTCCTCTTAGCTGTTTCACTGGATGTGTTTGTTGACTACCAGGGCAACAATTTCAGATCTAGCAGGATTACCTGTATCATACCACTCATCAGAGATGTGGGCAAACTCCAGAAACTTCTGCATTGAGGAAATGCTGCTAGTTGGTAGGAAGCAGGAGTTTTCAAAGCTGTTTCAGTGAAAATGCTGATATCACATGCTTATGTCAACAACTTTAAAAATATTCTTAAATTGTCAGCTTGCTTAAAATATATTTTACTATAAATACATTAGAGTCAAGCAAATAGCTGCTTCATCATGCATTATCATAGTTCTGTAGATGCACCCATTGAAAATAAATTAACATCATTTTAGACAAGTCTTTCATGTGTTATTTAAAGCCAACTATATTGTGGAGCCATAATTCATACATGAAACCACCCATACTTGTGTCCTAAAAAATGTAGAGTCCAGAGCTGGACTTTTTACTTTAACTCTGTTATGAATCTCCTCTGTTAATAAAATGAAATATGCACTGAGTTTTACAGGAATCCCATCCATCCAATATGCACGGAGGAGTAAAAAGGAGCTGTCACAAAACCCAAATTTCAGTAAGTCAGAGAGATCCAATTGGGAAATTTTGCAGATACGTGGCTGCTTTGGGGTCACAAGACAAAGTGTGAGCAACATTCAGCCCACCTCATGGCAGTGGCAGCACATGTTAGTAAGATTTTCTGAGTGAAGTATGAACAATTGCTTTCACAGGGCTCACCCCCTCTCTGCCATCATTCCGGGTTTTCCTGTGAGAAGAAAGATACGAATGGCCATGGATCTCAGCACTTCTTGGCCATTGCCCCTGTCTGAAATAAGCAGCATACCTTAAATACTATTATGTAAGTTTGGATCCAAAAAGTATGGTTATTATTATGTTGACTTTACATTTTTAAAGTGAAGAGCACTACAAGTAACTGCTTCCAGACTCCCTGTTTTCGTTTTGGTTTTTTTTTTTGCAGCTGTCAGTTAATATGAGATCCAGGTCTGGGCAGACAGTTATACAGAATTATAAAAGTGACTGCTGCCAATTTTTTAAAAATGAGAACTAGGGAAATTTTGGTGTTTCTCATTCTTTGCAAGAGGAAGCCAATAAAATCCCAACCTAGTTTATGAATTATTTTGTTGCCCGAGTGGAGGCATGTTGATCATATTCTCCAGTTTACTACACTGGCGGAGGAAGTAGGTGGAGGATTTCCCCTGAGCAGGGAATGTTCTATTGCCACCAGCATAGCAGAGACATCTCTGCTGCTTTTTCCATCAGACTCCACTTTTTCTATGTGTGAATGGCAAAAATACCTTTGAGTCAGGGAAAGAAGAAGGAAAAACAGGTCTCAGCTCTGTCTCCCTGTCTGATATTAAAAAAATCGCTCAGGTACTGGGCAGCTCCAAATAAATGAACTGGTTTTGGCTGACTACAGCTCCCACTCATCACAGTACCTGGCATTGCTGTGATCTGTAGGTTATGGGAATAGTAAGACAAGAAACTCAAACTCATTCATCAGCTTTACTAATTTCAGTAGTCTAAAGGTTGTCTTTTTCTTTATTTTCACCTTGCATCTATATTTTGAAGGGGTTCTACTTAAGTGTATCTTCTTAGCTGATAACAACCTTGCTCTTTATAGCCATCTTCATCATCTTGACCCCTTTTCTTCAGAGCCTTCAGCATCTTTGTCCCATGACTGTTTTCTCCAGGGAGCACATTTGTTGTGCCATGTGCCTTTTCTCAGTTCTCCATCAACCACCCATGCAGGGAACATGCGGCTGGTTGCAATGCCTGCTGCTCTCCTCTGGTACTGCAGCTGCTGCACTTCCTTTCACAAATGCTAGAAGTAGACTTGAACTTGTTTTTGTCACCTGCTTACTTCCATGGCTGACAATATAAAGCAGCAGCCCCAGACTCTGATAATGAAGATACACAAGTAAATGACAAGACTGTTTTGTAAAAACTGGAAAGGACTGATATTTTTGCTTCAAAATTTTGTTTCTAATTCCATTGTTTTCCACAGCTGATGCATCCTATATTCTGGAGGGGTGTGTTGAAAGGCAACACATTTACCTCTTTTTTGCCCTCCAGTTTCAGCTAAAAATTCTTCCCCCACTGCAAGTCAAGAGGTGGGAGCTACTATGACATGCTGTATGAGGCACTTTCTAAGGAAAAAATAAATATTCCTTAAATCCACCTTATTTTTGACAGGTTTCTTAAAGGCTCCACAACAATATAATTAAATGAAAAAAGTAGTGGAGAAACATGTTCAGGTTTGGTTATGTTGGGGTTTTTTTTTATAATGTTTCATCTTCACTTTACAATCTGAATCTGCAAACTGAGGTGTGAGTGTCTGCTTGATTGTGGTGGGTAACCCATGTAACAGTCTGCAACATATTTCCACACACACACACACACAGACACGAAAAATACTTGTTTAAAAAACGGACTACTTTTCAGGGGCAACAGTGTTATTGAGTAGCCTCTTTCTTTTCAGTTTAGCAAGAAGCGTTAGGGCAAATTAGGGTTTCATCAGCTATTTCCTTCTTTCCTGTGCGGGCTTTGGAAGGACTTCTCGAAAACATCACCCCACGCCGAAATCACGGAACGCCCGGGGCCATGGCACCGCCGAGGCCACTGGCACCAGCTGCCCACCGGGCGGGGCAGCACACACCCCCTCATGAGGACAAGCCCCTTCGCCACCCCGCATCGTCTTCTCCCCCCCCGCGCCACCCGCATGAGTTTCGCCTGATCCCCAAGGCAGTCTCGGCGGGCAGCGGGTCCCTCTCCCGACCCCTCACTGCCTGGAGGCCGCAGGTGGCAGAGCCGCGGGCAGCAGCCGCCCCACGGACACCTCAGGGGGCGGCAGGGCCGGCTGAGCCGGGGGTGGCCTGGTCCTGCGGGGCCGATCTCGCCTGTGGTTACCCGAGCGACCACCAAGCCCAGGCAGCCGCTGCTCCGGAGCAGCGCGGGCCGGGGCAGGCGGGGGGAAC
>VZRQ01008601.1:1370990-1483201 GCA_013397975.1 Machaerirhynchus nigripectus | reverse complement strand
TCGAGGGGACCCGGCTCCTGAGGGAGGGGGGCTATGCAGGGTGCCCTCTTCTCGATGGGGAGGACAGAGGTCCACACAGCCCCTTCTCCACAGCCCCTTCTCCAACCCGGCCTGTCGGCACCAGGTATCCAGGAGCACGCTGGGACGGAAATTGGGGATCCCTGCTCCTTCTTTGAACCAGGCAATTGCTTCTGGAAAGGCCGTGATTTTGTGTTTGTTACTATGTGCTCTGTCTAATACAGACGCACCCCTGCTGCAGATGGGATCGGGATCAATGGGATGCCCAGGATAACCACATTAGCCAGGGTTTCCCACTGTCATGCATATGGACTTGGTTTCACGGGCCATAGTTAGGTGAATAGTTGAGCCATGTTCCAATATGAGCCTGACCATCTGAGGCTGGTGTAACGTTTTACAAACATGAAAACTGAATATGGAATTTGAACTGATATAGAGAGTTCACACCAGCCCCTGTGCCCAGGTGAGTTTTTGATCTGGTACAAGGAACCCTGGAGCTCAATTTTCTGAATTGTTGAAGCACAGCCTGGGTGACCTTCAGCAGGTCCTGTAGACTCTCTGTGGATTGGCTTCCCCAAATTAAAAATTGAGGTAGGGCTATTGATTTCCTTTGTAAAGTACCCAGGACCTTATTACTTTGAAGTCCAGATTTCAGCACACATTAGTATAATTTATGAGCATCACCATAATAATTTTAACTGTAGCTACAATCCTTCAAATCCTTCAGTCTTCAGGAGCATTAACAGAGAGCATTGTCATAGAAATATCAGCTGGAAACTTGCCTTACCTTGCTATTTTTTTCAGGGAGCTATGGAATATTAAGAATATGCTTTTGGAGTGAAATCCACTTAGCATCATTTATTTACTTGAAACATATTCAGAATTGTCAGAGTGGCATTTTTTCCACTATCCCAATTTTGCTTGAATGTGTATATATACTTTATTTATAAATGTAAATATATATTTTAATGTATTTATTATATATAAAAAAACACAACAAAATAGGTTTCTACATTGTTCCTAACCAGCTATTTTGAGGATGTATGTTCCTTATTTCCAGAGACGTTCTTAGATTACTAAGAGGAAAGTATACCTTTTTCTGGAACTGCAGATTTTGGAGTTTTTGTAGAATGAAAAGAGTGTGTTGTGCCTTGTTTATAATGGATGCTAATGGTGGCGTGCTGCTTTTATAGTAGCCAGATTTCCGCAGTGATGGCAAGCCATGTCTGTTGTATTGTAGACAATTTCCATATTTCCATAGAAAGTGGACTGGTTCCTGACAATTAGCCTACACCATGGTTCCTTCACTCTTTACTGAATTATGCAGCTGTGTTCTTGCCATAACAATAGATGTCTTGGGGCAGTTCAGTAGTGTTCTGCAGTTCTTAATATATTTTCATGCTAGATGCGATATCCTGTGAATTTCCACTTGCGGAAACATCACTTGCAACTTAGTAAATACTTAAGAGGGTGGGAATGCGTCATTAGATTATCAGACTACTCTTTTATCCAAAAGTTACACAGAATTAGTGATGCCCCAGTGGAAGTTACTACACATATGAAGTCTTGAAATCATGTCACCTATATGGTGTAGTTTGGAGACTGAAGGATTTAACTAAACCCCTTGTATTATTTCCTGAAAAGGTAAATTTACGTCTATGTTTGCTGTTTCTGAACTTGGTGAACACAGCTGCTTCAGTGTCAGCCTTTGTTGTCATTTCCGTTCCTCTGGATTTACATTTGACTAAAGAAATTGCAATAAGTACGAACAGTGAGACATATTTTTCTGTAGTGGTATCAGCCAAAGCAGATGAAAGGACTGTAAGTAATAGAGATTTACATTATTTTTTGTGTAAATAACCCTAACTAGAGCAAAATGGTCAAGTATCGATTGAAATTTATGAAGTGAATAGACAAAAAGCTATTTGCATTCCAGTTGGTATAACATTTTTCAATCTGGGTGCTTATTTTTCTGGGAAGCATATGAGAACTCAGCCCATAAGCATTGTTTTGTCTCAGGAAAGGTCCAAACCATACAATTCTAGATGACAATCTTGTTTAGAGTCTTGCTAAAAGTAATAGGCAATTTGAATAAAAAGGGTCCTACGAAATTTGCACTGAATTAAGTATTAAATGACAGGTTATTATATAAAACTGATTTTGATGAATTGGATTTCATTTGGGAGCAGAGATACACTTGGGCATTTGTTAATTTTTACTGGTTGTTAAACTCCTTTAGACATCTGGATTCAGTTTTCTTACACAGTTTATGAAGGAACAAAGTGAAGTCAGGAGGCATTGAAGTGTTTGCTTTTAAATGCAAATAAAACAGAAGTGAATGTTCCTCTGTAAGTACTTTAATAATGGGTTTCTTATCTGTTTTTGGCCTGTATGTGTAGATGAAGCCATGCTATTTGAAAAGGTCTGTCCTCCATTTAGCAAGCGGCAGATTGTTCAGCATCTTCCTTTTAAATCATGTATGGAAATATTAGAAGGGTTGTGGGGTTTTTTCCCATATAAATACGAAGTTTGAAAGAAAGGCCTCCACTGTGCCAGTGCTTTCATAAGCCAGATGCACCATAGATGAAGATTATGTATAATAATGTATTATCTTGGTATGGTTTCTAGTGAATCTATAAGCTAAGAAAAATAACAGGAATATGTTGAAAACAGAGGGAGAGTGGAGTATTTCAGTGGCAGCATCCCAGGAAAGCCTTGTTCTACAAAAGGGATTCTGCAGCTCTGGCAAGCTAGTTCCTGGCCATGTTATGGAGTCAGTTATGGTTACTTCAGCTGGTACAAATTTCTACTTTTCTGTGAAATTGCCAGCGTTTCAATTGGCAAATAGGTATTTTTCAGGAAATCTGACACTGACTTTTCTACCGTGATGCCCTTTTTGGCTGTGATCTTTCAAAAACGTAGTTTCAGGATAGCTTGCAGGATGAGGATGTTTACTGTTTTGGCAGCTGTCATTAATGTAGAACGCATTTGGCACCAAATAGTATGCAATTGGTTTTGAGACTGTCCTTGCTTACAGTAAAAAATAATTGAATTTTCACATATTGATGGAAGTTTATAGTCTCTTGTGTTTCTCTGTAAAGAGTACATAGAAGTTATGAGTACATAGTTTCATAGTTGAATCATGTTCTTTTTGACAGTGAAGAGAAGGTTGTTCCTGAATTTAGGTTTCAGTCTAAAGCTGAAAAAGAAAAGTCTTGGGGACTGTCTAGGTCTGTGTTGGTACTTTAGCTATAGATAATTCAGCATATGCAGAATTTCTGGGTTTAGATTTTGAATGCTTTATAATAATATTTTAACACCAAAAACCTGCAAAAAGGTACAATTTAGAAAGTTTAGCTTAGTTAAAGTAAAAAATCAGTGAGTCTGTTCATATTCACACTCTTGAAAGATTGAGGCAGCTAAGGGATGGAAGTGCATGCATTTCTTCTTCCCCCCCCAGTACCCTAAACCTTTTGGGATTCATAAAGATTGATGTTTAAGTCATACATGTCTAAATCTATGGTAATTTTTTTAATGTGTGTGTGTGAGTGAATTTGTTCTTTATAAAGTGCAGAGTTTCTGCAGTGAAAAATAGTGGTTTATTTTTAGAAAATCTATGGCTACAAATTCATTTCCTTAGCAACTTTCCGTCAAACAAACAGCCCGCTCTTTCTCCTTCCCAACCAAAACAAACCTAAACTGGCTTATTAATTGAGGCAGTTCTCCCATAAAAAATGGGTTCCACGTCTCTGCCACAAGCATATGTAATCAGCCAGGTCCCTGAAAAAAGTCTTCTTGCATAAGGACATTCTTTAAAAAATACCATAATTTTGCAGTGGTAGAGTTGGTGATATTTTTCCTCTGCAATTGTTATATTTCAATTTTACAGACTAAAAATTTCTGTCTTTTGTGCTCTGTTATGCATGTTTATTCATTTTATTTGATTGTCTCTGTGAATTGCACAGCATAATAAATTGGTGTGTGTATTTACACTGAGCATAGCTATCCCACCAGGAGAGGCAAAGGAGACAAAACTGGCAAGGAGCTTTAGGATTCAGCACAATGCAAAACAAAAATATTGCTGGTTTGAGCAAGTTTTTACACCTAAACTCAATTTAATACTTCTCCAAAATATCACCCTTTGTAGCATGGGATGGTGCCAGCTGTGCTATAGTGTAAGTTTATGAGGTTTATATGGCTTAGCATGATCAAATCCTGCACAAATAGAGCCGTGAAAGAAGTTGCTAAGTATCCTGCAGGAAGCAAGTATCAAGTTTACTGATGGTCGTGTTGACTGTAGCCATGGACAGTTCAGCCTAATCATTTCAAGAGCTGACAACTCAGAAGTTAAATCTTTGCTCTCTGTTTTAAAAGGAAACAGGACTGACAAAACTTGTGACTAATCTTCCCTTTTCCATCTCTTTCCATATACCTGTTAGAATAGATAATTTTTCTGGCTCCTATTTTCCAATATGCCGAAATCCACCAAACTGTCCTTGCTATAACACAGTGAATTTCATGTGTTCTGTTGACATTGATGACTCTATTGCAAAAGTACAGTAATGAATATAAACAGATCTATGTTAATTTTAATGTCTGCAGAAACACATGACAAAGGAATCGATTCTGAAGAGGAAAAAGATATTGTAATGTCAGAAATTTTATTTTTGGCATTTGAAGGTGACACTCTTTGGGTTTACTTTTTCAAATCAGAAGCTAATGCAGGCATCCTGTCTTCCTTTGTTTCAAATACATCACCTTCCAATCATTGCAGCAGTGTCCCTTTCCCTCATGAATGACAACTCCATAGCTGAAAGGGCTTGTAAGCATTGTGTATTCAATAACGTAGAGAACTGGGACCCAAACTGTGATTGCTACCTCTTTAGGCAGTTTAAGTAACTGTTAAAGAGTTTCTGCTGGGTCCAAGAGGTTTTAAGCTCTAAGTGCAAAATCTGTACATTAATAGGATGATACAAACTTGATTTCACTTGCTTTGATCCAGCAGAGAATACTGCAGTCTAGTCTGCCTAAAAATAAGTCATAACACCTCCCTGAGTAACTTCCCCATCATGTCTGTGGCTTCCGTTTGATCTACGTTGTCTTGCTCAGAAATATAAAGTCTCAGTTCAAAAACTGGTGTTGAGGAATCCTGCAAATCAAGTATTCCAGCAGCCTCTTAGTTTCACTTAGGAAATGTGTATTATTTTTTCTTTAGTCTGAATAAAATGATACTGTTTTCTGCATTGTTGTAATTCTCTTAAATATCTGTGTTTTGAAAATTGGATGTACTTGTTTGGGGGGGATAAAAAAGTCTCCAGAGCTGTGTCTGTTACTGTATTGAAGTTCTGCTATGTATTTTGGGGAGTTGATTTAACATCCCACCAAGTCAGCAGTTCCTGAGTTGGTTTTGTGCTTTTTGTCAGTGGGAATAGTTAAACACAGTCTTGATTCTGTTTTTCTTAGATTCTGCTTTTAGGCTTTTTTTATGATGTATTCCTTATAGTAATTTTCAAGTAGTAAATGTAATTGCTATAGCAAAGCAGAATATCACAGGTTGACATAAAGTTATTTAACTTTCAGAAGAAGTTCTTTAAAGATGTAGCATTTTCACATTGTTTTAAGTTTACACAAGCTTTTCTTTGTTAGGTTGGATGTGTGAGAGCTGTTTGTCTGCTTGAGCTCCTTCATGCGTTTCCAGGGCATTTCCACACAAATACGCTTAATCAGCTTTTAGAGGAAGTCTGTTCTGTAACAGGAATTCCCAATTGAGCTTCAACTTTTAAATGAAAAGGAGAAGAAGCTTTGTAAAATTTATCAGGTCTTTGAATTGGGAAGAGAGGATCTCAGGTGGAATAGTTCAGGAAAAGTTCCTGTCCTTTTTCCATTCTGGTTTACATCTCTGGTTTAGACTGAACATTGTATTGCAAGGAGATTCAATAGGTTACTGTGAGCTGTGTGCTCCCTTCCAGTATTTCCAGGCTTTTGGGCCTGTGAAATCCCTAGTAGCTCTTTTTCCTTGTATGTGTGCAGGAAGATAGTGGATGGATGGCAGTAAAAAAGACGAGCATCTGAATCATGAGTTGTGAGAGAAAGCACTCAGCTTGCCTTCCCAATTGCCTATTTTAAACTCTGTGTTAATTTAGATAATAATTTGAGGGTCTTGATTTTTAAAATTTTTTAAATTTTAATTTTATTTTTCTTCTGGACTACCTGGAAAACACAGTAAGGGTTAGCTTGTCAGGATGATGTGTTTTAAGAGCTGAAGGAGTAAGTGAGAAAAGCAGTCTCTTTAACAGTATTTGAAGTTTGTTCCTATTACTTAGATGCTGCAGCTTTGTTTTAGGAAGATGAAAATGTTGGTTCTTTAATACGTTTGTAAATTGAGACATTCATCCAGCTGCTTTTCACGCTAGGTGTCAGTGTTAACATACCTGTTCTGTAATCTCAGGTGTAGTCATTCTATTGTCCTTGTGGATACACCTGTATTTAGTTCTCAGTTACAATTTATGGTCAAAAGGTCAAGACAGTAATGGCAAATAATGATTTGTATGTCGACTCTTAATGGTCTGTAAATATTTATCTTGTGAAAATCCTTATCTTTTTGCCCTCAATTGCACCAAGTAAACCCGGAAGAACCAGCTTTGTCCTTGTTAAAATGTCTGCTACAATCTTTTCAATACCCAGATTTCTCTTTCATCTTAGTTTTGACTAAGATAGCCTTGAAAACCTGAAAGATAGTAGACGGATGGTAACTGCATCATTCAAAATTAAATCCGCTGGGGTCATCCCAGTTGGGCTTTCATCCTCTCAAACTGTAAATAATTAGCTGACTAGGAGTAATTCATAAGCTGTCTCATAAGGTCATTTGTTAATGTGTTACTTGAGCATATTGTGGAATTGTTCAAAGGCTTGTGGCTATTTGCCTTGTTTCTTTTGGTTTACAAAAGTTTTTTAAAATTGCCTGTGTTTCATCTGAGGCTTTGTAATCCTGACCGTAATGTAAATATTCTGGTGGTTGAAACTGATCTTGCGTATCAGGAGGTAGGATCACTTCTCTGCCTGCGGCTCTAACAGTAACCACAGCCCATCTTCTTGGATAAAAAGCCTCAGTGAAGGTATTGTGTTTAGTAATAACAAATAATATGACACGATGAGCAATGGAGTAAACACCGCTCTTTTTATCTCTTTAGCTTCTGTAGAACCTGTTACTCTCTTACTCTATAAATGAAGTTATTTATTTACATTATTTTTAATGTATTTTTATTTCAGGATTTTAGCTGTGAGTGTATTTGTTACATTGTCCTCTCTTCAATAACACCTCTATCCAAGAGAGGAGAAGCTGCTAAGTTTGGTATTTTGGGGACCTTTAACTCAGAGGAGGCAGCAGTTGAGTTTGAGGCCTAAGGCTTTACTGAAATGTAAGCACAAATGTTTTTCAGCCAGCTTGAAAGTTTTATTGGAAGAGTAGACATAAGTCAAATATATTGGTGCCATTTTTTCATAATGAGAAGTAGTACACCTCTAAAATAACTCACCTAGTTCTTGTAAATTGTCAGTGGGTAAGGCAGTAGCAGTGGGGCTTGGCAAGTTGACTTGGGCTCCTGTAGCCAGGGAACTTGCTGGCCACAGAGACCTCCAGAATGCAGCTGGAAATTTTGTAGAGGTTCACCCTGTTTGGAATTTATTTATCTACTAATTAAGTGCACAGTTAGCTTCCATTTCTGGATATATAAGGAAGGGAAGCATTGCCCATACGAGTAGAAGAACAGTATAGTTTTTATACAAAGTTTCAAAGACAACACAGCAGAATTTGACTGTGTAATTTACCTTTGGTTTTTGAGCAGAGCTGTAACGCTGCTGACCAAATAGATTTTTCCAAGAGTAGTAAAGAGTAGCTAGAGTTTTCAAATTATTTTTTTTAATTTTAGAAAGCTGCGCACATGCAGAAGTTGTTGCTGCTGTTGATGTAAACACTCTTGCCAATGATGTTTATAAGCACAACTTTCCCAACACGCCATTATGGGCAAAGACTATTGAGGTGAGTAATTAATGTATTTTTTACTGTAGTCTGGCATTTGTAGATATAAGTTGTTTTCACTTATTAGTAACCAGAGAAACAAAAATATTTATGTATTATGAATAAAGCAGTTCTGCAATAACTTTGATTTCTTGTGCTGTGGTTGCTTGTTGAAGTAAGAGGGATATTCATACTGCAGGCTTTTCCTTTAAGTCTTGCCTGCTGCATCAAGAAAGGTTACATAAATGTCAAGAGGAATGCTTACTACCAGTAAAAGAATGTCAAAAATCATATTTTTAGATAAAAAAAAATGTTTTCTTGTACTTAGAAAGAATTTAATTAGGTTACTTGGGGCCTTTGTTTTGTAGTTACAGTTGAGCTCAGAAAAACACAACAAAATACATTGGATGGAACAGTCTTACATTTTTTTAATGGTCTCAATAGGTAAAATGTTTTATGAATTCTGTCACTTTCCAAATTATTTGAAAAATAAATAAATAAAAGTGGATTCTGTTTTAATAAATGAGAGGCAAGCTAGGCATGGAGTTTTACCTGGATTGAGTTAGAAATTACTGTATACTTGTTAATCTTCTTTTATGGTTTTACAATATGACAGTAAAAGATACTGTGTCTGTTTTAAGACACCAGCTTAAGTAAGAGTTGAATAGGTGGCTAAAGGTTAAATGCTTATTCAGCACTCAATAGTAACTGGCTAAATGAGATTTATAGTTTTATAGTGGAAAAAGAAGAAGAATCCTTGCCTATGTCATCTTATAGTAGACAAGAGCAGATTATTAGAGTCAGTAACACCTTCTTCAAATTTAATGGAAAAAATAGCAGCTTTTGTTTAGTTTTTTGAGGGTAGTTATGTTACATTTGCTATATAGGTATCCCTCAAAATATGTAAGGAGTGATTTCTTTGTCCGAGTCATAGTTACTTGATCATTGTCCTTTCTTCCTGGCCCCTTATTATGTTGTGCCTCTACTGTTGGTGAAATCTCAGTTTAGAGGAATTTCTGCCTGTGTAGTTAATTCCTACCACAGACCTAATTCTTTCTTTTCTGAGCGGAAATATCTTTGCAGATGGGAATTTCAGCTATACAATATCTTTGAGTAATTTTTACTAGACAAAAACTAGAATGAAAAAAACTTTACAGGATGCATTGCCAGTGAGCTCCCAAGAGTGAAAATCCATAGTTTGGATCTGTAAAAATTATCGTGTTTCGACTTGAGCTACTTTTCTTCTCAGATATTTTTTTCACATATTTTGAGTATGTGAACACTGGTTTTGATGTAAAAGCACTTCATATCTGAATAATGATACTTTATTTTTGGGAGAAATAACAGGTCAGTATCTACTGAAAGAACCACTACACACCTCAAAGAATGAGCAGATAAAAACCTCAAGATTATGTATAAATGCTAACCTTATTAATGTTTTGCTTTATATTCAAAGCAGTGAATGCATATTTGCATTTTATGGTTTGCCAGGGTAGAAAAGGTTTTGAAATTACTAGGTCACATGGGATATGAGGTAGTTTTTTTGCTATATGAAGCATACAGTGGAAATAAGAGGGGTAGTTTGATCTGAAAGATGACTTGAGAGTTTCATACAGTTCACAATACTCAACATTATTCTATTTTGTTCTGTTTTCAGGGCATAACGCTGAAAGAATTTGACAGATTATCTTTTGATATGATTTTGATGAGTCCTCCCTGTCAGCCATTTACAAGGTAGATACAGCATGCTTGGGAAAAAAGTGCAGTTACTGCACTATGTACGGTCAAAGGAGAAATGTTTTCAAGAGTGACACTATGTGTGGGTGATCTGTGTATCTTTCTCTTCCTAAGCAAATGTGTTGTAGCTCTGTTCACCATGACGTTTACTGAAATGAAAGAAATGCAGCAATTTGCATCTTAATTGTTGATCACATTTCTTGCATGTGTATATATTAATTCCGTTTAAGTTAAGTAAGTTTCTTACAGCACCAATTTTATGTACTGTATTGTTCCTCTAATAGTGAAATTTAGTGTTTAGGAGTGCTGCCTTTCCTTTTAGATATCAATCTAATATTTTCCTGGGGCAACTTCAGGAAGAGTATTGGAATTTCTCAGTTCTTCCTGAGATTTGACAGTGTAATCTGGTTTTATTTGTACTTTGAAAATTGCACATGCACCCAGATAGTTTATTCTAAAGAATATTTCTATTTTAGCCAAGACTGGAAGGATGGTTTTAAAATGATTTTGTGGATGATGAAGAGAAATATCTTGCTGATTAAGGAGTGAGTTTACTGAGATGTTATTTGTCAGATTATTTTGTAATTCATGTCATTTGACAGCAGTGACCAGTGGAGGTAAGATTTTAGTAACTGCACTCATGCAAAGTAGTAGCTTAATGAAAAAAGTCTGTTGATGGTGGTAATACTGATTGTGTAAGAAAGTATATCTCATTGAATGTTCTAAGATTGAAAAGAAATCCCTGTAAAGTGGTGCTGATCTATAAAAATGAATTACTATAAACCTATGATGTATATAGGTATAATTTCTTCAGATTTTTTTCTTTATAATATGATGAAAAGAAAAATCTGTGTATGACTGATTACCTTAGATTAATTAGATTACAAAATTTTATTCTTTTTTTATGAGCTAATGCAAGTATAAGCTAGGGAAACACAGTCCTGGAATCATTATCATTTTTGTAACCTGCATGATCTATCCAGTTTAATGTTACAAAATTGGTTCCGAAGTTATTCTCGTGGGGCTCAATCCTGCTAAATGGTGGACAATGAGGCTTTAATTAATAGAAATAATTTAATATATTCAGTGCAAAATAGCAGGGTATTCCCAGAAACCCAGTGGGGTTTTTTTGTTCTTTCAGAGCCGAGTATGTTCAAAGGCTTTGCTGGACAAGACCAGAATGGTAAAGGCTTTGCAGACTGGGGAGTGGTTTTCATTACAGAATGTTTCAATTTTAACCTTGCTGTGAGCCTATGGATTCCAGGGGCAGACTTTCATTCTTTAGAGCATCTCTCAGGACACTGCCTCTGTGAGCAGGTCCTCCTGTCTATACGTGATGGTTTTGCAGAATCCCCTTTTGAAACTCAAAGCAGAGTGTCAGCATTCTGTAGAAAAATGGAACTCAAATGTCAGTCTGCTCTGACTAATATGCAGGTGTTTCTTTATTCTTTCACAGAATTGGCCTGCAAGGTGATGTATCTGATCCACGGACAAAGAGCTTTCTCTATATCCTTGATATTCTCCCAAGGTATAAATGAACTTTTGTCTCCATTCTAAAGCCTCTTTTTAACTGGGCTTAGTTGTAACTAGGTCTTCTATACTTCAATGGGGCAAGTCATCTCTAATGTTTTTAGAGGGTTACTACTAGTATTGTGCTGTATTCCGCGTTTTTTTTCACATGATCATATGTAACTTACAAATACTTGTATTTTACTAATGCTGTAATCACCTCATAGTTGCTGTATATGCTTTCATTGTCTGGTTTCCTTTTCATTGCATGTCTGTTTAAACTCTGCCTATATCATAAATGAAAAGAAAGAGTTCTTTTCAGTACAACATCAAATTTGAATTGATTTTATGTAGAGGCAGGAGTAGATTACATAATAGTTTGCCTATTGGTCTCATGGAAATGTGAAAATTTTTTAGAGTACTAGGTTACAAAAGCTTAGATTCAACATATAGTCATCTTTTGAAGAGGTACCATTTGAAAGTTGGTTTAAATATGTTACTGACTGTACAGTGCAATGCATCTTCCAACCCCTTCCATTCTTTCCTAAAGTCTCTTTTCTGCTGCTTGGAGATATCTTGGAGCCAATTGTGTATTTTTGGTTTGTAGTATAATCTCTTGTTTTGAGTAGTAGTACCAAAGAATTTGAATAGCAGTGCATTGTCTGAACAGTGTCCTTGTCTTTGTTTCACTCTGTCATGTTTTGCCTGGTCAGATCCCAGTTCCTAATAAAACAGCCATAATTATTTGTATAAATGGCAGTCTTGCTTCACCTGGAGACTAGGACAGCTGTTCTCTGTATATTCCTTTATTAGTTTATCTTGCTCTCAGGATTGGAGAAGGACAAAGGGATGTTTGGTGTATCTTTTTCTTTTTTTTCATGAATGCTTTCAGCACAGAAGAAAACCAGTACCAAAAAGCCTTTCTTTCAAACTGCTGTTAGCACTGGGAGAAAAGGGTCTTCATCCTTCTTCTAGAAACTTTATGCAGTCAACAACATTAAATGGAACTTTAATGTGTCTTTGCCCTTGACATAAGCAGAAAGAAAACAAAGACACAGAAGGGCTGAGTGGCTTGGCAGGGCCATACGAAAGAAATCTGTGGCAGAGAACACAGAACAATACACAGATTCTGTAGCCCAGTAAGTTAGACAATTCATAGGTAAAAAGAATGGTTATTACTACTCCCCTGCTTCTGGCAGAGACACAGAATTAGGGAGAGAACCTGGGTTGTTTAGATGTTGCAAAGGATGTCTTTTGTGGAACAAGGAATGTAACACAAGTTTCCAACTGATCTTTTAAAATGATAAATAAAACCTGGCAGATATTGTGTAAGTTAATAATTCGTCAGAATAATAGTACCTTTATATCCTTAAAGGAATCCTGACCTGGGGATTCCTTTCCATTAAACTGAGATATGGTTAAGAGGCTGGCTGCTTTTAGGACATTGTCGTGCATTAATATGGAAATATTGCTTCCCAGTTGCTGTGGGCTTAGCTGGATAAACAGCAGAAGCTTCTCCTTCTCAAAACAAAAGCTTCAGGCACTCCAGGACGCACATTTTTATCATGACGATGCAAAGGACCTGGGCTTGGCTGTCTCACTTTTATCTCAACACCCCAGGAGACCCTGGTAATGTTCCTTATCTCCTTGGGGAGGGTTCTTGAAGCAGCACCTACTCTAAGCAGTCATTAGAAGGTTCAACATGATGGCTTCTGTAGAGTTTCTCAATTCCAGTGGATTTGTGTTTTACTAAGGTAGCACTTAGGTGTTTTTTGAATATGATGCATTTGTGAGACATTGCGTATGAAGTACTTCAGCCCCAAAAAGGGAGATTCTTAGTATAGGAATTATTCCTTTACATTCCAAATTGCTATGGCATGTGTGCAGTTTATGAAAACTGTAAGATAATTTCTCACCCCTTGGATGTACTTACCTTTTGTTCAGCCTTTTATAATGAAATATTGCTGAAATGAGCTTCAGAGATAGCCTGGGATGACAAATACTAGAGATAATGGAAAGGACAATTTCAAGATATGGAAAGACCTGGGAAACCCTTGGAGCACCCAGCCAACAAATGAAGTCCAACCCATGTGGTCCAGATACTGTCTGTTTATCGTGTCCAAGCCATAACTTGGGGAAATCCAATGCTGAAACATCAAAGTGCTGCTTTTACAGAACATTTTTAATGTTAATACCTGCCAAGTACTTAACACTTCCTCTTTGTACAGGGATTGCTTGCCTTGTGATCTGTCTGTCCCCTGTGAGGGCTTGCATTTCAGGCTGTGCTCTGGATTCATTGCTGAAAAAGAAGTTTCATAGCAGGCAGTGGTGATGAGAGTGGGTAGACATACCAGCAGATATATTCTCCATCCCTCTGCAACGAATTTGGGTGGTGTTGCTTTTTTTCAGTTTAGTATTATTTTTTCACTATTATTTTTACTATTTTTAAATTTAGCATAGTTTCTTGTACATTTTCCAGTTTCTTGTGAGATGTATTGGTTCTTTTGATTCATGTGATGTCTTTAATTGGTGGTAATTAAAAATGTGCTAAAACAAATTCTGCTGTGATTTGTTCCAGTGGAAGTCCAAAGTCACTAACTTCAATAAGCATGGAGCTGCTGTCTGGGGGTATTAATATCCTGCTTCTGTATGTAGTTCTGAAATCCCAGTGTGTGACAGACATTCTGTGTCTACATTAGCCTTATTAGAGAATTAATCAGTGCCACAAAATGTTCCCAGAGACTTGAATCTGAATCATCTATGCTTCTAAATTGTTGGAACAGTCCCTGGCACAGTTTGGGCATGTTCATTTCTCCAGAGATTTAATACGCTGGTTTTGGAATGTGCCTATTTCCAGACCTTTGCACTGATCTTGCTTAAGCTCAGACACCTCCTTCCCTTCCCCCATCAAAGTAAAATTCAAGTATAGAAAATTGAGAATATCTGCAGTTTGAACTCTAAACATGTTGTGTTTCTTAAATCCATTAAATGAGTACTGGTTCTGATGTGTTATCGGTTAGGTTGATATGACATTTTGACATTGATTTCAGGTACAAACACTTGAAAACAACAGTTTTATGGCTAAGTAGCAATTGGTGTTCCCCCAACAATTTTATTTCCTATTATACACTTAATCTGTTGAAAAATAATCTTGTGCTGTAGGAAATGAACAATGATAAACATTTTCAAAAGTACCTGCATGGAGTACAAGAGGGTACAGCTGTTCATTCGAATAAAGGTGGGGTTTGTGGTTTTTACCAGCTGTCCACATTTTTAATTCAGTTTTTTAAAGGATGCTAAACTTTAACAGCTAGTATGATGTGGAAATACTTTGATCTTTCTGGTAGCTAAACAAATCTGTGGATGAATATAATGTACTTTACATCTTGTTACTCTGAGTTGGTTTTTTTTTTTTCCTTCTAGGCTTCAGAAGCTTCCAAAATACCTACTTTTAGAAAATGTTAAAGGATTTGAATCCTCTTCTGCAAGGTAAATTCTAATTAATATATGCAGGTTTTAGTTTGCAAAAAGGAATATATCCTATATTCTTTAGAAGGAGAAGGGATTTATTCTTTAGAAGGGATTTTTATTTCCTAGAATTGGAGTTAACAAAATAGCTTGAGATGGGACAGGAATTAAAATCTTAGGTTGTGAAAAGAACTTGCTAGGTAACTGTTTATTTCTCTAAGCGGATAAAATACATTGCAACAGTGTTTTATTTTCATTTGATGATTTGATAAGTATTTGATTTGCTTTGATTTGATGATCATGTTTCCTTTAGAAAAGGTCAGTATTAGTTTTCAAATAAAAATAACAATTGGTGTAAACTCAGAGGTTTCAGGGGCTTATTCATGACAAGAGCCCATGGCATCTTTGGTATCTTGTGTTAAGGTCACAGAACAGTTTAGGGGCTTTCTTGAGTATCTTTGTTGATAGTAGATTATCCCTGGTTCAGGGCTACCATCAAATGGTCCAGAGATACAATAAAAAGATCTTATTTAGTCTTGGTGTGAAATGTGGAAGAGGAAAGGTATCACTACAGTTACCTGGTGACAGCAGGAGCACTCTCCTCTCTTGTGACCAAAGCAGGAGAGAGAGACTTGCAGTCTTACTTCTCAGTTCTTGCTGGAATCGAGTAGGATCTTTCCATAGCATTCCTTAAAGAACCAAGAGAACAGCCACCCTGTACATCATGCTATTAGTGAATATGGCAGGCAGCTGGGAGTCGTGCTCAGCTCTCTCACTGGTTAAGTGTTCATGGTCCTCCCTTGTAGACCCCAGGATTCCCTTGGCTGTGCCTTGCTGGCCAGTGCTTGGGACAAGCTGTACTGCAGAAAGTGCCCTAGTTAGGACACCTGTTTTCTCTTATGACACCTGGGATTCAGTCTCACATACAGTGCCAGGTACCAATCACAGCTCCTGCCTTTTGTGCAGCTCCAGCCTAGTGCAGTCTGCATGGAATACAAAAGAAAAGTTTTTTTAAGATTATCTCCCTTACAGTCTTTTTCCATTGTTTATAAAGTCCAGTCCCACCTCACTTTTAAAGCCATCAATTTTTGTCATCCCATGAGTTAGCCTTTTTGTTAGACTTAGCTGGTGCTGTGTATGTGAGCAGAGGGAAGTAGTGAGCTATTTGTAGGTGTTTTAATCTGTTTTATGATTCCCAATAAAGAGAGTATCTTGCCCTCTGATTACTTTCCTTATTGACACACTACAATTACTCTCCTAGAGATGGGATGTTTTTTGAAGAGGCATTTGCACTGTAGTATGAGTGAGGTGCCTTTGAATGTATAATAGTCTCTAACACTGAACTTGGTATGTTGTCTCTCAAATTCAGAAATGGATGACATCATATCAGTTATTTGCTGTCCAATTATTTCAGTGAATACTTTGGTAAATATGATGTTGAATTCAATCTGGTTTTATTTGGGATAAAAAAGGGGCTAAAGACTGTGTGAAGGGAATAATTGCTTTTTGATTCTTTTCAGAAATGAACTTTTGCAAACACTAACAACATGTGGATTTAAATATCAGGAATTTCTCTTGTCTCCAACCTGTGTGAGTACTAAAAATTCTCTAATAATATTTAATAGTTCAAAGTGCACTGAGTCCAAGAACGTTTGAAAATGCTCTTTTGTATTAGAAAAGAGAGTCATGCCCAAAGCTGAAGACACACTTGAATGAGAAAACCAACAGACGTGACTTCTGATTTCTCATGCTGGCATAATCGTATTGCTGTTTGTATTCAGATCCTAGTCCCATATTGCTTTGCTGCCATTTGGTATTTTTAATAAGGCATGACTTTACGCTCTAACCAGGAAGGTGGTTTTCCCTGCAGGAGCCTCATTGCTTCAGAAGTGCTGTGCCTCTGAATTTCCCAGCACAGAAAATGTGACTGTTTCTTGTGGGAGGAGGAGCTTTGTTTCCATGTTTCCCTGGCAACTAAAAAAAGTGTGAGAGAGATTCAGATTGTGCAAGACTAACTGGAATCAGTGAAGTACCATAAATATTTGAGAGAAGCTGATAGAGTGTAGCTTGAAAACCAGTTGTGGTAGATTTATTTAATTGTTAGGTGTCTTATAATTCCGTGTTTAAAAAGGCAAAGAGAGACTTTTTTGCTTTTAGCAGAAAACAGATAGTACCTGTCCCAAGAAATCGCGAGGCATGCAAATTTTTCTTCTTGCACCACATAAAATTTTGTTCGCATTCATACTCATCTACAGACAAAGTGAAAACTACAAGTTGCAATGAACAATTGCTCACTTGGTTCTCTGGAAGTACCTAGGTATGGAACTTAGAAGTGTGTAGGTATTATCAACTAATACCTAGAGAATACCCTGGAAAAAAGAATGCTTCAGGGTGACCTAATTGCAGCCTTCCAGTACCTGAAGGGAGACTAAAAGAAACACAGAGAGGGACCTTTTACAGGAGTCTGTAGTGACAGGACAAGGGGCAATGGATTCAAACTAAAAGAGTAGTTTTAGATTAGATACTAGGAGGAAGTTCTTCATGATGAGGATGGTGAGGCACTGGAACGGGTTGCTCAGAGAAGTTGTGAATGCCCCATCCCTGGAAGTGTTCAAGGCCAGTTTGGATGGGGTTCTGAGCATCCTGGTCTAGTGGAAGGTGTCCCTGCCCATAGCAGGGGCCTTTGAACTAGATGACCTTCAAGGTCCCTTCCAGCACAAACCATTCTTTGAATCTGTGATTCTGTCAATACTGATATCTCTGAAGTCACAAAATATGTTAGTACGTCGTTGTTCTGTTACTGCATGTAATGGCAGATAACTTGTATGAGGCTATAGACCACTTTTTCTCTACTTATCACATGGACTAAAGGCTTCTAATTTTGGTTACAGCTTGGCATTCCCAATTCTAGGCTGCGATATTTTCTAATTGCGAAGCTTCACCACGAACCGTTTTCCTTTCAAGCTCCTGGTCAAGTGAGTCCATTTGTGTTACTTGAATTTGCTTCATTTCATGAAGATTGAGGATTAAATTTTCAGTTTAGTGGTCTGTGTTGATGAATGGAGAAGAGGACTGAGTGATACCAACAGGAAAGTTAAATTCTGCCTCCTTTTTTAGCCTGGATATTGAGTTTTGTAAGGACTGATGTGCATGTCTGTGGTTTAGATGGCTTTAAACAGTTGGGAGATGTGTTTTCTAGCCTGATAGCGGCCTGCTACATTTTTTACACACTTGGAAAGGTCTTTTTGCAAAGGCAATTATTTGCAGTTGTTCCTGACATCATTGCTGATAGGTCAACAAATCCTGATGCTACTGCTTTTGAAATCTTCATGAAAATAACATCAAGAGGTTACTTGCTTTATTCTAAGTATCTCTGAAGGAATTCTTACTCACTGTATGGTTGGATGTCAAGTTGTTTATTAAATACAGTTCTTTAATTTTATTTTTGTCACAATTTCTTTTTAGATATTGACAAGGTTCCCAGATCAGGATCCAGAAGATTTACTCAAGGAAAAAGTCGCTGATGAAGTGGGTGAAACCAGTTCTTCGTTGTCCTCTGAGGAGAAGAATCTGGATCCAAATATTGGTCTACATTGCAGCAGCAAGAAGAATTTACCAAAAGGGGCCTTTCTATTTAAGCTTGAAACAGTAGAAGAAATGGAAAGGAAACATGATCAGGATAATAATTCCTCTATTCAAATGCTAAAAGACTTCTTGGAAGAAGAAAATGAAGAAATGAGTCGGTATTTCTTACCACCAAAGTCCTTACTGCGCTATGCTTTCCTGTTAGACATTGTTAAACCCACCTGCCGCAGATCCACATGCTTTACAAAGGGGTAAGTTGCCAGGAAAACGTCTTGCTAAATCATGTCCTGAAATTTTAAGTGTATTTTCATTTGTGTCCTGTAAAATCACAGAGCGGTGTTTCATCAAAAAATCCTAGGCCTTTGAAAGAAATCTCCTCATATAGTGTGCTGGCTGATCCAGTGGAATGCCAGCATGAGAATCTGTCAGGCAGAACATCATGTGCCCACTCCAAAAAGGCATTCACAAAAGACAGTTGCCATTTGTTGTTGACCTTCACAGAAGCTTAATTACCCCTGCGGAAATATGGTTCCAGTAGACTGGTATAGTGCTGATTCATTAATGAATTGCTTTATATTGCTCAATGAAGTTACTAAGTGTCATGCATGACAGATCCATTCCTCATTAAATCTGTCTCCACTGTACATTTTATTGATTTCTTGGATTTTTCAGCTATGTAGCTGTGGATTGTCATGAAACCAGTTAGGTTGCTGCATTACAGGTCATACTTGATGGAGCAGAACGTCAGTGCCTTTCCGTCTACTAGTTTTCTGATTTGTACCTTGCAATTTTAAGTTTGACTTCTGGAAGTTGATGAGTGTTCTGAAATTCTGTGGACAACTGGTGAGGAGCTTTTTCACTGAATGTGTTTGTATTGAAATATTCCAGTTGGAGCCTGGAAATTTGTGGGAATTTTTAATACTGATAGATTTTTCTTACTGGGTTGCTTTTTTGAATTTGCTGAATGTTTCAATAAGATGGCTTGGATGATGAGTTAAAGCTAATCGTAACTTCTTTTTAATTGCTAGAAATAGACTGTCAGATTGACAGAATTCCTGCAGATTTTTTATTTTTAACTTTTTGACAATAAAAAGGAAGAAAACTAATTTCAAAAGTTCGAAATTAGTGCAACAGGAAAGGCCCTCCCCAAGGTCACATTGACATATATTGAATGTGCCTTTTCTGCCCTCACTCTTTTGAGTTGTGGGGGAGTCAGCATCTCGTGGAATCTCTTTCTTAACTAGAATAGTCAAAAAAAACCCTTAGCCAGAATGGTGTCTCATGTGTCTTATGAATGCCTTAAGTGTCATCGAAAGTAATTGGCCACTTGTGGTTTCACTAGAATACGTCATGGTAGCTTGTTGTCACGTTTATCAAAATCACACTGAAGGAGGCTCCTGAGTAGCTAATATCAAGTCTCTGTACATAGTGGTGGGAAAACTGACCCCAGGGGAACATGACTCTTATCCCTCTGCTGATATGGAGGTAGTTGTGGTGGTAGTTCTGTCTGATTTACCATATTTGTTCCCTTTTTCAAGAGCCTTTGGGAAGGAAAGTTGCCAACATGGTTCTCAGTGTAATCATCTCATTTACAGCTCTGCATTAAGAGAAGAGTTATAATTACATCTCATCAAAGTCACTTTCTGAGGCCAAGAATAAGTCCCTGCTGTATCTGTTCCAGAAGTTCTGTTTTTATGATTCTCTGAAGCATGAGATTTAGGAAAAAGACCCCGAAGCAGGTGGAACAGCACTCCAAGTAGTACAGAGAATCCCTCTGCTGCTATGCCTGTCTGGTGTCTTTCTTAAAAGTCACACTGACCATCAGCTTTGAGAGTGGGAGAAAAATTTCCCTTTTTTCTCTTTGGTTTTCAGGTATTTCTAGCAAGGTTTATGTGACGGAAGTAATCTGGGTATGCCTTCTCCAGTCCTTGCTAATTCAGGGACTTCAAACACTGATAGTTCATCAGTGATTTTGGCTATATCAGTATGTCGTTTGAAAGGCTTTGGTGGAGTATACAGCAAAATGTAATGGCCTGTAATGCGTGAGAGATCAAGCAGGTAATTCTGCATGCCCTTCTGACACTGAATTCTTGGGCACTTAGTGAATGATTGCTGAGTTCCATGAGACTACCAACACCGTAGTTTCTCTCTGGAGTATGTTTGTGGTGACTGAAGTTTTGAGAGGAAATTGACTATTTTAAAGGACAGAGGAAATGAAAATTAGATCTAACTTCTCTAGGTGTAATCATTCTGGACATACTTAAAATTTTTGAGATGCTATTGACAGGAGAAGCGATACCTTTCAAAATAGTGCAAAGATCAATTATAGAAGAGCTCTCTTGCTTTGTGGAAATTACTTTTTGTCAGTTATAATATAGGACACAATATAACCATAAAAAATATATGTATGAAATGAAAAGATTTTTTTTAAAGCTTACAGAAATAAAGGAGGGACGGAATCTTGAATCAGATGAAAATTGAAGACTGTAATTACTTAAGGCAACTTCTTTCATTATAACTTGGAATGAAATGTCAGAAAATCAATACATCATTTTTTTACTGTGACAAAATTTAATTATGTTCTGGGTCTGAGGTAGGAATGTTAACTTTTCTGTGGTCAGCAGCTTCAATAATAATTAATAATACTCCAGCTAACATTACATTAGCCATATGCCCACATTTGTGTTAAAAAACCAACACACACGCACACACACACACACACGGGCCATCAAACCATATGGACACCAACTGGATTTTGGGGGGGGGGGAGGAGTTCTGAACTCTAGTGCCAGCTATTTAGAAGGGAGTATTTATTTCTCCAAATAAAACTCTTCAATACCACTTAGAAATTTAGCTCATATATTTATTTTGGCTTAGTTGTATTAAACTGAAATATTACCAGATGCTATATAAGAGGAAGATGATGGGGATTCCTCAGTGCTGTGTGTGTTACATTGTTAAACTTGCTGTTGAGGAATTTTCAGAATGGAACTAACCAATTAAAGGTGATTCATTTACAACACAGTTAGATTCCACATGTATTTAATCTGTAACAGTGTTAGGTCTTCTGATCCCGAGGAAGATTTGTAACCACTTCGTTTTAAAATGAGGGCTGCTCGGGCTGTTATTGCAGAACTAATTGAAGCTTTTTCAGCAGAGGATGAAATACTCAAGATTGAGGCTTGCTGTGTCATTGTGCCTGTGCTGAAGGGACATTATTCTTTTATTCACTGTGGAATTAGAAAGGCTTGAAACATAACTTGTGCCATGCTTTAGGAATGGGTCCCAAGTGGAACAAAAGACCTTTATAACTGTCTTTACAGTTGTACAGATAAAACTAGAGAATAGTATCTGTTAACGATTGATGCAGACCACATCCCTCTAACGCAGGGGATCTTCTGAAGCTGTTCCATAGTGCAAAGCCATCTGTTGTCTTGACTCAGTCTCTTTCTGTTCAGAATGTTCAAACTGCCATAGCTAGACCAACAGAGCATGTTTCTGAAAGCCCATAATTATATTTAAATGACAGCCTTGAAGAGACTACAGAATAAACATGTTGTTATGCAATCAACCACAAAGCATGCAGAACAGCTATCATAGGTTTCAGAATGTAAGTTTGCTTACTGTTTACTTGGATTTAATTTTTTTTCTTCTTCTTTCTTCTACTGCTCTGTATAGATGCCTGGTCATCTGCCATCCTTCAGTGGAAAATCCACAAGCAAACAAAAGTTAAACCTGACTGAACCACTCTGTTCCTAATGCTTTGACATAAAAGCTGGAGGTTCACACTAGTGGTCCTCCTTTGAATAAGGAGAGCTAATTTGAACCCCTGGGACCATTTGACCGTTAACACGTTTTGCCTTAATGTAAAATTGGTTTAGACAATGTAAATGGCTCTTTTTGGTGGTCCTATACTTGAATTCTTTGGTTTTGTGTAGTTGCCTTATATAAGGCACTAGTGTGGATGAACCCTTGTGCATTGAATGCAGGCTCATCCCAAGAGAACACATTCAGAGGGTACTGTACTCCAGGGGTTAGCAGTGTTTATAACAAGGCCTTTTGCTTTATCTATCCAGGAGGCTGTTTGTTAATTAAGGCAAAGGAACCTAAGTAACCTCCCTGCATCTTTGCAGTTGTCAATACTATGAAATCCAGTGCAAATACTAATTTAAGATTGTTATTGTTGTTGTTAAGGTATGGACACTATGTAGAAGGGACAGGCTCAGTTCTGCAGACAGCAGTAGATGTACAGGTGGGTGTGTAGTCTAATGTATTAGAATGACTTGTTTTAAAACTTGAGACTTATTTTAAAGCTTGTGGTTTTTTCTGTCTTCTCCTTTGTTATTCTGATTATTATAAGGAAAAAATCTTTTATATGTACATTCTATGGCAACTGAGTTTCCAGTTGGTTTACTTTTTGTTCCTAAACAGCAGTTTGTTTAGACCAAAATTATATCTGTGTCTCTCTGTGAGGAGAATATGAGTTGTTATTATTTTATTATCTGTAATGTCATACAGAGGTTTTACAGGGGTATGTGAAAACATTAAAAATGACTGGTTCTATGAAGAACCTACAGTACAGTGTTGTGAATCGAGGGCCATTTTTTGTATGCATATGATTCAGTAAATATTGTCAGATGTTTAACATGTTTGAATTTCAAAATTATGGTTTATCTGGGAGGAGTATTTTGAAAAGTTCTACTGTTGATATTAAGTTCATGACCAAGTGGTGTTTAGGCATTGGGGGAGGTAATAAATGTACTGGTGAATCAGCATTCAAAGATACTTTTTACAAAGCCCGTTTTGTACACAAGCCCTGCCTCCTGCACTTCTGTGCTGGTCACTAATATTATAGGGCATCTCTAAACATAAGAAGAATGCAGCCCTGGAATTCAGGATAATCTCAAAGCAAGTGTATCAAAACAGCTGCATCCATACAGCCTAATTTGTATGAATGGTCTGCTGTTGAGTTATACTGAGTCACTGACCTTTGCCATTAACAAATGTTTGCTCGTTGATTGCCCCATTAAATATTGGTATAGCTTGGAACTGGAGGAACAAATTATGAACCTCCTCATGGCAACATTGATTTCTTTCTTGCAAGTCCATGTGTTGAGATGCTGGCTGCAAAAATAGAATGTGAATGACACTTCCAAGCAAAACATGCTAGTGTCTTTGTCACTTTGATAATTAAGGAAATATTCTATTAAGATGTGACTGTAAATTTTACATATTTGGCCTGCATCAGTCATATCTCTTGTTTTTGATATTCTTCATAGCTTGAATCAGTGTTTAAACACATTGATGACTTACCAGAAGAAGAGAAGCTTATGAAATTGTCAACACTAAAGCTGAGGTACTTTACCCCAAGAGAAATAGCAAGTCTTCACGGATTCCCTCTGGAATTTGGTATGTGCTGCAAAGTACCCACTTATGCATTATTCTTCAGAAATACCAATGTAATTTTTTTTGCTGGAATTAATCCATTCTTTCTATTTGGCATTTTTTTCAGCCTGCCTGATTGATTGATTGTTGTTATTTGCCTAACTTTGAATTTCTCTGAATTTCGACCAGGTTTTTTCACATTTTGTAAGAGCCAGCTTCTGTGGTGAGGTTTATCTTCATAAGCTACAAAGAAGGTTTTGGCAGGCGAAATGCTCTGTTACTGAAGTGCACTGAAGGAATACCTTTGTTTAAAGTTGAAACTATTTACTCAGCAGCCGGTGTTACTCACAACTGTGGTAAATCAACATATCCTGCCAGCTTAGGAAGTCTGTTTGTGGTTCTCAGTGTTTGGGCTGCTTGCTTTCTCCCTTCTACACATTTACAGCTGCTGAGAGAAAGGGAATTTCAGATGATACAGATAGTTCTTTGTTGAGGAGTAACCAATCTATTAAGCCATCTCTATTTTCTAGAAAAGGCAGCCCTTGGTCAGTTACTTCATTTTCTAAGTGGTTTTTTTTTGAAGAAGTAGAAGTCAAGAACAAGACTCAGCAGTATCAGTACACTGGATACACATCAACAAGAATTAAACCTGAAGTAAATTAATCAGAATTCTCCTTGTAAAAAAGAGCAAGCAGGAGAGTGTAGCTTTTACTACCTGCTAAGAATTTATTGTCACTCAGCAACAAAAGCATCCATGGAATCATAGAAGGGTTTGTGTTTGAAGAGACCTTAAAGAACATGCAATTCCAGCCCCCATCCACTAAACCAGATTGCTCAAAGAATAAGACAGCACTGACCTTGAGTAATTCGTTATATTTTACTTTCTTAGTGACTTAAGGAATGTGACTTGTTTCTATGTATTTCTTTCTTTCACAGTTTTAGTTTGTTTTTTCATTTATTACTTGTTATATTCGAAATGGCTACATTTGGGGACCATTATCAAGGTTGCCTGGTAAACCAGCATTGCCAGCACTAAGCGTACATGTTTATGAGTATTTGCAAGCTTGTGCTGTGTTGTTACATACCAACATGCAATGTTTTTTCATAGCCTCTCTTCTTTAATAGATCTGTTCTGTTTGCAGACAGCCTTTTAGCAGAGCTCTGTTCCATATTCATGTAGGCTGATGTCAAGATAATTGAACTTAACAGAGCTGGATTGGGCTTGTATAGGCTTACCATGCTGCTCAAGATCTCTTTTGATCACAGAATTGCCCATTTTCTCCTTTTTTTAAATACAGCCGGAGTTTTTACACTAATAAATCAGTCTCAGCAATATTACTGAGAGGTGCAATAGGGTTAATGTTGCTTGTATTTTACAAAGGGAGAACTGAGACAATGGAGAAATTAATGTTTGGAAGACTCCATTAATGTGGGGTGAACAGTTTGCAAAACCTGACTTTTATAATTTCACAGTGCTTGGAGTGATACCGTGCTTTTTGTTCAGAGCTCATCTGCAGAGACACCTGTGAGGTTCAACATTTTTGCAAACCAGAACTGAACTCTGAAGACAAGTCAGGCTTCTGAATGTGAGGATCATCCAGATCATCACCATGTACAATGTGTTCATTTAGCAGACCTGTCTTTTGTTGGTTGGGATTCCAATTCTCAGAGGACAGTACCCTTTTGCCATAATGGCAGTTAGTATTATAACTGTTTACAGTTCTTGCAGTTCCCTTCCCTCCCTATCCTACTTTTCCATCTTTGATGACACATAAAGCAAGCGTCTCTTATTCGGTGGTTTCCTCTTGCATATACTCCTGATTTATAGGCAGAACATGCTTTTCCCACTGTGTTGAGTCACAAGTCTGACATTTCTTTGTGTTTAAAATATTTCTCACTTTTTGCTTAAAAAAGTGTTACTTGACTCTAGGCTGATTGAAATCTTTAGTGAATTTAGGTACTGTAATCTCAGTTTCCTTTGAGAATTTGCAAGCTCTGGGTATTTTTGAAAGCGGATATATTTATGGCTGCAGCAAAGGGTGCTGCCCTGACAGCATTTCTGCCATGCTAAACTTCAAGTAATTATTGTGAAATATGGTATTTTCAGAGCAAAATGTGTTACAAGTTTTCTGCTACTGTGTTCTGTAGTGACAACAACATTTAGGCTGAAATTTTCAAAACCAGCAATCTTGGAATTGTACCCACTGCAAATATGTTGTTGGTCCAAAAAACTGAAAAATGGGGAAACTATAAGCTGAAAACTATGTGAACAGACTGTCAGGAGCTTTGTAACAGATGCTGTTACTAGTGCAGCTGCAGTATCATCAGAAGAAATGTGATTGTGTCTAAATGGTTCTGTATTTTAGGAAGTTGATAGCCTTTTCCAATATGTGAGGTCCAGAGCTAAAGTCATTTTTCATTCTTAAGATGACCAGATTTATTTGTGCTTTTAACATCTAAATGTATAAATAGTAATTGCACTATAGTGCAATGAAATACTGCAGTCATTTGTCTTAGTCACTCTGGTGGGTCCCACAGCAATATCATTAAAGGGGACAGAGCATTCTCGCACCTGTGACCTGCTTTCATGAGAGCCATGTCAGGATGTGTTCTCCATTTTTCTTATTAGCAATTTATGCAAGCTTTTAGGAAACAGAAGCCAATATGGTGGGGCAGTACATGCTGTTAAGACTTCAATGTCATCAAGTACCGTGTGTGACATAAATGCCATAGTGAGAGCTGTGCAGCAAGTGCCAGCATACCAGGAGATGTTGAATCTGACCTTCTGATGTAGGCCACTCTGGAGCCAAGAAGATAGAAAGTGCAAGACAATGTTAACAGTCAGCGGGAGGAGGCTTGGGATAAAAGAAACCATGAGTTCTGAAAATTAATTCTTGGCTTTCAGTTGCCAAAAGGTAGAAGGAGGAATTCTGACATTTTCAAGATTCAGATAGGCTTCTTGGTGCACCTGTATGTGTGTGTGCATAAATACATATTTATTTTCCTGTACTCTTTTAAAATGCCTTTATTCTGTACCATGTTCATTGATGGAATGTGAAAACTCCATCTAAGGAAGTGTGTGTGGGAGTGCAAGTGATTGTTCCAAAGACAAGAACGGTTGCCCAAATGGGAGTGCCAGGAAGCTGGGAAGAGTGGATGGAGCTGGCAGAAGATATGTTTACCAGAGCAGTCCACATTTGAGGCATTAATAACTGGCAGAGAAGGATGGAACAACTCCTCCCAGACACCACCTCCTCCTCAGAGCCTCCTTTGGCTCAACAACTGTCCAACCACATTCTCTCCCGAGCTCTCTCTGGAAGAGAATTTTGTCTGAAGAGCTGTGAAAATTTCAGAGCATACATATCACTACTAGCACTCACAGTGTGCTTATGCATCTGAGCTAATTGGGGTGGTAATGACCTCTGAGTCAAAGTTAGGTGTTTCTTCTTAGGGAATGATGAAATAATTGAATGTGGTCGTTTCAGCAGCTTACTCTATGACCCTAACAGTTAAGTCACCACTGCTGTTCATCTTTCACTCAGGTTGAAGCAAATGTACTTTACCTCAGAGTTGGAGTAAGGTAAGAGTGCAAGCAAGGACAGAGCAAACCAGCTGGCTGCTTGAAACTGCTTCACTCTCAGGAGTGGTACTTGGTACACAACACAGCCCTTTCACAACACTTGGACTGCTGTTGTTTTTACCAGTGCTCCCTTCTTTCTGCCAGTCTGTGAACTTACTATGGGATGGATATTTCTGATGCTGTCTGTATTCCTGAGTGTGTTTAATGGGGTTGGCAGTGAATTACATAGGAAATTGTTCAACTGCGTGATCACTCACTGAATAAGCCTTGCTCATCGTTTAATCTGTTCTGGTGGTATATTGCACTGAGAGACTCATGATTTGCCTGACCTGGTTAGAGGGGATCATGTGGGAAGTACAATATAAAGCTTATTGGGAAGTACAGTTTAGTCCATCTGCAGAATTGTCACATTTTCTTTCTGCTGTGGCCATGTTCTTCTGTGGATGATATCTAGAATAGCAGTTGTGCAATAGTGCTGCTGCCCCTCCTGAGACTGCTGGCTGTTTTGAGCTCTCTGAAGAGAAGGTAGATTAGCATTAGTGACACAGCAGAGGAATGTTTTGAAGCTTCTTGTGAAACCTTAGAGATGGCAGTATTGATAATAGAAGAACTGATCCAAATCCAGAGAATTGGTTGTAAATTGGTTTCGTAAGTTTGTGAATTTTTGGGGGAAGCTGGAGGGTGAATTTTGCTGCAGTCTCTGATAACTGCTTTAAGAAATGTTCACTGAAAAAAAAATTGGCTAAAACGTAAGAACAAACCCAGACTAGTGATGTTGCACTATATGTTTTTGTTTTAGGTTTTCCTGAAAAGGTAACAGTAAAGCAATGCTATCGTCTTCTGGGAAACAGCCTCAACGTACATGTGGTGGCAAAACTGATCTCCATTCTACTCGAATAATTTAGAACCTGAATCTGATGCATATGGACTGGTGACAGAAAATACTTCCATCTTTCAGGAGAAAGCTGATGGAAGCTGGACAAAAACCAGAGCTTACCAAGATACTTGTCTAGACATTTTGCTCAATAGTTTTGATATATTTTTAATAACTTGTATTCCTGATGGATTTGAACTGTATAGGTTCATTCATGGGTTTTATTTAAATGACTCATTTGTCATGTATTTGACTTGTTTGTTTACGTGACTTATTTGTCATGATTTATTTAAATGTTCTTTTTAGTTTGCAAAATGAAAAAGAGCAGCATATGAAAATACTTCAATGAAAAAGGATAAGACTATTTTATTTTATCTTAAAATCATTTTCTCAATACTGTGTGAAACTGCGTCAAAGCTGTTTTTATCAGGTGCAGAGACCAAGTTCTACATGAAAAATGTCTTCATCTTTAAATGTAATTTTTCCCTTCTGAAAAGATTTACTGTATATGTGACCCGAAATTTTGATGTGATTTTTGTAGCTCATGAAACTATTAAATTCAGTATTTTATATACAATTTTTAAGACATAGTGTTGTCCTTTGTGGCTGTCTCATCTTCTTTAAATACTTGCAGGATTCAGAACCCAACTGTATCTGTCTGGAATGATTTGTTTAGGTGCAGCTGAATAAAAAATATTTCAAGATTATCACAGCCCTGACAATAACTTGCCTGTTTCTCTTCTCATACTATTCATGATAAGATCATTGCTCATTACCAAAGACCTACATGTAAAAGACATAAAAATTTTTCTTAAGGCTTCATGTTTAGGTTCCTGTGACATAAGAACTCGAGAAAAACTATAGGGGCTTCTTCTGAAAATTTGTTCACCTATCTTGGTAGTAGTAGTGGGATTAGGAGTGTATGTTGGGGCGAAACCACTGCATGTGGCCATGCCGGGTGCCACCAATGTACAGCACCTCATAGAGCTGGACTCAGTGGGTTTTTAATCAAGTCTTGTGAGTTCAGTACCTCTGAAATAATAGATAAAATAATGGGGAAACTGAAAGTCCTCTAAAGAAGCATGGGTTCCAGTTGTTATCTTTCCGTGGGATTTTTATCATTGGTATCTAGATTAAAAACAGCTTGAGTGGGGAAGTGGCAAGATGATAGTTAGTAAGCATCCGCTGGGGAGATCATGTGCCAGAAAACAGAAGGATTTTGTAGTTTGGTCATAGTTCTTGTGCACCACAGCAGTAAGTTAAAGTTGCCAATCCTGAAAATTAATGAGTTTTCTTCCCCCTCTCCCCCCCTGTGATGACACAGGACCAGTCAGGGTATGTTCCATCTGGGCTTGGTAATGCCAGAGAAATTGAAGACCATAGCCAACAGAGCTTCTGTAGAGACACTGCAGCTACTTTCATGAGCTGTAGTCCTGAAAACAGTTTCAAAATCAGTGTGTGTAGATATTTTGTGCCATACTTTATCTTATGCCGACTCCTGTGTATTTCTTCAGTCTTGATTTGCATGTTTCTTGTGGCCTGTTAAAGCAGGAAATGCTTGGGTTGACCTACTTCAGCCTGTCTTACTCTCCAAGAGCATATTGACCTCTTGGGCTGTTCCTCTTGGGCTGTAAAAGAGAAATGGAAATGGGCTCTCCTGAAAGAGCTCTGAGAAGGATGGGGTTGGCCTCTGTCTTTACTTGGCTGCTTGTAGTACTGAAATGGCAAAACAGTACTACTGTGCTGGCTACTAAACTGCAAAGAGCAGGTGTGGTTTTGACAGCGAACCATAGGTACTTGTACCCACAGTGGTTATTGTGTAGATTTATCAGCCAGATCAATAACTAGTAGCTGTATGGTCTTATTCTTGAGAGAAATGTGGTAGTATGAAGATATATTTCTATCTAATACGTTCCAAACATTGGTGTGAAAACAAAGTACATCAATTTGATGTATAAATTGGAATTTCCTTCTGCCAAACCATATAAATAGTCTAGTCATTTTGCTTCACTGTAATAATATTTGCAAAAATACTATTATCTATTAATTTTTGGTTCCTTTATGTGTAGAACATATTTTAATGCTTTATATGCCATGTCTAAGCTAGCAGTGTTAAAGTGTAAATTGAAACTTACCTAGCTGCACCTAAAATTGATAGTTATACAGAGCCTGTTACATACTGACAGTGAATTTTAATTCAATGTGATTGTGAAGACAATCTGTTTGCTAATTTGAGCTGTTTCTGAAGGAAAAAAATTGAAAGAATTCAGAATTGTAAATACATATTTGTGTATTTTACCCCTGCTAACCCTGTAATACTGGTGCAGCTAAATTGAGGGACTGCTGCTTATCCCCTTGGTTTGTCATTAATAGACTGGTTTACTGAGTTCTGTTGGGTTGTACCTGCTTGACCTCACTTGATGATCATGTTGCTTCCTTTTCCAAGCAGTCCCCTAATCCTAAGTACTCTGCAGCCTACATCATTGCTGTACTTTGCAACTTAAGCTTAAGCATTTTCACAGGAATGAAATGTGATTACAAAAGCAGCTGAAAGGTGAAGAAGTAGAATCTGGAAAACAGCTTTGGAAAGGGAGGGAGATTTCCAGAATCTGATATTTGATTTTGTATCTCATTCATTTGCACATCTTAATTACATTCCATTATGTGAGTGAGGTGTTGTGGTTGTGTTCCCTCAAATTTGAGAATTTCTACTGAGAAAAACAGTATCGTATTTGGTGGTGTTACATTTATGCAGCCATTTCTGAAGCTTGCAGATTGCCTTACAGAAATCTTCCCTGTACCAGCTAGTTTCTATCTGAGTTAGTCTAGGGTTTCCCTATTCTCATGAAGAAACCTGTCTAGCAGCAAGATTACTAACATACCATTTGTTTAACACAGTGAGTTTGAGTATTTTTTGATGCTTGAAATGGAGGTGCATCCTTCCATGCCGTGAATGTAAGGCTCCTGCCCAGAGGCTTTTTTATCTCACTTTTGACTGGTCTCTTCTAGGAGAATTATAAGGATTTTCAGGAATCTCTGTATTACAGTCTGGGAAAACACGGATTGGTGGTAACTACTTCATAAGCTTAGTCAAGGGAAAGCCCATTTTCATTTTGACAGAGACATTTCAGTCGAACTCTGAACAGGTCCAATGCTTCAATGACTGTACAATTCTGTTTTAGCAGTTGTCACACATTCCTAAAATAAATAGAAAATATTGAAAATATTTGTTACATCTAAAGGATGAACTATTCAATTCTCAGCTCGCCCTTTGGCTGCTCTATTTTGCTTGCTGCTCATACTAACATTTAACACTTGTATTCTTGTATAAATACTGAATTATATTTATTTTCTTTAGGAGTTTAATATATTTTGTCTCCTATGTGTTTATAACCACTTAAGTGCTGTATTTTTTTTCTGCATGGTGATTAAAGAATATGGCCTATTAGTAAGGATTTGGAGGAGTTAACATAATAATTGGTTAAGAGCACTAGGCATTTCTGAGCAGTCTTATATAAGTATTGTATAAAGTTGAACTGGTCAAAGAAATAATCCAGCGAAAAATAGTGTGAAAGCAGAAAAAAGTAGACATAGAGCCCAAAATTAATTCCAGTAGCCATTTTCCTTTTGCCTGTGCAAACATGAGTGTTGTAGTGTTACAACCTCATTAGGGGAAGTTTATGAAATACTGAGTAGTGATAGTATGTGAATTTAAATAATATTGCAAAGAGCATGACAAGATTTCTGGTTTTTTTTACCTTTAGTTGATTGTAAGGCTTGGGACAATTATATAGCCGTTGAAGAAAAGAAATACGTGACTTTAGGAGGCCAAGCAGCTGTCTCTGAAGGCAAAACAACTGTCTTGTTCTCTTTGACTTTCCTTCTCCTGGTCCTTTTGACAGTGGGAGGATGCTGGACAAGGAATCTTCTGGTAAGAGCTTTGGTGAAGGAAGAGGCAGATTTGGAAGGGTTTAAATCAAGTAGAACACACCCCTTTTAGTGAGAGATTTGTTGACTGGAATGTCAGATGGCCACTCTGGTTGGATACCCTTCACTAGGATTTGGAAAACTGCAGCAAAAAAGTTCCTGAAATCTCCTCCAGGGAGGAATGTCTCTGATTTTAGATGCAGGAATACATCCTGAAATCCCAGATTCAGTTAGAGCATGTTTGTCTTGTGCTTTTGTCCATGCACTGGACTATTTTAATTCAAATATTTTAAAATTGCCACCTGGCATTTGGAAGAAAAGCATGTTGATGGTACTGATGTATTTTCTCATGCATAGATAGTAATAAATGGTTTTGATTAGTTCAACTGTTTGCCCTGTATATATTTTAAAATATAAACTAATCTCATTCTGTTTATAAATAACACACTTAAAAATGGGATTCTTCTCAGAATTAAATGTTTTATTGGCATTTTCACTGTGTATTGACCACACTTAACATGTGGTATTACTCATACAACCTTACATGTCTTGTAAGGTGAAGCTTGGGGAGAAGGAGAAGACTGGACAAGTTCATGTAAGAAAAATCCTTTGAGAGTATTGAATAAGTAGATTTCTGACTGAAGAAGTTCCCAAGCTGCAAGTAAGTGGAGGCCAGAGAGTACCTAGCAGAGGTACTGTACGTGCTTGCCCCTTCATGTACCCTTCATTTCCTATCTGCTTTTGGCCACTGTTGGAGAGTGACCTGGATGATCCACTGACCTGGACAGATCTTTTTCTTGGCCAGAATGATGACTCTTGCTGCTTATTTTGTATAGTGACAGAATTGTGTGGTGCTGTGGTTACTGTACTTGTAACCACAGCATCCACACACAGCAAATGCTTTACAGTCACAGCTCGGACTGAGCTTCTCGGTAAAAGCCAGCAGTACAGAACAAAAAATCTGAGGGAGGTTGTGCAGCCAGGTCCATTCATGGCTTTGGGGTTTTTAGAGAAGAAGGGTGGCTATGCAAATGGAACTCCCTAAAAATAACTCCAGTGTGTGTTAAAGCGATTGGAATGTGTTAAAAGGCCTGGAATAATCAATAGAAAAGAACAAAGCCAATACAACTGACTGGAAGCTTTTTGTGAACCTAATAACAAAAAAAGAGTGAAATGGAGACTAGAAAACATCAAAGTGGTTAGTGGTTTATAGAAACAACGATGTGTAGGAAGAAAAATCAGAAAGAAGAACTAAAGAGTCTCAAAAGGAAAGTAAAAAACTAACATATTAAACCATCATTGTGATAAAGGAATCCAGGGAGAATTGGGACAGTAGATCAATTCCATCTTAAGTAGCTAACTAAATCAAGACTCTTGTCTTTGTCATTTGCTATTAAAATCTGAAAAACTCAATTTCCTGGCCAGGTAGTTTAACTTCATTATCAGGTAACTTATGAACTTCATCAACTGTGTTGAGGAAGTGGAATCTTAAACAAGTGTCAGAGGGCAGAATGCTGAGAAGCAGAAGAAATGCTCAAGGAGGGGTGTGAGAAATGGAGGCTTGCAGCAGCTGCAGCCCCTGGGGAAGCTGCTGGGGCCATAAAACTCTCCAGACACTCATGAAGAAAGGGAAGGAACTGACGGTAGGTGGTTATAGGTAAGGAACAGCAAGGGGAATGTTACTTTTCAGAGTCACCTATATTCGATGTAAACCCCATGGTTGCTGATCCATTGCACAGGCCCTGATACCTGCTTAGTGCTTGGTCGTCTCAGAGCTGTAGGGACACACAGGAAGTGTTGAGTTCAACGCTGAGCATGGTTTACACCATGAATTTGCAAAGTTATATGGAGGCAACAGTGTTACTTCATGTGTTGGGTGTCACTTTTGAACACTAGAGTATTACTAGAAAGATGAAAGAGGATCCAGGGAAGTGAAGATGGAAGTACTGGGAGATAGGAGCTCAGCTGAGGGAAAACGGGTAAATGGGTTCTACTTGGTATTTAACCAGCAATGGACTGGATTTATAATTATTTGCAAATATTTGAGTGATAACGTTGAACAGCAGGGATTTTTTTGTGTGTCTGTAGGGAAAAAAAAAGATTATTTTTTAGTCTTCCATTAAAAAATTAGCCAGGTTTGGATTCACACCAATTGCTGCTCTTCCTCCGTTTAAAAAGATAACATTGTCAAAATCTCATGTTGCATCCACGCATCTGAGTTACTTCCTATGAGTAATTAATGCATATTGAATTTTTGGCCATGATCTGAGTCAACTCTTACCTTCTACACCATCATCTTTGCATTGCAGGCAGACACTGCTGGAGAAGTAGAGGAATACCACCATTTCGTTTCACACAGCTACAAAGCTGGTGGTAAATTGTGGTCCCTGCTAGTACAGGATGAACTTCAACCAGAATTAGAGACAAACACTCCATTACTCTTGCCAAATCTTCACACAACCTCTGCTCTTTAGAGCTGTTTTCTGAGCCTTCATTGTAGGGAGGTAATGAATGACCTGTCCCAGGAGGAGAGGTTCATGCCAGCTCTTCTTGTTAGAAAGAACAGCACCTATTCTTACGCCAGACATTTGCATGTTTTCCATTATGTTCCTCCAAAAGTGATGTCTCAATCCAATTTATTAAAGTAAAATTAGAAGGTGTGGACCTATTTCTCTCCTCAAGAAGGTTTATAGATTTCTCAATTTGGCCAGCCTAAGGTGCACTCACCAGGAATAAAGACTAAAGTAACTAAAACCTGGAAGGTCTAATGAAATGGAAAATAGTGTGTCATGCAAATAGGTGGGTGTCCAACCCTCTCTTTCCGTCCTATAATCAGTGGGTAGTCAAAGTCAGCTGGTCTTCAGGCCAACTATTTTCTAAGCTATAAAGCCTGCAGGAAGAGAATGTGAATTTCTTCTTGTTCCTTGCATTAGCAGCCTTGCCTTCATCCTTTATGGTTTATTGCTCACTGGTTATTGGTTTATTGGAGTTAATTAGTTGGAAAGGAAAGCCTGAATTGAAGGTTGACAGGCGATAGAGAGGGGCAATGCATTCTCAGTGTGCAAAAGAAATGAATAGAGGAAAGGAAGGATCTTGTGGGCCACAGCTGAAGGCCACGATGGAAACTGTCAGCATACAATGGACTTTGTGAAAGTAGGTTCCTGGAGTATCCAGACATTCAGCCACCCTGCTACGGAGTGCGGGTGTAGTTGGCCCAGAGCTTATTCAAGTTGACATCCAACTGACAGTTACACAAACTCAGTAAACTGTTAAAACAAAAAGAGAATCAAAACAAAAAGAGAAAAAATCCCTACCAGACAGATTTCAGAATCGACAGGAAGAATGTTAATGAGCACTGGTTTAATGGACAGTACCAGGATACCCGGAGGCAGAAGGTGTCCAGTCGACTAGACAGAAAAATTGATAATTTGTCTATGCTGTCCTGTTCCTGAACAGATATTTCAGAGCAAAAAGCATAATAGTAGATATAAAAACGTGGAGGGACAGATTCTCAGTTGGTATAAAAAACCATAGCTCACATGGACTGAATGGAGCAGTCATATTTCCAACAGCTAAGGACACAATTTTGTATTTTTATGGAAACATTATCCCTCATGATGGTAAAGGACAACACATGGGAAATTTTCCTTATGTTTCTCTGTTCTGGCAGGAACAGCTGAAAGACTCCCTGCTGCAGAACAGGTGAACATCCAGAGAGCTGTCCTTCTTTTAGCTCACCTGTAGGTACATGGGATGGGCTATCTCCTGTGGGTTCATGAGGAGCTTCACCTCTGCCCTTCCAGATCCCTCAGCAGCAGCAGAGACTGTTGGGTTACCTGTATCACAGTCAGCGTGAGCACAAGGGAAGTGGTCAGCAGGCTGATGCTGTTCCGAATTCCAAGGTAAGTTTATGAAAACAAAGATAATAAAATGTAATAAAAATCTAGTTTTTATGCAAACAAAAATGGTGGGATACAGCTGATACAATCTAAGGCATTATGGTTATTCACAGCAAAAATCAAGTTATGTGTGGCAGCACCATAAACACTAGCCATCCTGACTTCACATTCACATTCACAGTGTGCATCCATCTCTTTTTGAGGTGACATTGATATTTTTTGTCACCACATCCAAATTCTTCCCAGGTTGTTTTGAGCTTATAATGCTTCCATCTGTGAAAGCTGTAGAATGCATTCAATCCCCCAGCTCCAGGGCAGGTTCCACATATCTGTGGGACGTGTAGGTGACAAGCACAAACTGGAGCAGAAAGACTGGGCAGGGTTAGGAAGTGCCAGAGCTCCATCGCTTCCAGGAAGGTCTGGAGCTTAAAGGATGCTGGTGTTACCTACAAGCAAGAACAGCTACAACTGTTGCTACTCTTCTCAGTAGAGTTTTGAAAAGTGAGCAACCTGAATAACATATCTACTAAACAAAAAGGAAAATCAAAAGGAATGGTGGTGGGCCTGGAGGTTCAGGAAGCTCCTAGCATGAGGAAAGAAAACGTACACAGAGCTCCTCTAAGCAGGAAGAACAAAGCACAGCAAAGTCTTGTGCAAGGAGAATATGGAGACTCTAGCAAAAGCAAAGGGGAGGTAGGACATGGAATCTCTCATGGCTTTCAGTAGCAGCAGCCTGAGCCTCAGCATCTGGGGACTGAGTCACCCTTGAGTCAGAGCAACCATATTCGGTTAAAACTGTACTTTGCTGTTGTAATCCATGGGATGCTGTTTGGTACTGCTGACTTGTTTGTGTCATCTGCCCAGTAAATTACTGACTGGAAGCTTCTCTTTCAATACAAATATTCCTTGCCAGCCACTGTGGGTTTTACATTTGGGGTTGGGGATTTTTTTGTAACAATTTAGGTCCTTTAGTGCCGGCAAACAATCTTTCCTTCGCCCTTGTGATGCAGCATGTGAGAGAGCCATTTCTGCAGTAGCCGGCTGCAGATTACAAGGTGCTCAGGGACACGGGGGTGCTCAGCTGTACAAAGGGCAAAGACATACTGATAAAATACAGGCAGATTCCAATTAACGATCTCTCAAAGCTCCTGAAACCAAAAGACAAAAAGAAAAATGCATTTAATGTCTAGGGGATTTGCATGCTGTCAATCTTTAATTAAGGTATCTGAGATAAAGTTCACCCTTGCAAGACAACGCAGCAGAATGGGCACCTTGTGAACAAGGAGCTGTGTGAGAGCAAAGGGCACCTGGGCTCACAACAGCCCAATCCAGCTCTGGAGGTTTCACTTCAAACTCAGGACAGCTGGAGGAGAGCAATGCTTTGGGCTCCTCCTGTCCCTGGGCTTGTAGTTGTGTTATTATTACTCACTGGACTGAGCTGTGACCCAAACCACCATGAAAAAAAGAGGCAGAAAAGAGGTGCTTATGACGAGCAGTAAGTACCATTGCTTGCAAATGCATTTGTTGATATGTTGGCCTGTCAGTGCTGGTTATGGGAGCAGAATGGCTTCACTGCAGCTCTATTCTACATACTCTTTGGCAGATACATGTAACTAAATGATCTCTTTATTTTGTTTTTTCCATAACACAACAGGCCTCGTTTATCCTCTGAGCAGGGTAATTTAGTGTTCTATACTGGCTCCAGCAAAAATATTGAATTTAGAACTGGACCACTGGGGAAAGTAAAAATTAATGAAGAAGACCTTGCAGAACTTTTTATTCAGGTGATACAGTTACTTTTCCTTAATATATTTCCATTTTCGGTTTTACATATTAATAGTTAAATCATTTTCACAAGTGTTTGATGTGTTTAGTATTATTTTATATTATCTATATCAGTAGTCTAATATGAAAGTAAGCTATTGCAGACTTGTAAATCAATCATGTCGTCACAGAAGATAATTACAAGATTAAATTGTGTATGTAGTAGAGCTCTCTGTATTTAAGTGGACTTTATAATAGTAAAGTTATGCAAGGAAAAAAACTTTCCTAAGCTTTTGAAAAGTCAAAGTTTGTCTCACATTATCTCTGTTGTTTAACTTTAGGTTAGAGAGAGTAGCACAGAGATTCAAGAACTTAAAAAAGCCAGTGGTGCCTCTCAGAATGTATCCCAGCAGATTACTCTGCTGACCTCCAAGGTGAGCCATACCTTCATGTCATCCTCCTCCAGCATTCCCAGTTTTCCATTCCTCACACTAATATAAAACAACCTGATTCATTTCAGTATTTCTGGACACAGTTCAGGGAACTGGAGCAGAGTCCCTATTTAACATCAGCTTGGAGTCTGTGTTTAATTTTGAGATACTTATTCATAAACTCTGGTGACAATGGAAATATTTCTGTAAATCCCCCCAGAAATTTCCAGTTACGGTGATTCTTCTTTGTTCATTGCCAGCATCTGTATTGACTATATCCTCTAGTATTTATGGATAAATTCTGGAAATGGGCCATATATGTTTTCATAGTGGTTACAAAGACATCCTATGCAGTAGTTTTGTCACTTCCCTGCTCCTGAAAATTTTTTTCCATAAGAAAATTTTTTTAATCATTGCCTGATTTAAGTGTCTTTTGTTACAGTGTTTCCACAAGCTCCTTATAGGAAAATATTTTATAGCCTAAGAGACCTTCTTTTAGGGAAATTGTGCTGATATGTGTCCATCATATTCCCTGATTCAGGGTCAGCTTGCTGTTTGTGGTTACAACCTACTGAGATTTGGTGACCCTTTTCTTGGCTGTCGGTGCTCTGTCCCAGACCTCTGTCCTTGTCACACATTCAAGGACCTGAACAATCCCACAGGAATATTCACATTCTCGGTTATGAGCACCAGAACACATCTTTGCAAGACTGAGTCCTGCCTTGTGGATCCAGGCTGGGACATATTTAAGCTGTCATTTTCTGGACAGCCAAACCCACCAAAATCACAGTGAATGGGGCCTCATTTGGATCTGACTGTCACCTGGTTTCACATACCAGCCATTCCCTTTTCTCAGAGGAAAGTATTTTGTTAGTTTACCAGTATCCAGCAAGTACCTCTGTGGTCACTCTCAAACCAAGCACAATGTAATTTGCATTTCTTTTGCAGATCCTGAGTCTTGATAACAAACTTCAAAGCTTACAGCAGGTAAGTAAATGGGAGGCAAACTAGAGATCAGAGAAGAAAATCCCAGCCCCAAGTAAATAAAGTGAGGTTTCAATGGCTAAATAGCTAAATTATTTCTTTCCTCTCATGCATTCCTCAGGAAAAGTTTTTTTGGTAGCAGAAGTTAAAAAAAAGCACCAAGATTTGTGGAAGAGGTGATATGCCTCCTTACAAAATATAAACTGTGTAGGAGCATGCATTTCTTAACAGAAAAACAGTTGTACATTCAAGAACAACAAGTACATACCAAGGAGAAGTAAACTTTTCCTTGACTGTTCTGTCAAGATAAAGACCAGAAACTCAAACTGGATTTTTACTGCATTGGAATTAGCTAAGTTTCAGCTGTTGCCTGTGAGCTTGTGACAAGCCACAACTACAGGTGCCAGTAAAAACAATTGTCAGATGAATCACCCATGGAATCAAAAAGACGAGATGACCCTCCAGCTAGACTCTGCTGCTGAAGAACAGTCTCTATTAATATTTAATTTTTACAGGCCTTTCTTGTCCTAGTGCTTGGCCATTCTGTGTAGGACCAAACACAGCATGATTATTTTGTACAGGGAGAAGTGAAATAGCTCAAAACTTTTCCAAATCAACCTTGCTGAAAAAAATTGGAGGGGGAGTCCAAGAAAGAATGAGGAAAAAGAAAAAAGAAAAAAGAAAAAAGAAAAAAGAAAAAAGAAAAAAGAAAAAAGAAAGTTTGTCTTGAAAATAAATGCTAATGGAACACCAGCTAAGCAGAAACCTCATTTTCTACTCTTTTCTGGCATTTCAGGACATCCAGAGGAGAGCATGCAGTAGTAACCCCTGTAAGAACTCAGGGACCTGTGTAAATTCACTGGATGGTTTCTTTTGCCTCTGTCCCAGCAACTGGCAGGTGAGTCTTTAACCTCCTTGACTACAGAGTGTGTATTTTAACTGTAAGGCTACATCTAGGTTTGTGTGATTGCCACGAAGCGCAGCATTTTAGGGTTGCTCAGGTTACAGGGAGATACAGCAAAGCAGCAGTATCACTCATTGCATGAGAGCAAGTTGTTTGCTTCTCAACAGTATCAATATATATATGTAAAAAAAAAGAAGCCCAAAGCACTGGTCCAAACCCTGCACTGTGACACGCAGGCGATGGCCCATGAAGTCAGTAATTCTTGGCAGTTCCCACGGCAGAGCATTAGTCTGGTTTTTGCTGAGCACTGAACTGAACTGCATGCCTTGCTGTTGACCTTACACAAGGATAGAGAGAGAATGGGGGAAGGGATGGATATTTATTCAAACAAGTAAGAAAAATGGGGGGTGTAAATAATCAGTGCCATTCTGAATTTTTCAAATCCAGAGACTTTACTAGCAAATGCCTTAATGGTGCTATTACATGCACTGAAGATGAAAATGTTATATCTTCTTCTCAAAGGCTTTCAACTTAAAAGTTGTCCCAGCAAGATTTGGGTCAAAATTGATGTGCTTTCTTGATGGAAACAGTTTATAAGAAAATTTTCTGAGTCTTTTTCTAGTTGGAAAGTGAGGGGATGACAAAAATGTGCTGTTATTATGCTTTCTACATCTGAAATATTTTATCCCCGTCTGACTAATAGTTGGGGGTCACAGAAACACAGCTGAAAAATAAAGTTTTGTTACTGTGTTTCATAAGGGAAGCTGTGTTGATAACAGCGCATGGTTTGTATGTCTTTGAAAACTATATTAAACATTGGGTCCATGGTTTGCTTCATTTCTCAGTTATTTGGAAAATAAACTGATTTTCCATTTCATCTTAGGGCCCCCTGTGCTCAGTGGATGTTAATGAATGCCAGATTTTTGCTGGAACAGCATTAGGCTGCCAGAATGGAGCCACTTGCATGAACACACCAGGCAGCTACAGGTAACTTCTCAAAACTAGGCACAAATATCCCATGTAGAATACTCTGCTATTTTTGTACCCCATATCACGCCTGCAGCACAAGTTCTAGAAGTAAGTCCGTTTAGTATCTACGCACTATGAACCCTTGCAGTCTGAGAAAACATAAAATCCTTACTGCACTGTACACTGAGCCCACCGCAGACACAGAAGGGCCTCCAAAGCCATTGCCTGCTTTGACACAAGAAGAGCAGCAGGAAGCAGATCCATCACACAGCCGTGCTGGGGAGAAGGCTGCAGACTGAAGGCTGGCTCCAGTGACCCACCCCCCTGCTGTAGGTGCAGATGCTTTAATGGAAATTTCCTGCACCATGGGATGTAGCTGGGGCGGTGAGATGCTCATGCTGGTCTGTAAGCAGCACTCACCAACATGCCCACAGAGCACAGCCACGTTACCATCCCTCCGCTATCACCCCTTGAGATCAAAGGGAGTGGGGACATGAAGGTGAACAGGTTTGGCCCAGCAAAGGCTTTGAACAGGAAATCTCCTGAATATATGGGCAGCCTTGATCACTGGCATTCCCAGCACACTCAGTCGGACAGAGCAGGGTGCTAATAACACCAAGATCATGGGTTCAACCCCCATGCAGGCCATTCACTAAGGCTTGGACTTGATGATCCTTGTGGGTCCTTTCCAAACCAGAATATTCTGGGAAATCAGAAACAGTTTTGTGAAATGCCTTCATCCCCTCCAAAAACACAGGCACTGCTGAGACAGCAGCAGAGCAAGGAATGCACAGTGCTGCCAGGCAGAAAGGGAGGAGAAATGCTGTCTGCAGCCGTCTGACCAAGGGGGTGCCTGGGCTGCCTGTGTGCTGTGTGGGCCCCATACACACCAGGCTTCTGGAGCATATTCTTCTCTGGCTGTGCCTAGCTCCTTAGAAAACATGCACTTGCTTAAGGGCAAGCCAGCCTGAACATTTTGTGTCTCATTCTCCAAAATGTCAAATAATCTGGTAAATAAATAACTTTCAAACATAATACAAAGCTATCCCTGTGCGATGGGAACAAGCACGCTGGAGAGCATGCCACAGCTTTCTGCCAAGCATTTTGTCTCCTGCTTCAGCACGAAAATCTTAGCCCCCACAAATATTTGCTTGATGTAACACTGGCTTATAGTGCTTTGTCAGTTCTTGGAAGAACCTCAAACAAAAGAGGTTCTCCTGTAGTGCTCCTCATGCTTCAGCATTAACAGAGTCTGCTGAGGTGTCACTGGTGCGTGATGCTTCCTGTAAGCTTTACTGTGTTTTTTAAAGGATGATTCTAGCATGTCTGCAACGGATATTTGTCAAGGAAACAACACACAAAGCAATCTGCCTTTATTTGTTTCTTATTGTGCTCAGAGATGCACAGGTGTGTGACTCAATTAAGGTTTAAGGTCAGCCATTCTCTCAAGTGTTGTCATTGTGTTGGTGCAGACACAATTACCCAGTTTCTTCCCTCATGTACTTGCCCTCCTTGGTACTTGCTGAATCAGTGCTTCATGAAATGAACTAAGACCTCTTCATAAGTCATCGAAACCTTAATATTACTGCTTTTGCATTACACACTCAAGAATTATTATATAGTCCCTTCCCCAAGTCCATTATACTGCCTTTAATCACTCTTCACATACTGTCTTACTTATGTCTGAGTTCTCCCCAAATGCTAAATCCATCCCCAGGCAGAGCATGACATCTCTTTTCAGTAACTGTGAGGACCTTGCTGCTAAGCTTTCTGGGGCTCAACAACTCAGGTCACCCCACTAATGCTCTGGCATAGTTATATACACCAGTGTGGACTGCAGGAAAGAAAAGGGTAATATTTGTCTTTCCATAGCCTGCAGAGATAATACCAGGTGATAGGAAGCACTGGATTAGGTCGCATGAAATGGAACATAATGCAGTCTTCACTCCTTGTTCATATGCTTTACATGCATGCTTTTCCTGTAACTCAGGAAAGCACTGAAGTATGAGGAAAAAGAGCAGGTATCCAGGAAACACCTTCCTCTATCAGAGCCTTAAGGGGACATTGCATCAGTTGGATGAAGGGCTGTGACAGTCCCCCTGTCTATCAGACTTCTGTGTCACAACCAAAACAACAGGGGCCTCATCACAACGTGCCATGAGCCATGTGAGAGAACCACGGCAGTGCCAAGCAGCAGTGCATCACAATTTGGCTGAAGTGCCTTGCAGTGTGACCTACTTCTTGAAGCTCTTCTCTGAGAAACTTCAGATGGGTAGCAGATTAATCTTTGCCAGACTGGACAGGAGACAGTGCCATTGTTCTCCCCCTTTTTGGAGATGCTCAAATTGTCTTGTTGTGTCCTTTGAAGTTGAACATGAAGCTCTGAAGTACTTTAGCCATACAAAAGTCATCTGGTTCCTTGACCTGTTGCCTCTGTGCTTGCTCAGGCTGAGCTGCTGCACTGATGGGAAGGTGTTGTTCTGCTTGCTGTATCTAACAATAATGAACACGCTGTCTTGCACTGCAGACTGCAGTTAAGCATTAAGCTGTTGTGGGTTTTTGAAGCCTAAGTTCATGAGGGTAGCTTGTCCTGCGTGCACTGTTTCGTTACCTGCAATTGGCTTATCAAACTGCTATTTCAGCTGAGCATGTGACACGGTGGAAGGGACAGCAGAAGCTTATTTTATATAAATTGCTCCAAGGTCCAGGTCAGCTGCACTGGAATACCCTGATTCTAATTCTGCAGAGAAATGCTTTTACAGCACATTTTTCATTAGGCAGCTTAAAAGCAATCCAAGATGGGTGTGTACCTGCCATATGTCTCTGCAAGCTGCAGACATTGCAGCATGCAACTTGAATCCAAATGAGAGTCTCACTGTCATTTTAATAAGAAGCTAGTGGTCTGACAAGAGGTTTTTTGTACATTTATATTCCTTCCAGTTGTATTTCAGAGCCCCACATTTTGTCTGTGTGGAAATAAAGAGCCAAAGAAAAGGGAAACATTACCCGATGGTTTGGAAGTTCCCCATTTCAGTTCCACCACATATGTATAATGCTGTAACTAAGCTCTGCCCTATAAATAACAATGTGATGCATCTGGCATCTTTCAAACCAGATCTTCCCAGTAGAATGCCTTCTTTCAATCCACTACTTTGTTCTTCCCACCCCACCAACCCCAAATGCCACCTCTAGCCCACCACATATCCCTAAAAGCTGACGTGCTGCTGAGACAGCAGCTGCGCCTTGTTGTGGTGTGGGGGTGAAGGTACCCCACTCTCTAGGACAGGCCAGACATGGCATTTCTGCATATTGTTAGAGGCAGGATTTTAGGCACTTGGCATCATATGATGGTCATAAACTGAAAAAGGAAGCGTAGGTGCTCTTTGACTGAAGTGGGGTTTTCCAGGCTCATCTCCTGTTTAAGTCTTATGTTAGACTTTTCTTTTTTTCTGGGTTTGTGCTTATGAATGTAACAAAAGGCTGTAGATTCTCCCACAGGGCCAGACAGCCATGAATATACACAAGTCTCACATGATTCTTGAGTCTCTGTTGAACATTCAACAGGAGACTTGCTTCTGTGCATGATTATTAGCAGGATTGTCAATATAAATAAAGAGATGTATTTCTTAAGGAAAACACCATGGAGTGGAGAATGGCAATAAACAATCTTTAACAGTGGTAGAAAGAGAAAATTTTGATTTTTTTTTTCCCACTTTCACTATTAGCTGCTCCTGTACTCCAGAAACCTATGGGCCTCACTGTGCCTTGAAGTTTGATGACTGCCAGGACGGATCTGAGACACTCTGTGAGCATGGCCTCTGTGTAGATGAAGAAAGAGATCAGCCCCACCAGGTAAGGAACAATGTATAAACTTCATTATACAGCACAGCATGAATAAGCAACAAATACTGCTGAGCTTGACAAAACTGTGTAGCACACACTGCTGCTGAAAAACAGCAAGAAATGCCACTATACAATATGAAAACCTCTCTGTTGTACCAAGGATGGCAGAAAGAATCAAAAATGTCTTGTGTCTTCTTAGAGGTACTTTTCACAGTATTAGATCTACTACTATATCCATGGGGAGCCTGGGAATATTTTTTTATAAGTCAAAGTCTTACTTGAAATATAATATTCTTACTGTTCATTATTTTGGGAGCTCAAGTTGCTAGAATATTTTACTGATTAAATTATTATAAAGGACAAACATAATGAATCTTCCTTTTCCTGGGAAAAGGCATGCCAGGGAACATTACTGCCAGGGAGCTGCCAGGGCTGCACGGTGACTGGGTGGCTGCTGCTCATCTTTGGTGCTCCTCAGTGTCAGCTGGATGTGGTGTCTGACTCCAGGCCCAATCCTTCCAAGCATCTGCACTGGGTGGATGCTAGCACACACTTGAGTGCTCTTCTGGAGCAAGCCAGCTCATTCCATTTGGGCGAGGATCTGGGTACAGGGTGTTCACTCCAAAGGAACAGATGGACCACGCCAGCTTTGGCTCTTTCCACTCAGAGCAGCCCTCCAAAACCACCCAGCCAAGCTTGTGCTCCTTAATACTCCTATACTCCCATGCACCATTCCAGTCACAGCACATATTTTTTGGTGCTTTTCTATAAAATAATTTCTTTGCCTAATTTTTAGAAGTTTCAAAACTCATCACTTGTTTAATGCCCACTTTTTGTTGAGAAAGCTTTTCAAAAGGGTCCAGTGTTGGCTTAACAGTGTCTGCTCCTGTGACAATCAACAAGCTCCCATTATCTTTAATTGGACCAAGGCTAGATAAATGCTGAAATCTGGCCATTAGTAAAGTTTACTAGAGAGAAAACTGTTTTCCCAGAAGAAAACACGTATTTGCAATTTAATGTCAATGCTGCACATTGCAGAGACTACTGAATAATTTGATTAAAATAAAATAGCCAAGATGATTTCAGGTTGCTTACACTGATCTGTTTGCCCTGGTTAAAAAGCAAGTTCATGACTTTTAATTATGTTTATGTACAGCTCATAATTGATCTTATTTTCTCTGGGAGCTTTGGGTTAAATTACAGATTTCTTTTATGAACATAATGAATGAGCCTGAGTTGCTCCCACAATCCGAATAAGTAAATTCAGAGGAAGAAATAGACTGAGAAAACTACTGAAGCAGCTTACCAAACAAAATGTGCAAGCCATGTAATGCTCTGAAAGCTTTCTTGCTATAGTTTGAAAGTCATTTTATGAAATTAACTGCTCCTGCCTTTTTCTTGACTATTGCAAATGTCTTAAATGTGCAATGTGATGTTTTCTGTGGCAGCCCAAGTACCACTGTATCTGTGACGCTGGCTGGATGTCCCCTCCTGGCAGCCCGGCCTGCAGCGCTGATATCGATGAATGCAGCCTCCCTAATCCTCCGTGTTCACAGGAGCCACCTGTGCAGTGCCACAACACTCTAGGCTCCTACACCTGTGGTCCCTGCCCCACAGGTATCTTGTCTTTCCATGCTCTCAGGTGGGATGGGGTGGCAGAGGTACTACTGCCCATGTAGCATACGCACAGACACGGGATGCAGATGAGAGTAACTCCATGAAATGCTTTGGTGTGTATTCTAGGGAATAAATGCTTTCATGTTATGTCTTATCTTGGTAACACAGGCAGTGGAGTCTAATGCATGATTTATCTCATCCTGAACTGAGCACCTAAATAGATCTGATGTCCACAGGTACCTTCATATCCATCATGTCCTATCACCTTCACGTAATAGGACTGCAGTACTTTCATATCTGCATGTTTCCTGCCCTAAGGCAATATAAAAATCTGATTGTCCCCTCAAACCATATAAGCTATGATTACTCTTCCTGAGTTGGGCAGGTGGTGCCTATGGGAGGAGTTTTTAAAGTATTTAACTGAAGTTGCAATAAAGCTTTGCTGCAAAATGTACATGCATTCACTAGACCAGAACTGCATCCTCTGTAGGTAAAAGTGTGTTTCGTTCTGGAATATCCAGAATCTATTTAAAAATAAAACATTCTTGCACACACATCTCCACTCTGTCATGTTTGAAACCTAATTTTCAGATCGGTATTAATTTTAATCAGTTATGAGAGAGACAAGTCTACTCTTGTGTTAATGAAGTGTGATTCTTCATTAGTTGTACTCTATGAAAAAGGATGCCAAAAAGGCAAGGCATTTTCTTTCTACTCTCTTTTCTGTGCTGCTTTTTAGGCTGGCAAGGAAACGGCTACACTTGCCAAGACATTGATGAATGTGCAAGTAACAATGGAGGCTGCTCAACAGTACCGATGGTCCAATGTATCAACACAGTTGGATCATTCCGCTGTGGGCTCTGTCCGCCAGGTAAAATGGATTTCTTGTTGATAATACTATGGAAGGGCTTAAAAGCTGAAGATTCAACATATTTGAGCCTGTTTTAGGGTAGACTTAAGAAGCTGAAAATTGGTTTTATAGAAAGAAATATCACACAAAATATTGCAATACAAAATGCAGAGTCCACGTATATTCAAACTGCTTCAACTGTTAATGAACATTGTGTAGAGTATGCCTCTAAAGATGATCCTCTGAAATGTGTTTCTCTTGTACTAGGTAGCTGTTTTCAGTGCTAGAGCCTTGATTTGATGTAGTACTTCCTTTACAAGATCATTAATGGGAAACAAGGATTGCATAATTATGATAGTAGTTTCATTGTCTGTATTAATTGAAGGAGTATCCTGTGTGCCATAAATCAGCTGTATTGTCTGCAGTAAAAAAAGCCTTGATAATTGTCACGCTCTGAATGCTATCTGAGGAGGCAGTTTTTCCACCACAGCACAGGTCAAGCAGTGGAAGTTGCAACTTAGGTCTTTATCCTTTGTGGTTTATGATTGAAAATGCTTTCTGAAATGTATGGTATCAGTATTAAAAATATAGCAGGAAAAAGTCTTTCTAACTGACTTCGTGATTGCTATTTAAATGGCAATAGGCTGCAGGTAGTGAAGACTCCCAGTTACTGAGTGCTGAAGAGATATCACCATGCTGGAAATGTGGCCTCAGACAAGTTTTGGTGATGTCAGCTCTGGCCATGAAGAGTTGTGCTGCAGGGCTTTGGTCCTCCTGAATGTCCTGAGAAGAACTGGGTGTTGTGCTTGAGATCCAAGGGCCACTCTGGTGTGCAGGAGGAAAAAGCCTGGATGTGATTAGGGCTGACTGGGTGCAGATGTGTAGGGAGAGCAGCACGTGGTGGCTGAGAGACATGGGCTTCTATGGCATCACTGACCTCACCTATATTTGGCAAACACTAATACAACTTTTTTTCTGCAACCATGGAAGGATTTTTGTATAGTCAGAATTCATCCCGGCAATGAGGGAGCCACAATAAATATGCCAGGTTTTACTTCAGCAGCTGTATCAATTCTTTCTTTTTAACTGCAGAAGACTATGATTTTACACCATGAATTAAGTGTTTTGCTCAACAGTTGATTGTTTTGCCGTCAATTCTCAAAGAACATAGTTTGTTACAGACTAACTGAGATTTACCTCTGAATAGGTTATGAGGGAGATGGACAAAGATGTACCCAGGTTGATATCTGCTCAATAAATAATGGAGGGTGCCATCCTTTGGCTACTTGTACCTCAGCTCCAGGTATGATACTTTCTTAAAGACTGTAAGGGAATATCAGTGTGAATCTCAAGGAGGATCTGGTTAGGATTAATCCCCTTGGTTGCAACATATCTAGATTGCAGCCTCTTCGCCACAGTCAGTTTTGCCTCACCCAAAGGATTTTACAGGCAGGTTAGCTAAAGCCAGCAGGTTTTTCCACAAACATTGACAGAAGTAGATTTAGGCTCCACCAGAAAGAAGACTTTATCCTAAAACTGTGGAGATGTTCGCCATTTTTCTATGATGCAGTTTTCCAATTATGCAACTGCTTTTACTATTCCCCTTCCCATAAATACCCTTCGACTACGCTCACCACTTCCCATGAAGGTGACCATAGCAAAACCAGGGCTCTTTCCGTGGTCAAACTGGGCACTGACCAGGGAACGTGTCAAAAGATCAAATAAGTTAGAATTATATGAAGACTCTGCTTCAAAATGTCAAGGACATTTACAGACATTGGTATTGTCATTGTGACATAGACTGAATTACCTTCTGTGTCTTGTCTTATCTACCAAGGGCCCATGGCATTTTGTTCCTGCACATCTGGGTACACTGGAAGTGGATATGGGCCGAACGGGTGCTCTCCTCTCAGTGACATCTGTCAGCTGCAAAACCCTTGTGCAAATGGGCAGTGCTTGGTAAGTGCTGGTCTCCTCACACTTGGTGACAACATTGTGGAGTTATAACCTGTCAGGGAGACTGGTGGGACTGAAGGCTGAGTGCAGACATACTACTGGGAATGAGGCAAAGTCAGTGGGGCTTACAAGATCAGTGGATATACCTGGGGAAAGCAAAGTGAGTTTCAGGGCACAAAAGCCATTTCTTTGTGTGTGAAGTAGAGGTAGAGGTAGCAATCTTGGCCCTGATGACCTGAGAACTTGTGTTTGGTAGCCCAGGCTAGCAAATGGAATGCTAGTGCTGATGGGGGAGAACTGATGAATGACCCTCCGTGGTGGCATAGGAAAGTAATTCAACACCCTGGATCATGGAGGAATTACCCATGCTAACAGAACCAGTACCTCTGCTGACCTGCAGACTATTAATATCCAGCAGAGTTAGTTATGTGTTCCTAGCCTGATCTGCTGAGAGCACTCCTGGAGTCTCAGGCTGTTTATACAAACATGGAAAGCGTGTTTCAAGGGAATTGGTTGCACTTCTGCTGCTAACCAAGTCTTTCAGACCTAAACTGATTGGTGCTATGAATTCATTCTCATGCACAGTGAACATTCATTTGTCCACATGGACCCTGTGAAGGCTTTTTTGGCTTCCTTAGTGAGATGTACTGTCCTCTGCAAAGTCCTGCTGCAGACCTGGGGATTTTGTTGTGGAGGATATTTACAATGATGATTTTGGAGAAATATTCCCAAATGCTACATTTTTTGTTCCAGTAGAGTCTTTTCCCATTCATCCTCATTAGTTTGCAGATAACCTCCTTTTGATTGTCCCTGGAGGCAGAGGGAAAATGAGACATAAAATTTGGATTTGGTAGCATTAGGTTAACAGCTGGATTTGATGATCTTAAGGGTCTTTTCCAAGCTGAAAGTTTCTATGATTCTGTGGTGTATTATCTTTTGGTTTTTCCATTTTCTGTGTGAAGTGTCACGGTCATCTCACACTCCCCTCCTTACCAGCATTCCTTGCTCTCTATTCTGCAGGTATCTACCATGTCTTCACTCAGATATTTAAAGGGCCTTTTGTGCCCAGATTCAGTCTACTTTTTCTGACTATTTAGATCATTTTAGTCATCCTATTAAAAGATACTACATGTTCCCCAAAATACATCCTAACATACAACAGTAGGCAATCATGGCTACAGACTAGTACCTGAAGATAATAACAGAGATACTTAATGGGACTACAGAAGCATCTAACAAAACAGAGAAACAGCAGAGCTATATTTGGCCAGCATAATGACAGAGGAAATATCTTGTCAATTAAGTATCAGGCAAGGCAGATCAGCAAACACCTTTTAAAGCAACATTCAGAGCCCTAAATACACGTCAAAACCCTCTTCCGTCATACCGAAAGTCTCTCTTTGGGACACAGAGGACATGAATAAATAATGCTAAAACAAATAGAGAATGCAATACACTGATTGTATGTCATCAAAGATGGGATTTTAGCATGTACCTGGGAGCATGTTCTGCTTTACCTTTACAGATTGTGTGTCTGAGACAAGAGATATAAGGTAAGAGAACATATGAAATTAAAACAGTTTACAGATAAGGAAAGACTTGATTATAAAGAGAAGTAGTAAAGGTTGTGATAACAGAAATGGAAAAGAGACATATAGAATAAGGGAAAAAGCTGAAAAGGTATTGAAATTGTTCCCATTTAACATTCCTAAGAATGAAAATGAAAGTTAGCAGCCCACATAACTTCAGTGCAGACTTCCTGGAGAAAGGTCTTGAGAGAAATATAAACCTTGACTGATAAACCAGTTATCTTGCCTTGCTATTTATAAGATTTAGGTAATATGATCGACTTGATTCTAGCATGATCATTCCAAAACCAAGCAAACAGTTTTCTGAATGGCTGAATTAATACAGGTTTTGATTTTTAAGAAAGTAATCTGAAAGAGCCCTGCAAAGAAATAAATTAATAGAAAAACCTCAAAGAGATAGATAATTTGATTGGGCTTTATGTTTATTTTGGTATTCACCAGTGACCATCAATGCCAAAAAAGTTCAATGGTTTTATTTCTTTACTCCAATATCTCCTCATAAAATAAGTGTGAACATCAGTCTTTCTGCTGACTCCACTGATTTCTTTAGGTGATTCATGCTCACGATTTGTTTGATTTGTTTATATCTGTAGGCAATGGTCTCTGGCTATTTCTGCCTGTGTAATGCGGGCTGGACAGGCCCAAACTGTACAGAGAACATTGATGAATGTATCAGCAACCCGTGCCAGAACGGGGGCAGCTGCACCGATGGGGTCAATGGCTACTCCTGCGAGTGCACCAGCGCCTGGACAGGACCACAGTGCCAGACTGCCCAGCAAGGTACAGAACCTCCTCCCCCTCCTTCCCTCCTGGGAAATGGGACAGCAGGCTTCAGCGAGTAGATGCTTGGTGCATGGGATTAATATGTGGATAAGAACTGAGTTGTGATGGCAAAACCAGCCCTGTGTTTGGTGGATTAGAGGTCCCAACCCAAATTCCCTTCAAGTCAAAGTTTTCCATGAGATTTGTTTATAGCTGTTTTGTTTAGCAGTAGGAATGCAACAGTGAAGTTGATCTGCAGGCCCACTGGCCTTGGCTAGATGCCAGACATCCTAAAATCAGATCTTTGTTCCCGAGAAAGTGGTCTGGTAAGCTGGTTGGGAAAGAGGATCCGGTATAAGGAGAACAAGAGAATATATCGATGTTTCTCTTTTGTGCATATTATTTCATCTGTTATGAAGCCGAGAGGCCCTGATGTTCTTAGTCAAGAGGAAAAGCCAGAAAAGGTTTTCAAACAGAAATTTAATGAAAGAAATGTTAGCCGTGAAAATGGGGGACTCTCAGTTTTATACAGACTGCAAGGCACTACCTTAAACAGCTCCTCTTAATACCACTTTTTCTGTTTGTTTGAGAACATTTTTTGCCATTAATTTTAATTAAACAAGGTCAGGATAGCACTCCAGTGGGTCCAGTGTCCCTGTGACAACAGGAGTGGCTCATTTTTATTGTAGATTGCTAAGAAGAAAGCAGATTAAACTTTAATGTAATGCAGAATGTAAAACTTTCACTGATCTCCTGTGAAATCTGGTCTATTTTAGAACTATTTTAGGCCTTTTTTCTGTTTTCCCAAAGTATCTAACTAGTAATGTTTTATTATTAAGTCGAAATGGGAAACATTTTTATTTTTGGCTATTCCTAATGAAGGGATAGAAACCCAGTTTTTATGCAGTAAGGAATCACACTGTACCACCTGTTCTTTTAGTTTCTAATCAATGAAAAAATAATGTATTTTACTACATGATAATTTTGAATCTGGTTGAAAAAATGTGTGAAATGGACATTTCAAATAAATTAATATTTTCTTTTTACCACTTCTTTAAACAAAACAGTTTGGTGAGAATTGGCTGTTTCTTTAGACTCAGTTCACTGTTAAACTACAGCTGCTTGGTGCACACTGTAGCTATATGTGCATTATATTTTGGCTGCTTTACAGACATATTTTTCTGTAGCTGTTTGGGGTTCTCAGTTCCCATGAATTGAATTGTTCAGTGAGAGAAGAGACCATGGTACATCATGAGAGGGATTCTCAGGCCCAGAAATCTGACCAAAAAGAATAAATGGGACAATAAAACCTCTTGAGGATAACTTGTAGGATGTACCACTACTGAGAAAAAAAATTTTACATCATGTGAACTTCAAAATGCAAAATGTTATTTGATTGTAGGGGAAAATTTAGACATTCAATCTGCAGGTATCCTTCTGGAAGCAAAGCAGTGTGTGGACACTATCATGAGACAGAATCATTATCTTTTGGCAGTATCCACACATTCCAACTTATAGTCTTTGTTCTTTTTCCAGGAACTATTTTTCTTTCAGGGAATTTGCTTTTTTTTGAGATGTCATTGCACTTGAGAGGAAGTTCTAAAGAGCCTTTTATAGAAGTATTTTTCAACATTGCTTTAAATGTTTAAGAAGCAAAAGCCATGCAAAAAAAAAAAAAAATGTCAGAGAAAAACCTGACTTTTTTTTTTTTTTTTTTTTTTTTTTTTTTTTTTTTTTAAATAAAAAAAACCAACAAAAAAAAAAAAAAAGTCAGGTTTTTCTCTGTATAGTAATAGCACAGAATTAATCTGTTTAATTTTCTCTTTCTGCAGTTTGTGGAGGATACCTCTCAGGCTCAAGGGGGACTTTCAGTTACCCTAACAACCCAAACAGCCAGTGGTACAGCAGTGGGGTCAGCTGCGCTTGGGTTATTCAAACCAATCCCAACAAGGTAAAATAGAGCTCAGGTTAAAGAAACCCTCAGTCTGCAGGGCCCCTCAGCTTATCACAGCACAAACGTGACTATCTTCATGCTACATGTGTTCCAATGTTATGATCCAAACCCTTCAGAATAATTAGTTATTCAAAAGAATAAGTTTCAGATCCTTACAAGCCTTCAGGCTCCTTAGCCTAAGGATTTGCTTGGGTTAGATTTTCCAGGCTTTTTCTAAGCAGCTGAGGGTTAGATTCTATTAACTTACCTCCAGCTACAGAAGGGAACAGTCCTACATTGCTTTAGAATGTGATCTCTGAATAGCTCCATGAGAAAAGCTCTGTTCTGATGGGCTCCACAGGTGGCTCCTGAGCTAAGTGAGTTGGTCAGACCCTGGTGCTAACGACGCCAAGGCTGTGGGTTTGATCCCCATATGGGCCATTCACTTAAGAGCTGGACTCAGTGACCCTTTTGGCTCCCTTCCAGCTCAGATTATTCTGTGATTCTGTGACCCCAAAGCAATTTCATGGTTCTGATCTCTGAGTGCAGAAATGTAGAATGCTTAATTCGTAGTCAATGGCTTTGTGTAATAACAGCATTTGATTTTTTTTTCAATGATTAATTTTTAAATGTTGCACACAAATGTATATTCTGATTCTGATCTGCAACTAACAATTCCACTTGTGTTATAAATAACAACTACAAAATATGCTACTTCATACTTTATCATGAAATTTCTTACTTGGAATCTAAATATTTGATGTATTTTTGACATTTTGTGGAATGAATTAAGTAGTTTTGTAAACCAGTGCTTAACAGTTGTTTATACAGCATTACATACATGTATCTATGTGACATGTCCTCAGCCTTAAGTCTGGAAGCCTCTACTGTCTTCAGCAGAGGATATTAAAGCACATCAATGAAGAACCTGAACAAACTTAGAGCTGTGCATGTCACTAAGTAACCAGAATGGTCTTTAGAGACACTGATTTAATGTGTGCAAAACAAGATCATTGAATCTTTTAACTCCCATTACAATACTTCCAACTATAGCAGGGATGAAAAATCCTAATTATCTGATGAAAAAACTGCCACAGGAAACCTGGAATAAGGTATTTTATTCTGTATTTCAAGCTTTTCACATGGCTTGAGATTTACACATACATATATTTTGCACGTATAACACATACAGGCAAATGGTCTCAATTATTAGTTTATAGAAATAAAGCTCCTTCCAGAAAACTTCACTGACTAAATTCTTATCTGTCTGTCTATCTTCTCTCTTTCCTTTTGACCCTTAAGATTCTTTAATATTCTCTTCTGTCCCGGAACATTTCAGGAAATGACATAACGGCTCTAAACCTCATAGATTTTCACAGTTGCATGAATACTTTTTTCTGCTCTATAAAGTTTCTGCATAGACAGTGTCTCAGCAGATGGAAAAAGAGATTTCTTTGTTTTTTCCTTCTATTAGATTCTTCATGTTACTTTCCTGTTCTTCCAACTGGAGACAAGTAATGAGTGTAACTCTGAATTCCTTCAAATCCATGATGGGCCTTCAGCATCGACGCACATGCTGGGAAAATACTGTGGCTTCCCAGGTCCTGCAGAGCTTTTCAGTTCCCACAACTCTCTGTATTTTTGGTTATACTCAAACCACACCATTACTGGAGGTTTTACTGTTCATTGGGAATCCCAGGATCCTGGTAAGTTGGTGAAATGCCAAGCATCTTCATGGTTTTGGAGTAAAATGAATTACTTATTTCCTTTGATTAGGAAAAATTAGAAACAGAAGGACAGTATTTTACAAGGGAGTGAGGCTGAAATGTAGACATATACATCACTTGAAGATATTTTCAAACTCTAGCTCTAGGCCTCTGCATGAATAGCTTTCTGCTGTTTTTTAAGGCTGCTTTACACCTTCTGTGAGGAATCCCCCACAGAGAATGTGTTCTGGGGGATGCCTTTCATCTGGTCAGTTCTCTTCTCACAGAAGTATCTAGTACTTCAAGTGAGTTAATGGCTTGTTTTGCCACTATAATTTACAACAGCCTAAATGTTCCAAACATGAAAAATTGTAGGGAATTGGATTGAAAAGAATGTGTGAGCTTTTTGGTATGATTTGTCGTACATTTGTGACTGAATTCTTGGTAATGCTACTTGGGTGATTGTTCCAGATGTCCTGGCAATGCATTTCCAGAGATAAACTTCAAGTCATCTCACGTAACATCAAGGTTTCTTCCGTGTTCCGTGTATTATCTAGAAACAAAATAGTGCATTGGGTTGTGTCTTGAATGAACCATAGAGTAAAAAAGTGCAGTTTCCTTATTTCTAGAAATATTTCTTGAAAATATTTTAATATGATTTTTGGTGGGTTTTTTTCTTTCAATTGTCATTATCAGATCAATAATTACTAATTGACAAATACGAGTACTGAAAAGTGAAAGCAGGTATTTTTGGGGAAAACATAGCACTAACCAAAAAAAGCAAAGAGAGCAGTATAGAGGTGATTAAACTAGATATTCCTGAGGTATAACACATGATTTACCCCTCCCATTCCCAACTGTTGCACTGATGTTATTTTATTACAGGTATATAAAACAGCCTTACCTCTAATTAGATTTCCCTTTTTTTCTTTTTAATGGAAATCGTTTTGTGATGGGATAAAAAATGGAGACTATTTACAAAGTACAGAAATTCAGATTATTTTTGTAAATCCAACCCAAACACAGTGCTTGTGATTATTCTTCTTAAGACGTATTCATCATAACTGGGAAAGAATCTTCCTTTTACTGTGCAAATCAGGAAATATTTGGAGTTCTCCTTTTAAAATTGAGTTGCAGAATTAACTGCAAAATTTAAAGAAAGAAGAAACTTGCTGATTTCTTTGGCTTCATCTTTGTTTTTTAATTTATTCTGACCCCAAAGTGGTAGCTAGTTTTGACACTACAGGACAATTCATCTTCTGACCCAACATGTGCTGATAAAGACTCTGTTCTTCCTTGTCTCTTTCTGTTAGAATGTGGTGGTGAGCTGACAGGTACTTACGGCTCAATAAGCTCTCCAGGGTATCCTGGTAACTATCCTGTAAACAGAGATTGTTTCTGGACCATCTCAACCAGTCCTGGCCTCCTCATCACATTTGCTTTTGGCACACTGAGCCTAGAACACCATGAAAACTGCAGTTATGACTATTTAGAGGTAAAGTGTGATTGTGAATCATGACAACAATTTGTGGATATGTTACTGCAAAACAAGATATTTCAAAACTTTTTTATGTATAGAAGGGCACTGTTTGAAAATCTAATCCTGGGTTGAAACGCTCCTTTTTATTTACATATTCCAGCCATTCATGCACAATCAGAGACAACAGGACAGAAAGGGGATGAGAACCTGCTTCACTGAAGCCGGTGGAAGTCCTGTGACAAAAGGGATGGGATTCAGGCCAAATACTTGATGGGAAGCTTTCACTTTCTTACAAAGTTCAGTCTCCAAACTCCTTGTCAAATGTCAACCCACAGAGAATTCATGAGCCTACGGGAAACTATTCAGGAAAGGGCTCTAAGACTAATAGACTCATATCATAGCTCACACAGCAGTCCATGACTTGATGTATGAACTTAGGGCTTTTTGTCAAGTATGATGTAATGTTTACAGAATTCACCAATATCTTTTCATGGAAACGAGAAGCCGGTTTGGAATAGCATGTTGTGTGCAATGCAGAGCAGGATTTCAAGAAAACAGTTCAACAGTAGATCTCCTGGCACTTTCTTTTGCTTTCACAAAACCCTTGATGACTCCCAGCAGCAGCAGCATCACAGCTATGCTGCTGGATTTTTTTCTTGGTTCCTGTGTGTTTGGAGGAAACTTCCTATGAGATTTCCCTCCACCCACCAACCACAATACCTCTGGGGCCTCCAAGATAACTTAAGAAGTGTTGGTACTGTTCACAATTGGCACGCATTTGATAATCCTAAATGTTGATCTATCATTCTGTCTAGATTCGAGATGGTCTTCTTCCACAAGACCCTGTCCTTGGTAAATACTGTAGCACTGGATCTCCACCCCCACTACAAACCACTGGTCCATATGCATGGATTCACTTTCACTCTGATGACTTAGTTACTGATAAAGGCTTCCATATTCTCTATACAACATCTCCCGGTAAGTAAAATACTCGGGAATAAAGGTTGTTCTGTGACATTCTCGAGATAGAGCCAACAACACATGAATGGATGTAATTAACACTTGCTCTTTAATAATAGAGTAATTCTTTTGATTTGCAGACATTGTACAGAGGCAGCCTCAAAAGGAGTTACTGTACTTATGAATATCTCTTTTTTTTTTTCTCCTAATATAGCAGATCCAAGTTGTGGAGGAAATTTCACTGAGAGTGAAGGGGTTATCACATCTCCTTTCTGGCCTAACCCTTATATCAACAGCCAACAATGTATCTACATTATCCGACAGCCAGAGGATGAAAAAGTATTCCTCAACTTCACCCATATGGAGCTGCAGAGTCATAGTGCTTGTTCAGCAAATTATATAGAGGTGACTTCCTTATCAGTTGATATGAAAGTTTGATTGCATGTGTGTACAAGAGCATGTATAACTTCTGTCCCAAGGGCCACTGCAGAAATAGGTGTTAATCAAATGGCTAACTATACGAATTTATTAGGGTCCAAAAGTCACAGGGGCTGAAAGAGCAAGATGGTGCATTTGGAGTGAAGCAAAGATAAGAGAATGAGAAAATCTGTCTAGCTTAACACTAATTCTTAAAAGTCTGTACATGATTAAGGAGGAGTTTGGACATTCGGTAAATGCATGTCAACTGCAAGAAAAATAGAATTAATGCCATAGCCACTATGCAGCATTTTCTGGAGTCATAGTGTTATGTGGAAGATGTTGTTCTGACACTAAAAGGAAACACACCATATAAATATTTATACACACATTCCCAGGGAAGTGGTTGAATCACCATTCCTGGAGGTATTTAAATGGTGTGTAGAAGTGGCACTTAGGGATATGATTTAGTGGTGGGCTTGGCCAAGCTCGGTTTACAGTTGGACTCTAAGATTTAGAGCTCCTTTCCAACCTTAATGATTCTATGATTCTATATACATATGTAAAGCTGGGAGTTTATTGTTGCCATAACTGAAATCTTACAATCTAATTCAAGAACTGTTATTAGTCTAAATCTAATTGGCAAAGAAAAGAAAATAGTACAGTTAGAATGTTTCTATATGGAAAATGTAATATTAATGCAGTACTAATATCAGTACTAACTGAGATCCCCTTGAGGTGACTTTTATGTTTGCTTTTGCTCCTACCTCTTTCTTTATTGGTCTGCAACTTCGTGTTCCATACAAATTTACAGCTGTAGGGTGCCTTTTAAGTACATGAGATCCCATGTTTCCATTTTCTTTGTTATGTTTAAGCCCAGTTGTGCCCAGCTGCTGGCCTGCGCCCCTGGAGCTGGCTGCGGGTGAGGTGCGGGGCAGTGCTGCGCAGGCCGGGGGCAGGGCCTGTCCCACCGCCCTGGCCCGGGAGCCGGGCAGCCCGGGGCCATGGGCACCTGCCTGGGGATGGGCACAGACTGAGGCAGGCCAGGATGTGGGGCACACGGGGGAACCTGGCTCAGCAGAACCCATGGCCGGGGGGCAGGACCGTGGGGAGACGGAGACTGACCGGGCTGCAGGTTTGCTGGGGCAGGGACTGACAGCCCCCACGTGGTCCTGGACAGTAGCGGGGTGCGGGGCCCAGGGGGAGGCAAGGCTGGCCCCAGTGAGTCGTGGTGGTGCCCTCAGAGCCTGACAAGCTCTCTGTGTTGGCGGCCCATGCCCCGTATCCTGTCACCCTGTCCCTGTTCTCCTCTGTGTCCTGCCCCGACTCGCCATGTCTCAAGGTCTCTGCTGTCGTACCCAGCCTGTATTTCTCTATACTGTCATAAACACCTCCTCCCACATGGGATGGCTGCTGGGTACCGCTGTCTGTGTAAAACTGCACCCGTGCTGTGCAGAGCTAAACAGAAGGAAAACAAACTGGGTGCAGCCAGTGGTTTGATTTGCGAAGGTGCCACTGCAGCTGAAGCAGGCGGGAGCCATCCCTGCAGCCCCAGAGCAAGGTCCAGCACTGCCAGCCATGCAGCTCAGTGGCAGAACAGATTTGGTTTTGTATTTAATCTCTTCCTGACCAGTGAGGAGCAGGCCCCTATGAGCTCCGTGCTGTTGGTCTATTTTTAAAGATGTTATTGTGCTGACATCGTTCCCTTCTCTCCTCCTGTAATTCAAAGACCTGGGTTGGAATGAAGTGTAATTAGTTTCTGAAATGAGAGGGGAAGTGTGTTTAATGAAAACAGACAGCTTTTGTTTGTTTGGCCTGCTACTCCCCTTGCCTAATTGCTGGCAAAACAGCAGCTAAATTCACAGCAGCCAGAGAAACAAAACCATTTCTGTTGAGTGCCATCGGTTTGTATTAGTTCAGCAAGGCATTTACCTCACCATTTGCTGATCAGTCACAAGCCCTTCAGTTTCCCTGTGCTTCTGCCCTCCTCTTCTCTTGCCCTCTTACTCTGTGGCTCAGCCCAGAGCAGAGAAATGGGACTGACATTTTCTGGCTGGGACAGTCAGTAAAACCAACGTACTGTGCTCTGTTACCAAGGCCAGATTTTTCTCATGTGCTTTTCTAGAATACTGTCTCACTGGGTTTTATATTGAAGTTTATCTAGGGAGATAGCATTTGGGTGTTTAATTCACTTTAAAAATCACTCTCCAACAACTCCTTTGTCACTTTGGAAAGGTGCAGATTATTCCATTCCCTGGCTATGCCGGGAAATCTGTAGACTTTCCACAGGGACAAGATACAGCTCACAGCACTTGCTCAGGGAGAGATGTCTAGTTTCTTACTAAGGAAGGCATTTGCAACAAAAAAATAGAGACAATAAAACTTGAGAAAGACTGTGACATGGTGATGCAGAGCTAAGATGTCAGCCACGGCAGCTCCTTTTCCATGCCATCCTTCTAGCTGGCAATAGGAGACGTTACTCACATGGTTTAGAGAACCTGTTATTTTTATCACTACTCACTGGACTTTATAAACCAAATATGTAAGAAGAGTCAGCTCAAGAAAAATATGTAAACTCCTGTGAATTACAGTTCTGGAAGCTTTCACTGCTTTCCAAAGATTTACTAAATATTTTGGCAGAAATTCTGATGTCAGCTGCTCTGCTGTACACCCAGAATAATTCTGTCACCTTAAACTTAAATTCCAGGGAAACTGGAAACATCTCTTAGTCAGAGGGCCATCTCACCAGCTTGAGACTGCAAAGCTGGACAAGCAGGCCAACCACTGCCTGCTCACCAGGGCAGCCATGAGGGTTCCTTACCCTCTCTCCCAGCCCATGGATGAATACAGCTGAAGAAGAAAGAATTGCTGGTGAGAGGGAACCTGAAAGCTGGATGTCCCTGCTTTGCCAGTGAATTCACTTGGAATGATTTTTTGGGTTTGACAGCCTATAGATGCGTTTAAAAGCAGTTGCATCTACATGCACTACCACCACTTTTACAGCAGAAAAGAGGTGATTTGTTTTCAGGGTAATCTTTGGGACAATAACTGCATTTTTTTTGCTTGGGTAAAGAACAGAGGACCTGTCTTTTGCACCTCAGGTTGTTGCCCACATGGAATGAGATGGGCACCTCAGAGATATACCAGGGCTGTGCCTGGGTTCCTGGATGTAGCTATCCTTACTCATGGACTATGGATTCAGGGTCTGAAGTTTTGAGGTACAAATACCTCTTTCCCATCTGCTCCCCGTGATAATCAGGATTTATAATCAACTTTAGGGAAAATATATAAGATACGTTTCTCCTTTGATTAGCAAATTGATTGAGGTCAGTAGAAAGGCAGTGCAGAAGGTAAAAGCTGGATTCCCTGCTATAGCTTCATTGCCATTATCATGCATTGCACCCTTCAGATAAAGGAGAGAAAAGATGTCAGTGTGCCTCTTTACTGCTAGGGTTGCATCTCTTGTTAGTGAGCTGTCTCCCTGAATTGATGTATGGGTGTGATGGGACAGATGCTTGTCTGGAGAAGTGCCATTGAAAAATCACCGCAAACTTCATGGCCAGAGCAAGAAAATCAAAAATACCCTTTTTTTCCTTAGCAGATTTCAGTGCTGGCAAAAATTTCACAGCTATCATTGGTGAGCACCCCACCTGTCTCCTCCATACTAAAGGTGTCACTTTTGGAAATACAGGCCCAAATAGTGCTAAAACTGTGGTTCATAGAGAAGATCTGTTTCATCCTAATGTCCTGTGACAGCAGCATGTGTTTGTGTCTTCCATGCTGATCATCTGATTGCTCCTTTGAGCTCTCCTAAGTCCTGTGCTTGGGCCAATTACTGTGATGCCCCTCTTATAACTATGTAAAACAGTTACTCCTTTTGTTATGTAGCAGCTCTTCTGAGATTATAGTTTTATCTGGATATCAGATCCCAATGCTTTTATGATGTAATACTTTTCTTTCTTCTTTTTGATGACTAGGTTCGAGATGGTGACAATGAGATGTCTCCTCTTATTAGAAAAATCTGTCATAACACACTCATGTCTCCAATCACTTCTACCAGCAATGGTCTCTGGATCAAATTCAAGTCTGATGCTTCTGTGCAAAGAACTAGCTTCAGGGCTATTTATCAAGTTGGTAAGAGGAACTGGTCACTTGCACAGTGAATTTACCTGTAATTTGGACACTTTCAGTAATTTCTGTGCTGTATTATTCATATAATAGGTTAAACACAAACTTCAAAAGAAAGGAAAGAACAAAATAGAGTAAATTTATTTATTTAAAAAGATGTCTTCAGTAGGTCTGCTGTAGGCACTCCTGGAATGCTTGGAAACATGCCCTTCATTACTTCTGACCATGAGATTAGCTCAGATGATTAGAGCATGGTGCTAATAACAGCAAGGTTGTGGGTTTGTTCCTCATATGGGCCATTCATTTAAGAGTTGCACTTGATGATCCTTGTGGGTCCCTTCCAGCTCAGAATATTCTGTGATTCTACTAATGATGTATCACTTGCTGCTGACATACCAAAGATGTTACAACTTCAATTCTGCCTAAATCTTTTTACTTTCATTTTGCCTGTCTTTTAGTTCTTAGCCACTGACAAGCCTATCTGTGTCTGTGAAACAAGTGAGTCAAATCCATTAGTTTTCATGGGCATAGTTTGGTCTTCTGTATAAGCACGCTTATGCTACACCTGTAGTAATTTGTACTTTTAAATATGTTCTTAATACTACTTGAGTGATCTGAAGTAGCTGCTGCAATAAGATAGGGGTTTAGGGTTGTTTTTTATCTAATTTCATAGTGTTATTTGATACTCATCATATATCATCATTATGATACATTCCTTGAAGTCGTTCATCAAAAGTACTGATTCTTGGTGTCTCTTGGCAGCCTGTGGAGGTTCCTTGTCTGGAGCAGGCACAATCCATTCACCTTATTACCCCAGGATGTCCCCTCACCCAAAGACCTGTGAGTGGATCATCTCCCAGCCAGCTACCAAAGTGGTGATTCTCAACTTTATTGACTTTGACATTCGAAATACAACCACTTGTGATTCGGACTACATCGAGGTAAAGAACAACAGACGTACACTATGAATAGTAGATACATATCTGTAAGTTCCTTCTAGTATTCATCTTCACCAAAGCAGAAGCTCTTGACAGGCAAGCACTCCTTCCAGCAGTCACAAAAGCTTTTTCACCTTCATATTTGGATCCCAAAGCTTTTCTTGGTTCTCCAAAGATGGTATGAGCATTTTGATAATCAGAGACAGGTATCAGGTGTCTTTAAACAGATAGGCCTGGTTTGGGAGGTTTATGTGCCACTTAATGCTGAGGGGTAAGATCTCATCTTTTCTCCATCTAACATGCTTTGTGTGGGACTGTGCTTCTCCGATAGGCATAGGGTTGCATTTTATGTGCCTGTAGTAGAAACCACACTGAAGAAAGGGTAGGGTTGACTTACTAAGGATCTCTTTTTTATAGTTCTTATGAATTACTTAATGCTTAAGACTTGAATGTAATAAAAATTTCTATAGGATATTTTAAATACACTGTTCTTCAGGTCAGAGATGGCAACAACGGAGACTCTCCTGTTTTGGAGAAATACTGTGGTACAGCTGTACCCTCTAGAGTGCAATCCACACGGAACAATCTCTATATAAAATTCAGAGCTTCCTCACTTACCAACCTTGGCTTCAGAGCTCAGTACTGGCCATTAGATACAGGTAAGGATTGTTTTGCTGTTTTCTGTGTAGAGTTCTGGAACTTTCCAAATTTTCCTGCAAACTGGAAAAAATTGGCAATCAAGTTTTATGATGGTGTAATGGGAGATAAACTCTGAATCACTTACCATGTAGTATGCATCAAAGAAGAAAGACTATGAAATTTCAGTAGGAAAAGTAACCAATTTTATAAGTATCTAATTATTTTCTAATAAATATATAATTTAACCTGATGTTTTAAATCTCTGCAGTATGTGGAGAGACTCTCACTGGACCATCAGGAACCATTACAACTCCTGGTTATCCACACGTCTACCCACATGGGATTAACTGCACATGGATTATCAACGTTCAACCTGGCTACCTTATCCGCCTGACATTCACTTCATTTAACTTGGCGTTTGATTATGGTTGCAGAAAAGATTATCTTGAAATATATGACAACAGCACTATGCAAAAATTGGGAAGGTGAATATGTCCATTAGCCTACAGACCTGAATTACTGTGGCGTGAGCATGTTCTGTAGGTCTTGACATTCGATTTGCTTCCTTAAGTTTTGTGTATAGATTATTTTCTCTTCATCACAGAAACAATAGCAGCAATTTCGCTTCTAGCAAGTGAAGGCAGCTTACTTTCCTTGAACATGGAATGAGGAACACATTTCATAAGTAATATACTGGGAGAAACTAAGCTGTGTCAAAAGGAGAGCTCTTTTAAGGACAGGTTTCAATAGCTGGCTTTGTCCCTGTTCATTAACATTTTGATTAATGGAAAATAAATTGAAAAGCATTAATATATCTCTGCCCAGAAAAGACATGATTTTAAAGACTTGCTGAAGTGAAAGAAAGATTACTTAAAAGGCTGTACATTTGGATCTCCACAAAAAGTAGACCACAACCTGCATTTTATGGGGTTTAGCTTTCACTTTGTCCTGATACATGATTTTATCTTAGGGAAGAATATTTTCTTTTATTCCATTTCTCCAACTGGTATATACACAGGGTTTTCTTGCTGCCCTACAATTCAAGAACATTTGAATTACTTGGGAAGAGTATCGAGCTGCCGCTATAGGCTGTAAAATAGTTGGCTGACACGGCAGTATTTTGGAAAATAAGGAGCAAATGACTCTCATAATGGAGAGCATTTTGCAATCTTAGTGTTTGGCCAGCCACTCTGACTCCTACAAAAGAACAGAGTATGTTGTAAGTACAGCATAGTATAAATTCAATAGGAATTTGACAGCTTCATGAAAGTCAGAGTTTCTTCTCTGATTTTGCCACACTTTAGATTTGTACCCTTGTACATGTAGTGTACTATTTGGTCCCATGATACAGGGTATATGCCTGGGATCTGTATCATCCAAAGGAGAGAATTGTGTAGGTGTAGCTATGTGAACTTCCCGGGAAAGCTGAATTCTCTTCCAGTGATACAGATGCTTTATAAAGTATTGCCATTCAATTTGCAGTATCTTTTTGCTGCAGGTACTGTGGAAGATCAATACCACCATCTCTCACTAGTGGTGGCAATATGATGATGTTGTCCTTCATGACAGATCACAGCATTGCATCTGAGGGCTTCTCAGCTAATTATGTCTCCCTGGATGCATCCAAAGGTAATATGTCAGTCTGTTCATTATGCAAATTAAAGGTTTTCAGCTGTCACTGTAAATAAGCACTACACGAAACAGAAACATTATTTTCTGTGTTGCCAGAAGACTTCCTGGTGCCTCTTCTACTCCTTCTTATTCATTCTGCTTTATTCAAAAGCTTTTTACTCCCTAGGAAAGCGGAAAGCAATTTCTGTAAGCAGCATTGTTGCTTTCTTTAAGAAGTCAGTAAGAGCTGACATGGCAGAACTGCATGAATTATTTAGGAAAAGTATTTTCTGAATTTTCTTTGTCCATTCTGAGCTGAGTATGTGGGATTTAGCAAACTTAGTGACCATGGACGACTCACTTGAGTGGGAGACTCTTGGGTGCCATAAAAAATTAATTTGGTCCCTGTAAGGTTCAGTATTAATGGTAAGTGGAGAAAGGTCAATTAGGATGAAATTTGGTAAAGCAGCAAAATAACCTGAATGCACAAGTGATTTTTTCATTACAACAAAGTACAACATTTCTGTGTCCACCAGAGTTCAAGGCTCTTGTTAAGCATTAAATCTCTTCTTTAAGTATTTTCTAAAGGGCCAAGACTTACATCAGTGAGGTAAAGGAAGAATGACTGCTCCTTCTCTCCGTTCTCTTCTCTTTTGGACATTAGGAGGATTTTTTTCACAGTAAGGGTGGTTAAGCATTGGAATGGACTGCCCAGGGAGGTGGTGGAGTCACTATCCCTGGATGTGTTCAGGAAATGACTGGACGTGGCACTTAGTGCTATGGAAGGTAGAGGGATGGGGTCTGCCTAGCAGAACTAAACCACAGAAGAGGCAGAGTCACAAGGGAGAAAAAAGTAAAACTGAATACATTTGCAGCTGGGGTGTTTGTTATCCCAGCTACATGGGATATTGTGATATATTAAATACTTGAGAAATGGCCTGAAAAGAATAATAGGCAAAGCTATATTTCCTGTCAAAAAGAAATTTGAATGCCACAAGATGCAGCCATGGCCATGGCCCATAAAGTGCAAACAATTGCTTTAGCAGTCTGCCAGCTAGTAGCTGTGGATAGCTCATGTAGCAGCAATACAGATGGAAATCCTGCAGTCAGACATGCCCACATGGTATCATTTTAAAGTGTGTATCACCCACTTAAACTATAGGTACCTTGGATTCTTAGTTCTTTGCCATCCTGTCGTTTAAAGAGGAAATTCACATGGAATACAAGGTAATATTTTGATTTGTGTCCAAGAGTCCAGGTCTCAACTACCAGAGATATGAATGTCACAAAAGCCATGTGAGTGTTATGGTAGATTTTGGGGTTGTCTTCTGCCAATTTTGGCTGACCGCATCACAAATAAGCCATGTAAAAAGATTGAAAAATCTTTGAAAGAGTTTAGTCTTTCCTGGATCTTTTGTTCAGGGTCTTGATAGATACAGGCCAAAATTTTCCAATAGGAATAGTACTGGATTCAGTGCTATTATTTTTTTTTCCCTCAACTTCTTCACAAATAAGTGGGAATTCATCTATTTTACTTTGACTTGGGGTTTTGTTGGTGTGTTTTGTTGGTCTGTTGGTTGGTTTTCTGGTTTTGGGGGGTTTTTAAAATTTGTTTATTTTTTTAGAGATGCTTCATTTCATTCTTTCTGCTGGGAAAAGTTAACCTTAAAAAGGTTTGTAGCAAATTGCCTTCCTGATAGAGTTTTTATTCCTGGTCTTTCTGTGGCTTTGGTGAAAGATCATTTTCCTCATTATCATGCTGAATTGTGAATGATATTACTTATCAAGATGGGTAAGCTGGTTTTAAATAGCTTCATTGTGGATTACATGCTAGTTACAATGACGGTTTGGAGAAGTCAGAGTTTGAGAAGGATGAGAAAAGAGAAAAACTTCTGTGAACCCATGAAGTTAAAAGTGCACCTGAAAACTTAGTATAGATTTGTGTGTCTTCTTCATTGATAGCTGAGTACAAGTTGAGATCTTCATTCCCATCTTCCTGACTGAACCCAGTAAACATTAGGAGTACGATGCCTGGCTTTGATCTTCAGCTGAATGAGCAGTGACAAGAATGGAAATGGAAATTAATGTCTCAAGAATATTTGTGTGCAGAGATGTAGAGGGAGTGGTCAAATGAGGTTGACCTAAAACAGAAAATAAAGCTAACATTCTGTATGTGTCTTGGGCATCTGCTCAGCTCATCCCAAGTCTCAGAAAAAAGCTCAATTGGCTGTCGCCTGACAACTTTTTAGGCAGCTGCAACTTGGCAGGGTTTGGTCAGGGTGTAGGCCTGCCTATACGTGCCAGTATATGTGGGTACAACCCCACAGTATAGCAGAAGGCAGGCAGAGATTCTTTTTGAACCATAGTACCCAGTATTTTGAGGGAGTTTGGGTCTAACATGCTACAAAAGACCTTTGTGTGCCTCCTTGGTAAAAACCAAGCTTCTTAGCATCTTCCAGCAGCAGTAACAGAAGGCCCTGAAGTGCAGATGTGCTCTCACATTGCCTGTGGAGAGGCATATACTTCATGTGCTAGTTTCTTCTGTTTTTTCCTAAACATGCATGGTACTACATAAAGAGTGAATTGTTTGGAATCCCAGTTTTCCTTTGGTACAGTGAGATTGAAAGAAAAATCCCATGTTACATATTGCAGTATTGCTTGATTTTTGTTTAATTAGGATTGTGGCAACTGATTGTTATCTCTTTAGGGGAAAAAACATGGATATAATTTTCTGCATTATGCATGATTGTATGAGTGAATAGTACAAAAGCTGGCATTTTTCTCTGCTATTGGCTATTACAGTGGGTTACTGCCATTTATGGTATTTTTTTCAGAAAAGCAAACACATTCAGTACTAAAATCAGAAGGCAGATTGAATAGCTTTCAAAACCTCACACACTGGGCAAAGCAAGATGTGTGGTTGTCCTCAACAATTGCCTCCTTCTGTTTTTCATGAGCTGTAATAAGCGTCTTCCAACTAAACTGAATTCATATTTTTTTCCAGACATTCAATAATCACATATAGTATTAGACTGCATTCTGAACTTTGGCAAAGGAGTCAAAGTACTTTCTTCATGCTAAGTTTGCTAAGTGTTCACTGAAGGGTCTGTTACTGCCCAAGCACACCCCCAAATGTTGTTAGTGAGGTGAGTGCTAAAGGGGAGTGCCAGCTCTCCTGCTGAAAGTAGAGCACCATGAATTAACCCAGTTACCAGAAAAGAGTTGGCTGTCAAAAAACATGGGTTCATTTATGTTTTTCTAAATCCTCATAGCAGCCAGCATACTCCATCTATACTTGGATTTATTTCACTGTAGCCAGAAGGCTAACATTTATAAGGCAGTCACTGTTCCATCTTCTCTATTTATTATCTCTTAGCTCATAAAGAAGATTTTTAAAGTGAAATATAAAGCAGTACACAGCATCCAGTTTAAAACAGCACACTTGGGATATAAGTTTCTGTCTGGGTTCCTCCCAAGAAGAAAAACTTTGGTGAGGGAGGGAACCTGGACAATTCTGTGGAAATTGTTATTAAAAGGTCTGATAAAAAAATTTTGGCTTCCGTAGTGCTAATTTTACTGTAAGAGTTCTTATCTAGCACACCAGTTCTAATATTCTCCAGGTTGAAAGCTGGTATTCTTGGTCTCAGCCTCTGAGTGAGTAAGTACTGGCAGTATTACAAGAGCTCTACTCATTAAGTATGCACAAGTCAGACACCTATCCCTCCAAAAGCAGGAGGAAATAATTAGTTAAAAATAAGTAACTTAATAAATATACACACATTTTCTTTTTAATTTTTTAATACTTCTTCTGTAGTGGTCTGTTAGGAAAACTTGGGTGACATTTCTAAGTCAGATTTCTAACCCTTCAGGCAGCATATGACTTAAGGATCTGGGGTTTGATGATAAGCCCTACATATCACAAAACACCATGGGAGCTGGCAGCACACCAGGCATTATAAGGATTTACAAAGCAGCACAAGGCTCTTATGGTGACCAGGACTAACCTGTTTGTTATATATGTACATTAAAGTGTATCTGTGATGGAACACATAAATTAATAAAATTCTAGATAAAGACTTTAACAGATAATGATTTTAGGTAAACTAGTGCGTGAAACCTTTTTGACTTGTCAATACCAAAGCACAAGCCAATGGAAGAAAATTATTGACCCTCTTGTGTCCTGTTTCTCTGTTCTCCCCATGATGAATTAGGAACATGAGTCTGAGAGCTGGCTTTGGGAGTATTTATTCCACAGAAAATGTTTTCAACACAGGCCTTCTAGGTGACCAGAAATGAAAAAAAAAAACCATTAAAAATACACCATTAAAAGCAAAAGTGTTTTAGCAGTTAGAATGGATAGAGAACAGACATGGAAATGACCAACCTTAGACATGAAGGGCCTGAAGTGTAGCTCCATCCCTTCCCCCTAAATTGTTATGCAATTAAAGAGCTACCCATAAACATTGCTACACTGCAGCTGATGTATGGATAATAACTTAATAACTTAAGTAAAGTTATTGTAAAATTATTGTGTCCTCACAATTCTCACAATGTCCTTAAGTAAAATTATTGTGTCCTCAAATTCTAAGGATTATACCACTTTTCAACTCACTGTCACTTATGGCCTAGAAAATGGGAAAAGATATTTAGATATAAAATCTCCTTTACCAGGTTTGATCATGAGGAATTCTTGAAAACAATTTAGCTTCTCCTCATAGCTAGAAACTATATTTAGTTTCCATCACCACTGCTTTTCAGAAATTCAGGAATCCTACCTTTTGTGTTCAGCAAGACATCCCTTTCAGTTTCCTTTCTCTGCTTACTTGGGGTTTAGGACAAAACCATCTAGGCAGCTGAAACTGCTTTTATGTTGTCTATTTGTTACAGACAGTGTTCTGGTAAAACTAAACGAATCAACTCAAATGTAAGAAATCCCATGAAACAGCTGGATTCTGGTTTTAGTTTGTACTGTTGACATTCAGCAGCAAGATGTGTCCAGGAAGAGTTATAATGCACAGGAACACAGGATGTTTGCTCCTCTGCCTGTTGAAAATAGAAATTTCCTGTTAATTTAGCAGACATATGACATTAATTCATCTTTGTTTCTTTTCTTTTTAAAGTTTGCTCACACAACTACACTTCTGAAACTGGCAACCTAACATCTCCAAACTACCCCAATAACTACCCAGTCCGGACTGAGTGCATATTCACCATCACAGTGGGAATAAACAGAAAGATTGTGCTGCGCTTCACCGACTTCACCTTGGAAGGGAATAAACGCTGTACAGAGGATTATGTAGAAATCAGGCAAGGCTAATTATTTCTCTTGTCCTTAGTACTGATCACCATGTAAGCTATCCAAACCCACTTAGGCATGTTCAGAATCTTTAACTATACACCTTGCTGTCAGTGTGGGAAAAGGACTTACCAGAGAGCTTTAAAGGCTACCTTTTCCTCCTCTCATCCTGCTCTGTTGTCAGCTTTCCCACTTGATAAATTCCAGTTCTAAGAGCAAGTGGAGTGTGTCGACTCTGTTCCCATGCACTGCATTTGGGTTGTTTTCCTTAGTGCAGAAACAAAGAGTTTTATTGCCTGTTTTGTGACATATTCTCCATGATATTTGAGAAGTTATGGCAGTCAGGTGACTGGAAAAGGGGAAACATTGTAGCCATTCTTAAAAAGGGTAGAAAAGAGGACCCTGGGAACTATTGACCTGTCAGCCTTGCCTCTGTGTCTGGGAAGATCATGGAACAGATCCTCCTAGAAGCTCTGCTAAGGCACATGGAAGACAGGGAGGTGGCCCGAGGCAGCCAGCATGACTTCACCAAGGGCATTCTTGACCAACCTGGTGGCCTTCTGTGGTGGAACGACTACATCAGTGGATGAGTGAACAGCTACAGATGTCATCTGTGTGGACTTCTGTAAAGCTTTTGACACAGTCCCCCACAATATTCTTCTCTCTAAATTGGAGAGAGATAGATTTGATGGGTGGATGGTTTGGAAGATAAGGAATTGATTGGATTGTCACATCCAGAGGGTAGTGGTCAATGGCTTGGTGTGCAGATGGAGATCTCTGACAAGTGATTCCTCAAGGGTCTGTACTGGGATCAGTGTTATTTAATATCTTCATTAATGACGTAGACAGTGGGATGAAGTGCAGCCTCAGCAAGTTTGCCAGTGACACCAAGCTGACGGTGCAGTTGACACATCTGAATGACAGGATGCCATCCAGAGGGACCTAGATAAGCTTGACCAGTTGGCCCATGTGAACTTCATGAGGTTCAACAAGACCAAGTACAAGGTCCTGCTCCTGGTTTGGAGCAACTCTCAGTATCAATACAGGCTGGGGAGTGAACAGATCAAGAGCAGCCCAGTGGAGAAGGACTTGAGGGTACTGGTGGATGAAAAATTAGAGAGGACCTGGAAAGGTGCACTTGCAGCCCAGAAAGCCAGCAGTATCCTGGGCTGCATCAAAAGCAGCATGGGCAGCAGGTCAAAGAAGGTGATTCTGGCCCTCTGCTCCGCCCTGGTGAGACCCCACCTGGAGTGCTGCATCCAGCTCTGGGGCCCCCAGCATAAAGACATGGACCTCTTGGAGCAAGTTCAAGGGAGGACCATGAAGACAATCAGAGAGCTGGAGCACTCTCATATGAAGACAGGCTGAGAGAGTTTGGATTGTTCAGAAGAAAGTTCTTTCAATGAGGGTAGTGAGGCACTGTAACAGGTTGCCCACAGAGGTAGTTGATGCCCCATCCCTAGAAATGTTCACGATCAGGCTGGATGAGGCTCTGAGCAACCTTATCAAGTTGAAGATGTCCCTGTTTGTTGTAGAGTTGGGTGGCATAGATGACCCTTAAATGCCCCTTCCAACCCGAGCTCTTCTATGATTCTATATTCTGTTTTATGTTTGTAGTCTCTAGACAGCAGCTACTCTAAGATGTAACAAGAGGAGCATGTAAATAATCTGCTATATTTTTCTGTACTGGCATCACCATTAAACTTAGGACACTAACCTAGTGATTTCTAGGAAATTTGACAGGACAGAGACAGATAGAAGAAAGTAATATTTACAGGAAGTTACCTGCTTACAGTACAGCAGCACCAAGTGCATGTCCTGTCTACTGAGTGGTTGCAGATGGATTTGGACTTTGCAGTGTTGGTGTACCCAGTCCTGTCCTCATGAGCCAGCTGTCTGGGTGAACCATATCTGCAGAATGCAGTGTGTTCTTTCAGTTTGAGCATGCTAAGAGTTTCCATTACCTCACTGACCACCATGATAAAGCTCATTCTGAACATTATACCAGATATTTTGTATGTGTTATTCCTTGGTAAGTAGTATTTTATTTTTTAAAACCAAACAGAAATCTGCTTGCTGAAGTTGCAGTATTGAGATTCTGAATTCCATCTGAATTAGCTGTTTTTTTCAGCTGTACATACAAACTGGAGAAAGATAGGAAAACCTGAAAAGCTTTTTCAATATTTTCTAAATAAAACATTACATTTTTTTTCTTCTTAAAACAATCTGAGATCAAATTTAATCTAACTTTATTTTAACAATTAACACTTTAATTTGGAGTGACCCAAATTGTAAACGGGGTGATTTTTTTCACTTTTTCACCTCAGGAACTGAAAACATTTATTTATAGCATAAATCTAACTCTGTTTCCAGAGTTTAGCAGCATCAAACAGGCTTTAACATAGGGACAGAACATTCCAAGTGCAACTCAGCACATTGCTGCTGCCATAACTGGATTTTCGGAATGTCTTTTCAAACCTGATACTGCTAAATGGGGTAGTTGCACAAGTCTTAGGTGAAGTGCCACTCTTGTTTCTTGTCCTGAGGTGTCCTCTGATATATTGCATTTAGTCAACTAAGAAAATTGTTCATCTGACCACAGCTGCAGAGGCCAAGATGCAAGTGAGGGGAGGTTCTGGCACATTTCTTCAACTGCCAGTAACATGAGACAGCAGCAAGCAGTTTAAGCTGGGAGGATGACAAGAAAACAGAGTGGCAAAGGCTAAGTAGAGATTTTTCTCAAAAGCAGCTGTAAACCTGTGAATATGCAACTGAAAGTATTACTGTCTACTTAAAAAGCATCATAGCAAGATCACACCCATATATATATAAATGTATCTATTACTGTCCTGCTGACCTATAGGGTGTTTGTTGTATGAAAGTGCTTGAAGACAAGGCCAGGAAGCAATTGATAAGCAGGTTGTCACCGTCTTTTTTATTTCCATAAGGCATGTCCAGGAGGCAAAACAGAACATTAACTGTGTATCCTGATTACAGTATTAAAAAATGTTACTGGAAATATTACTTAATTTAAAAATAGGAAAATAAGTGGCTGTAGAACCAATTCTGAAGACTAAGAAAATATTTCAAAAAGTGCATAACATCCGTGAAATTAATTCAGAAATGAATTTTCATTTGTGCCGGGGCAAATAAACATGGTTTCTTTAAATAAGTCCTCTCATGTAGGTTTGTGCCAGGCTAAACAGTGAGCAGTGAGAAAATTACTACTTCAAATAAGAAGATTATCTTTGGTTGCACCAATGATTGTCAGCTTGTAGGATATAGAGAATATGGTCTACCTGAGACACTTCTCAAGCCTGTCATTGTGTTGACACACCCTCAGGCTGCTGGGATGAGAGTGACATACCCAGCAAGAAGGTGGTTGTGGTTGGAGAGTTGGAGAGTTGTTTATTACTTCAAGTAGCAAGACTCAGTATTTGGTAGCAGTATTTCTGTGGAAGATGAAGAGCCAGGATTAGTCTTTCCCAGGCCTGAAAGAATCACAAGATTTTTGATCTGCTAGCATTTCTCATGGTATCTCTCTTTGACCAAAGATTTTTCTTCTCTACCATTCTAGAGATGGAGGCTATGAAACTTCTCCTCCTCTTGGAAAATACTGTGGTACAGACCTGCCTCCTGTTATAATCTCTCATGGTAACAAGCTGTGGATAAAGTTTGTAAGTGACATATTTGGCACAAGAAAGGGATTTTCAGCAGAGTGGGACGGTACCTCAGCAGGTAAAATGACTGCATCAAGTATAAAACTATTTTACACATCTCATTTCTGATCTTTTGTTTGTATTTAATTTCTCACCTTTTTCCCCACAGCTTTTCTGCTTCCCATCTTCTAAAGTCTGTCTGATAATTCTATAGTGAGATGTATGCGTGCTGTTAAGATCAAGGATATTTCTTGATCCTTGGGCTTTCTTTTTTTACCACAGAGAAGGGCATGCTATTCCCTAGATATAAAGTAGCTTCAATTTTCTCGTATGCTTAGGAAAGCAGTAATTAAGAACTTAATGAAGAGGTTTCTAATTTGAAGGTTAACTCTCGATCAGAAGCACTCTTCAAGTTAGACAGTTAATATTTCTGGGTAATATGGGCTCTCTTCTGCTTACAACATTGATGGCTAGATGCAGATTTTTGGGGCATTACCGAAGATGTTCAGGGCACATGAAGGAGGTCAGTAGTGAGAATCTCACACACTATGCCTAATTCTTTACTCTTCTGTTTAATGTTCATTTGCTTTCTCTGCCATTTTCAGGTTGTGGTGGGACTTTTGTAACATCTTCTGGCATCTTCATGTCTCCCAACTACCCTATGCCATATTACCACAATTCAGAGTGCTACTGGTTGCTCAAAGGAAGCCGAGGAAGTCCATTCGAAATCCAGTTTGAGCAGTTCCATCTAGAACATCACCAGAAGTGCACCTTTGATTACCTTGCGGTAGGTCCCCTGGGGCACCTTGCTCCATAGGAGGCAGCTGAGTATGCTGAGTACAAAGGCCAGAAAAAACACAGGGCCTTGGTTGTCAAATATTCCTGAGTGAACAGACCCAGAATAGGAAAGCTCCATGTTGATGTGCTACCTTCATATCACAGAGCCATGAGAGGCAAAGGCAGCAGTGTCTGTGTAGCTGCTGGTAAGAAAAGCATTTATATCTAGATAGAAAGAATCTGATAGATAGAAACAAGCATCTGTCTATATCTTCTAAATGTTCTGTGTTTTGAACCAAGGCCTTAGTATGCTTTCTTAAAAAATTACATGGAAAAAAGCACAACAGTATCAATAACTGTATTGTTAACCCCAAATTTCATATTTGAATTGTTGCATAAATTATTTGAATATTTTTAATAAAATTGAGATGGAGTGCTGTGTTCCCCTCTTGGTAACTAAGCCCCTAAACACCCACTAGTATTCAGTTACTGGCTTCCTGTTTTTGCTTGTTTCTGAAATGCCTGCCAGGCTTCCTCTGAGCAGAAATGGAATTTAACCTCTTGTATATCCAGTAACATTTCTCTAAGCAGACATTTCTCAGGGGGAGATAATTAGGATTTGTAATGTCATCAGCTTCATCATTCTTTTATTTTTTGATTTTTCTTTCTTTTTTTTTTTTTTAAGATATATGATGGCAACAGCAGCAGTGCTAGACAGCTTGGAAAATTCTGTGGGGATCAGATACCACAACCAATCCATTCCAGTGGAGACAGTGTGTATGTAAAACTAAGGACAGACAACACTCTGCAAGGTGGAGGTTTCTTAGCCAGATACAAACAGGGTAAGTAAGTGAAAGAAGATGAGAACATGTTTCTACAGCTCATGTTGTCTGTGAAACTGCTTGCAGCTCATGATCTTACACATTTATGAGCACTGTAAAATGTATCGAGCATACCACTGACCCAGATTCTCCAGTCTGGTACAGTTACAGAACACTGAGGGGTAAAAATTATCTACCTGTGATGGAGATGATCTCCTCCGCAGGTAAAAGCTGGTAAGGGGCCCTGTTTCTATCACCTGCACCAGTGGCACTTACCACTCCAGATTTTCTCAGAACAAGTGCTGGAAGTCCATAACCGGGTGGATTGGACTGTTTTTGCTCTTCTGCTCTTTCAGGCTCCTGACTTTTTAAAAGAAAGGGCAAATACAGCAAGGTTCTCTGATGTTAGAGCTGCTTGTGAGGCAGGATGACAAAGGATAATTGAGTTTCTGTCAGCCAGACTGCATCATTGTGGGTGCTTGGGATAATTTAGCCTACCAGTAACATTTTTAAAAGTTTCAATTTTTTATATCTTGTGGTAAGGGTAATAATTTTCTTGCAAACATTTTTGTAAAATAGTAACATGCCAGAAATATCAGAATAATAACATTTAGAGAAAAATACAAGAAGACACATGACAAATTATAGTTATTTTATTCCCAGTCATAATCTTGAATATAGTCCTGGTGTTTACTTTTCTCTTCATACACTTTATACTTTTTTTATGGTTAAATGCACATTGGAAGGTACATAATTTCATCACATACAAAGTCATTTGCAAGCATCTTTGTGTCTTCTAAATATGACATGCCCAAGTAATAAGGATTGTTATAGGTTTGTAGACATGAAGTTTTCCTAGGTTTGAACAATAGTAAATGGATTACGAAAGAGCTGTTCATCCATGCATGACACAGTGATTAGAAGAGGGAGGGAGCCTTGGCTCCCTCATTCCTTACAGATATCAGTACAGATTCATCTACCATGTACTATTCAGACTGCAATGTCAAGAGGATATATTAGAAAAGGCTCCCCCTCCCTTTCATTAATTAAACAGAAAGAACACTTTCAAAGCACTCAGATGTAGAACTTGAGCTATCAGATAATGTGATTTACATTCATATTTAATTCCTGAAGATGCATCAGAGAAAGCTTTTAATGGCTTGCCCAAAAGCTACAATTATGTAGGCAGTATGTTATAAAATAAGGATTCTTAGATACCAGATACATTTACATGTACATGAAAGAAATGTAATGATTAATTAGAAAATGTTGCAAAGGAAAACATGGTATCAAGTTACCATTCAAAGGCACCTTTGTGCCTGATATGTTTCTAATAAAATCTGATGGCAGGGGTAGCAGCTTTTACCTGTCTTGCATTCTTCAAAACCCATTTTGTGCTCCTCATCCTGCCCTTTCAAGAAGTCGTGTGCTTCAGTGCAGCTTTGCAGGCAAGCTCCACTCCACTCCATCTGACCCTGAACTTCAGCTGTATCCCAGGCATTTTGAAATACTGAAAACACAGACCTTGCTGCTTTTTAAGTCATTTGAATAGAAAAAAAAATGTGAAGGAGGTAGGTGTACTATCCATGGTGACAGACAATAGAACAGTTATGGAAGTGAATCTCAGTTATTTCTGCTGTTCAGACTCTGCAGATTTCCCACCCAAACCAAACAGCCTGGTCTGCTCCCTGCCTCCTGCCCACTTCCCTGTGCGTTGCACTGCTCTGCTCCTGATACACGTTGTATGCTCTCTCCAGACAAGGGATTGCCCCTGATATTTTTTGTCTTTAGGGAAAGGTGGATACAGGAAAATGAGACTCAGTGGCCTAATGCCATAATTGTAATTTTGTTCTTTATCTAGTTTAGTTTATTTTCATTTTCTCTGCACTTCAAGGAAAGCTCTTATTATTCCAGGTGAGTGTCCAGTTCTTATGCTAGGATGCTATTGAAGGTCTCACAAGGAAAATCATGGCTCCTTTTAAAAAAATTTCATGATCACTTTCTCTTTCTGGGGCTAGAAACCCAACTAGTAGTAGTGTACTTTCCACTGGTTGTTTTAGCCAGGGATCATAATTTTTTCCTAGTTAGCTGAAATAAACCACTTATATCTATTACTCAATATTGTTGAGCACCTCCCTAAATTGTTTCAAATGACAGTAAATTTCTATAATCAGTTATTAAAAAGAAAAAGTGTTTCATGAATACCCATGTATTTAGAATTAAAGAAAACTGCCCAAAAATGTGTATATACTATATATACTGATGGGTCTGCCAGTGTCAGAAAAGAAGGTCATATTAATGCTAGTTTGAGAACTAGTTACTGGATATACTAAATCAAGTTTGAGAAGTCTGAATTTTGGTTGAAACATGTAAAATATGTTCTTCAATAGGTCACCATTGTCTTTCTGCAATGCTTCTCTAATGTGAATAAAAATATTTCTCACCTTGTAATGTTATCAGTAACTTCAATTATTAATTTTTGAGATATTGGATTAATAACACTGTACAAATATAATCTATTACCACTTTTTTTTCAGTTTGCCATGATGTGCTGACTGTTAATCGTAGCCATGGCATATTGGAAAGTTTAAATTATCCAAATAATTACCCACTAAATGAGCACTGCAACTGGACTATCCAAACCACCAAGGGGAACACTCTCAACTATAGCTTCACAGCCTTTGATTTAGAAGATGGATCTGACTGTGATCGTGACTTCTTGAAGGTAAGTGCCCAGATTCTAGAAACAAGAAAAATCAAGTCTTTAACGACAAAGAAAAATAGTAAGATTGCAGAAGAGCAAGGAGAAATTTATCTTATCTAAATTTAACCATTAAAGCTCAAGTGTTAAATCCAGACCATTCAACCCTATTTCCTCAGTGATGAGTAGGAAGTGAAACATTACAACCTTAAGATAGGAGTGTGCCTCTGAGAGGATGAATCATTCTGCAGGTGCCTAGGTTTGGTTCAATCTAGCTAGCACCTTAGATTAGATGCACTGGCTTTTATAGGTGAAGTGAGATGCCATGATTCCAGCTTCAGGCAAAGAAGGGAAATCCTGAGATTAGTAAATGGATTGCAAAAAGGCAATGAGACCAATTATTTTCCTCTTGTTTTTATCTGAGAAGGAGTGGGATATGTTCAAAACCTTCAGTATGTTTATTTTCTACATTTTTAAAGGGAGGGTTGCTGTGTCTCCTGTTTATACTTTTCTTAATCCATCTGTGTCTTTTAAGGGACTAAAAGAGAATGAATCCATCCATAAACAAAGTGTGATGTTTTTAGGCAAATAAAACCATAGAGTCAGTCTAAAGCCAAGCTCCCTTTATTTTCCTTTCCTCAAAAAAAAAAAAAAAAAAAATTCAAGGGCAAAAAAGATGGTTTTTTGAAATTTTCTAGGACAACTGAAAACATATTTTCTCTCAATTTTGTACTTAGCACTGTAGAATGTAGAGGGTAGTCATGATCACTCTGTACTGTGGATTATAATCTCCTGCCTGAAATTTTGCTGTTTTGCTGGACGAATTCATCCTTCAGATCTCACCCTTGTACAGGATGCCAGCATGTAACCCCTGTGCTCTACTTCGGTTTCTGCACCAGAGGAACTGAAATTTAGAGAAATCTTAGAGAAGATTTCTTACAGCCAGGGAGAGGACAATGGAATAGTACCTGTATTTCTGGGGATACTTATACTGGGGTCTTGCAGAAGGTTCAGAAACAGACCTGCAGATGGCCTAATCTGTTCCTTCTAGATGTCCTCCCTCACTCCCTCTTTAGTATGACAGCTTTCACAGCTCAAAATTGGTAGTAAACTGGCAAAAGTGATGTTCTTCCAGCTTTCTTCTCTTTGTGGCCAGGAATGGAAAGAAAGAATAGACATGTGAAGAAAATAAACAAGAGAGCACTGTACTGAGAACTAACTACTAAGCCCTAGTTCATTTTTGTGAGGAGGCTGAAAAGGAGACATTGGAGCCAAGTGGAGAGGCCAGTGCTCGTCTCAAGACGCCTAAGGCCTTGACCCATGAAAAGCAGGAGCCCTGCACACAGTAGCCAGCCTGTGAGGAGTAAAAAACTTGCCAGAAGACACTATTCTAGACATAAGTCAGGGGTGGAGGAATCGTGCCAGAGGCAAGGACCTGATCCAAAGCACTTAAAAGAACAGAAATAAAACATATTGGAGAGAGTGAGGAGACAGGAGTGCTCTTTGCTTAACAGTTTTTCAGTGCTTTCAATCAAAGAAAATACAGACTGAAAGAGGTATACAGAAGAAAATACAAGGGGAAAATAGAGTCATGGAAGTGTGTTAAGGAGTCTTTTATTTGCAATTCACGTAACATTACTTACAAATCTTTCTCCAAATGCCGTTAAGAAATACCAGTTGGAAAAGATGTTCTCATTTGGTTGTTGCATGCTGCACAAATATGTGCCATAGTGTAAAAAGAGAACAAGGTTGAACCAGCCAGGGAATTGAATAGGGTTTGCTCCCACCCTGCATCTTGCGAAAGGAGAACATGTTGGCAAGGCTGGGAGTGTGCTGTGGTGTAGGGGAAAGGGGGGATCATCTGGACCAAGTGTACAGTTCACTTTCTAAGCAGAGTGCAGATATTTGGGGCTTTTCTGTTTGAAATCCATGTGGAGTCTGACACTGCTGCAAATTGGAAAAAAAGGATCATTAAAAGAAACCTCATAGCATTCAGCTAAAATAAATTACTTTCCTGCCACATGCTAGTTTTGAGATTCTTTTATTGCAGCGAGGTCTAAGAGGGGAAAGATCAGATGCTTTCGCTGAGTATAATGGAGACATAAACCTGTTCACTGTAGTCTAAGTAGGTGATGCATGGACCATACACCAGAGTCCCTCACCGTTTTCTTGAAGGAAATGGGAAGCTGCTGCTCACACACTTTCCATATAGCTGTGCTCATAAACCAGAGCGGCCACTGGTGCTGATCAAGTGCTCTTTTCCCTGGGAGTTTTAAGTGTCCCTTCTTCCATCTCCCAAGTGCTCTTTTCCCTAGGAGTTTTAAGTATCCCTTTCCCCACCTCCTTTTAGGTTTGTGGCAACAGCTCTCCCACCTCAGGCCCTTACAGCAGACAGCAACACTCCCTTTGTTTCCTTAGCTCTGCAGCAGCTCTGACAGTAGCCACATGCTGCTCTGTGACAGCTGGCACATGGCAAGCTTGGTGACGATATTTCCTCCCACTTGCTGGGAGGCTGGGGACAGGAAGGACAAGAGTTAGCTGTTAGGTTGGATTAGGTGATAATCACAGTTGTAGTGGCAGAAGGAGTAAGGAAAACTGGTATATGATGCAAAAGGTCAAGACTAAATGTTACAGAGGTGTTATGGCAGAGACATGACCTGCCTTAGCAAACTACAATCAAGAAATGGCAGTTGCAAAAAAACCCAAAAGTTGTAGAGCCGCTTTTAAAAGTTAGTGTGAGAAACAGATTTATGGACACGTGGACATATTTTTATAGTCTCAAACTAAAGCTCTAATTTTTTTGAAACCTTTCTGAATTATGAAGGGGAAAATCATGGTGCTTGGTGGGGTGGGGACAGCTAGACTGAGCAAGCTGTTTTCCTGAGTACTGCTATACATTGCCTGCTGGACACAAGGGTTTTGGTCTCAGTCTCCATACTGGAAAAGGGCCTGTTCTTCAACTTTGAGTTTAATTATGACTGACATTCTGACCCAAACCCACATAAGAAGAGCATTTTGACTCATGACTGATTCAGTCAGATATACACAGTTAATTTGCTATTTGCTCCCTGGCTTAGTCCAGCTATGAGTCAGAAGTTACATATATAATGTCAAAACCAAAACTTTCTACACACGGGTATTCCTAGTGATTTTCAGTTACAAAAGGTATTATCATAGAGCAAATAACCGTTTCCCATTAAGGACAGGAAAAATAGAGTCAGACGTCCAGTGAGTACGAGTAAGTACAGTACGTGGCTGTCCCAGACTGAACTTCAATCACAGCTGTACAATGAGAAGTCTGCTGTGTATTGTGTTACCTATTTCCTTTTCTCCTTTGATCATGGGATGCTTCATGTCAGCCAGGCCACCGTTCCATCAGCTGGCTGGTGTTACTCATGGTGAGCAGCATTCTCTCCCTGCAGGGAGCACTGGGTGACTCCACCTCGGTCTGGTCTGGGCAGGGCCTGCATCTCAACCACTTTAGCATATACAACTATTTATACCTGCGTCAAGTTGGAAGGAAAAAACTCAGTTCTTCTGAATTTGTGGCGATTCTCTGCCTCTGTGTGTAGGTGCCAGAAACTGAGAAGGGGCGATGTGGGAGGGAGGCAAAACTGCAGTTTTTTATAATGTCAGTCTCTAGCACAAATCTCATATGAGCACTTTCCCAGAAAATGAGCACTGTGCAGTGTTTCATGTCCTGTCAGAGGATGCTGGCTCATTGCTAGTAATGCTCATAGGATGTGTGACATTTTGGAAGGAGTTTTGCAGTGAAGTTGCAAGAATGTGAGATGAATTGATTCTGATAAAGACATGTACAGAAGTGACAGCAATAAGATACAAGGCATATCAAATAGACTGGTTTACTGGTGATGCTACACTAACTGTAATTAGATTGGATGGTCTTTAAGTTATATTGCTTGCTGTGCCTTGGCTTAATAACTTGACATTAGTCTTTCTAGAGCAGTCATGGGGCTGTAACTAGTGAGATATTGCAGGCAATGTCATAGAAATGTCACTCTTTCCTCTACATTCATCAGATTATTAGGTGAACAAGCATATATTTAACTCCCTATCCTTAATGATGAATTAACTTCTTTGGTATGGCAGAACATAATCTCTGGGGAGGCAAAGTAAGGAGAATGTCATGTTTTTGCCCTGAAGATCAGAGTCCTGCAGTAGAACTGAAATATACTTCTTCCTTAGATAAGAAAAATATTATTTGAAAACCACTAATCATTCTGTCTTTCAGTGACAATCTCCCTCTTTGTTCTTCTGCTCAAAAAGTACTACCGTCCCTTGACGTCCAGTCTATTTAGCATCTGCTTTTATTAAGTACAGGGGTGTTGTGGTTTAGGAATGGTATTCTCCAGTTTAGTACTCCCACCACAGCCATGCGCTGCTCCCCTTTCCCCTGCCAGCTGGAGGCACAAAAGGCAAAGATCAGGGGTTGAGATAAGAAAATTAACAATAAGAGCAACAATATTAATGACAGAGGGTATAAGAGAAGAAATTACTCAAACAGGCAAGAAACCCTCTCAAACTAGAATAGACAATACCAGACAGCTCCCCCTGCCAGGTTTTCTAGGCCAGAAGGAGCCCCTTCTTGCTGGCCCTGTCCCCTGCCCTGGCAGTGAAGTGAGGTGGTACAGAACAACCCATGATTCCTGGCCATGCCCCCTCCCACCTACTGCAAAAAATTAACCCTGCCCTGGCCAGAACCAGGACAAGGGAAGACCTTGCCCAGCCTTTTGCAAGATGCCAGCAGCCTGATAAGCAGATAGCAAAGCTGTGTCAGGTAGAAAGACAGGTTTCAGAGCTCTCTGTCTTGAGTTTCACCCCTTTGGTCTGTGCAGCTACTGTCAGTGATGGAATTATCATTGGGTTAATGCGAAAGAACATCTTGTGAGACCAAACAACTCTCTGATAACAATAAATGCCTTTTTTTCTGCTACAGGCCAGGACAGAGTTCCACTTTGGACTAGAGCACTGCCTTGCTTGCTTACTGTCAGTGTATTTAAGCAGCCCAGACTCTTTCATCAATTAGGCTCAAAGTGATTAAAATACCATTGCACACTTGTATGAGGAATATTATCAAATGAATACAGTAATTAATATGGCATCTGCTCCTGAGAACTGTTTCATTTCCTTCTGGTGGTAACAGGATATGTCTTCCCCCCACCCCCCTTTTTTTTTTTAAACCACAGTAACATTCCAGGGATGTGCCATAATATCCTTTTTCTCCATCTGGGAATACTGCATTAGATAATTGTCACTCACACTCATCTGGTCATCCTCTTTTTTTATTAGCTTAACGCAAAAATATCTTACCCTGTTTCTAGTTTTACTCCCTCTTAACACTAGCAAATATGCTTAAATTATATTAGGAGATTACCATTATTACATTTTATTTATGAGTGTGTCTTTCTAAAGTGCTGCAGGAATTCTTCAAGCACAGGGAATGGCTTTTCTTATGGCCATGCACTGATTTACAAAATGTTGCTGGTACATCGCCCTGGAGAAGGAGATGATATATGAAATGTACCCAGCCAGGTCCTGCTCACAGGCATCAAATCACAGCCTGCTGGCTGGGCTGCAGTGGTATCCATTAACTTATTATCATGCAAGCTGGCAGCACACCAGCACATCCCTGAATTCCTTCAGGGGTTATGGGCCTCCACAAGAAATCCTTCAGTGTAAGACTGTAAGGATGAAAGTCACACTTCTCAAATTTCTGTGTCAGGCTTCACCATTTGTATACAATGAACTCTTAGACCATGCACTGATTTTCAGTGAGAGATCTGAGAGTGTCAGGCCAAGAAGCTGCCCACCCTAAACAAGACTGGCTCAGGGCTCAGATTTTTTGTTTTTCGAATTGTCTGCATTGCCAGAATCAAAGTACACTTTGGCTTTGCTTTTTGAAAGGTTACGTAGAAGCAAAATTACACACGCACACAAAACCCCCAACCCCTCACAACAGATAAATTTGTAGTGATGACAGGGTTGCCTGGTGCCTACAGAAACCTCAGATGACAAGAAGCACGAGTGAAGCCAGCACAGACTCCTCTTTTGGACTCAAAATGACTCAGATGTTCATGGACTTGGAATTTTCCACACCCTGCCAGCTCATAGCAATGTGACTTAGCCCATTCCTTCAGAAAAAAAGCATGGTACAATGAAATGACTGTGAAATACCACCACATGATGGTACCCTGCATGCCACTTGTTGGAGAGAGATATTTGGGACTCATCTAGTTGAAGCCAGATTCTTGTTTCCTTGGTTCTTCTTCTGTATTCTAGATTTTGCTGGAAAGCGTGGCCATTATCTGTGAGACTGTCTGCTTACCACACTCAGTACAGGTGTCACAATAAAAAAACTACATTGTGGCTGGCAAAACTCCATTTAAATCAGTCGAAGCTTCCCCTCATCAAAGGGAAGACCCCAGACAGCTCAGCAAAAACCACACTGGACTTTGAGGAAGGTCATGTGCACCCCCTGCACTGTCCCCGTAAGCGAAAAAAAAAGCCTAAGAGGCAGGAATATTTCCCTTTTCTTCTGTCGCCATTTGCTGAGACCAAGCCGCAACTCTCCGTAGTGTCCCTAGAAATGCATGATGCAAACTTTCTCAAATAAGGGGGAATTCCCAGAGCCCTTCCTGCCCTCTGTGGTCCCTTATTGTGTCAGTGTGATGTTCCTTCCACTTACAGTTCGGTTCATCTGGGCTGGCAAAGCACAGGAAGAGAAGCACAGCCCTGGGCCTGAGTCAGCAGCGCTGCAAACTGCTCAGACCACTCTGGGCTTTTCAGAGCAGGCACACTTCTCCATCCCCCTGATTGCTGTGTCCTTAGGCACAGCCCCGCCTCTGTAAGGAGCTTTTTCCACAGCAGCTTTCTGCTAAAGAATAACTTTGGAAATATTGTCCCAAGCTCAAAAGCAATCCTGTTCCCTCCACTATGACTGGATTCTCACTGCAGAGGAACCACCTCAGTTTCTGAGCTTTGAGGAAAGCAGGGACTCTACCAAAATAGCAACAGCCTCATCACCAGGATGTGGTGTGATCCCACTGCCACAAAGGCGTGGATCCCCAGGCATTCCCTTGGTCAGCAAAGGCTTCAGAGACACTTTAGGGACCCATCCAGATTCTGTCCATCACAGTGTGCGGATTAGGAGGAGGTGCTTTCCTGATACAGCTTTGGAGATTTAAATGGCATGCTAAACATAAAAGGTTTTGAGTGCAGATCTTGGGATGTACCGGCTAGGTGAATGTCTCCTAGGCACTCCTTTCTTTAGTAGCAATTATTCCCTACTCCTATGTATAAAACAATTTTAAAATTTAATCCAAACCCTACATTTCCTACATTCTTATAATTCATTCATCGCTAATGAAAAAAAAATATATATTTAATATAATCCATATAATTTGAAGACATAAACCTTCCCTAGAAAGACAGGAGTGAGCACATATGACTGTAATTAAAAATCTTTAAGAAAGAAGTAAGTGGTAATGCAAGCGGGGAAAAACTGTTTTAAAAAATATCACTCCAGTAATGTGGACTTTAACATTGCTTGAAATTTTCAAAGGGCTCTGACTATTTCAGGTTACAAGACAAAACATAGGGTCAGATAAAAGTCTTACTATTTAAAAACTAGACATTTCTTTATTTCCAAATGTTAGATAAATCCCAGCAAGATTAACTAGTATGCCTACTTGTCTAAGTGATGCCTGATATCAAATTCCATTGTACTGTGAAATAAAATGATTCATTAGTGAAAGTGTGTCAGTGTGTGGAGACAAGAAAGTTGCCTGTGGTGATCAGAGCAAGGACTTTTATCACAGTCATCTAGGCCATAAACGTATTTAAATATTCATATTAAAATATTAATTAGAATGAGTTCTTAAGGAGGGCCTTTTTCTAGTGGCAGTTGCAAACTTTTCTCATCATGCAAGCACAAACATAACCTTGTTTTTTCTCCTGTTTGTGCAGAAGTGTCAAGGCTCCATGCAGTCAGTCACTCGAAGTCTTAAGCTGCCTTTGTTTCTGTGGCACTTTGGGCCACATCCTGGGGTTTTGTTTTTTTTTTTTCCTCCGGCTGGCAGACCTGCGGGTTCTTAAATTTGCGCTCTATCCCTCCTGGAAGGAAATGTGTTGCTTGGAAATTAATTATTTTTGTTTGTGTTAATTCTTGTTTTAACCATTAATGGTAATCTCTCTTTGGAGCACACTCTGTTGCTTGGATGAGGATTATATTGTCTGGTTTTTGATTCTTTTTGTTTTCTGGTAATACCTTTGTGGCAATACCATCAAAATTTCCTTTCCAAAATTTCCTTTCCTTCAATTTCCTTTCAGGAAGAGCTATTCAGAAACCAGTAATCACTGCCTCTGGTGTTTAGATCCAAACAATCCCATATCAGCTTTCCCACTTCTTAGAGGAAAGGGATATTTGCGTGTGTCAGCCTAGAGGCTCTGACCATGGGTGGGACACTCACAGCTCTGTTGGACTGATCCAAGGCAACGCCTCCTTTCCCGAGTTCTGCAAATACAGCCCAGGACTGTTGCTGCTGGTCCCTGTACAAAGGTTTTCTGACAGCAAACAGTTTGTTTCAAGACTCAGTTGGAGACAATTATTAATATAATTGCTCATTATTATGATGTATGCATGACATTTGATGACAGTATTATTTACAGTACAATAAAATGAGAACAGCCAGTATTCATAGGATAGATCTTCCCCTAGTATAAAACTGAAAGTTTGTTTTTGAAGACTATCACCTCTCTATCAAGACTATGTGTTATGACAAACTAGTGTATATAAGCAGCTTTTTTCCAGAGCTGATTAGGCACGGGCTTTTCCTCTGTAATATTTTTCCTGATGAGAAAAACTCCATGCCTTTTCATAGAAATAAAGTTTTTCAAGAGAAAACTGCTATTTTGCCCTAGAACTCCCCCCACCTCCACCCCCCACCCCCCAGTTTTCTGACAGAAAACTGAACAGATGGAGTCTCACTACCAGTCTGAAAGGTTCACTTTGCGAGACGGAATAAGCTTGACAAGGCGCTCGGCTAGAAAATTGTCCCTACCTCGAGTATGTCCAAATAGATCACATTCAAAGTTTATTGCCCCATTTTTTCTAGATCTTTATTTCTTCCAAGCGGAGGAAACTTCATTTTCCAGTCAGCTCAGTCCTTGTGCCCCTGCTCCAGCTCTGGCAATGAGCTTTTCTGTGACACAGGTCATGCCCTTTGGCTTTGCTCTTCCAAAGAGAAGTGAACAGCTGTGGCCTCCAGGGCATCATTATCGGTGTTAGTGACATATTTCCAGGCTGAAGAGTCAGGAAAGCCAAAATGTAATACTGGTGACCATGGTGTCCCCCCTGGGAGAGCTACCCAAGCCAAACCTTTCCTGCAGCTTTTGCTAGTCCTGCTTTCCCAGCCCCATTCTAATGTACAGCAGAAGGTTTCCAGCTGCCACTTCGCTGCAAGGCAGTCACACAGCTTGAGTCATCCCTTAGAGAGCTGGCACCTCCCCTTTTTACCTTCGTGTCAACTTATACACTTGCTCCTAGGCAGCCTGGAAAGGAGTTTCTTTTAACAGCTATTGAGCCCGTGCCTAATAAATAATTCATTTGAACGCAGCGCATCCCCACCTGGGCCCAGTGCTGGGGTGCAGGCGGATAAAATGGAGCGTTCTGCTTGCTGCTGGGCAATTGCTTTGGCTAAAAAGGAGAGGCTAAGGATCTGAACGTGTGTTTGCATGTTTTGCCTGTTGAACTATCTGCCAAAATCATTATGAAGTGCTTGGATTTTCTGGTGGAGGCTAAAAGGTCTGAACAAATAAATATATTACAAAACCAATACATACACAGAAGGGGAACAAGCACTTTCTTCCCAATGGGGAGCTGGAAGGGAGGCAAATCACCAATTCCCGGAGTCAGTGTGGTACAGGACTGACTAATACACTGCCCCAAAATCCAGTTGTCTTGCACAATCATAAGGAGTATATTGCCTCATATAGCCTGCAGAAGAACCTTCTCTCGATTTGCAGCAGTTTAAGATAACACAGCTGACAAAGCAGGACCTTACACAAGAAACACTATCTCAGAGATCAGGAGAGAAATTGTGGCTCATGAGAGCTGTGTTCAGCTTCAGTTTCACTTGCCTGTGTTTGTATGAGAGCAAAAGGTGGTTTCAGAAGTTCAAAATGCCCTGTGAAAACACACAGCTGTTCCCTTCATTTAGAAATGAAAGACAGCTCAAAAAAACCCGGCTGTAATTCTAGCAGTCGTGGTTCTGCCTCTCTCAATGAGTTACAGCTGGCCAGGCACTCAAATTCCCTGCGAAATGCTGCTCTGAGCTCAAACCCGCGGGGCAGCACGGCATGAAGGGATTGCCATAGTAACCATTCTTTGTGTCTAGCAAAACTGATGGACTGTTTTCAGAGGAAATGACATACAAATGTGGCATTCTCTGTCTTAGATAAAAATAATACTCCCTTGATGAATCAAATTGCAGGAGACGCATGAAGCTTTTGTTGTTGTTGTTTGGATTTGGAAGTTTCTAGGTAGGATTTAGTCCATAGTTTTTTAGAAAGGGTTTTCATTTGTAATCACTAGAGCTAATGGCAGATTGTTAATATGTGTCTTGACATAGTTTTAACTACTGTTCAGAGCACAGATGCATGATCTCCACATTGATTCATTCTTCACCATTCATATTTTTCTGGTGTAAGATTTCTATGGCTTGAAGCCACAGAAATATGAGTAGTATATACCACCAAGTTGTCAAAGGAAGTACTATTAAAAAATCTAATTGGATTTGACTTGATTTCATTTTACTTAACTTATGCCTTGAAAGAATGTGTAAAACTCTCACCCTGGCGTGGAAGAAGGTCATAACTGTAATGCTGGGCATGGAACAGTTCATCTGTCTATCAGATTGTCCTTTAAATTTTATGAGTGGAAAGAATACAGATTGATATTCAACATATCACCATCTAATCTTTATGACAATTTCATGTTTATTTTCAAACACACTTGATCACTACCAGAAATGTGTCTGCAATTAGAAACTTTCAATGTTTTCTGATTTAACCAAGAGAAATCATACCAAATAAAGTGGTATTTCTCAAGTTACAATACACTTAGCTTGATTTGAGCCTTTAATTGTATTAGATTCATGGTCACCAGTCATGAAATAGGCTATGGAGTATTACCATAGAATTATTCCTGCAATTTGTTCCTAACTTCTGGCAGAACTAACCCCATTATTTTTTTTTTATTTAAAAAAACCAAGCATTTAAACTGGACTGTTGGCTAGAGGATTTGAAACCGTTCGAGTTGAATTTTTGGACCCAACTGTGTTTTAAGTGAATAACAAGATTTCTGAAGATTCTGCAAGACAAGCATCTTGAACAGAAAGACTGAGGGTTTAATTACTTATTCCCATATGTGAGTCCTCCAGAAAATGTGTGCAGAAGTTAGTTGCTAGCATAGTTAATCAATATTTGCTGTAATGACCTACTTCCATAGTATGACTTATAGAATGTACTGAATGTAGTAGAATTCTTAGTGGAATCTAAGATATTTGGAAAAGAGATTTGAACGGAGAGCAAAGATAAACCTTTGCTATCTTTCTAGAGATCACAGATTTTATTCTTTGCATGTAGAGAACTCTATGGTGATGGCTTCAGAATGGAGGAAAAGTTTTTGTTGAAATTCTGAAAGGAAGCATGCCAAAAAGGCACAATGAGAATGTTCAGACATGCTTTCTGTGCCAGTAATGTGCTTAGTTGTGTTAGGAAGATACACTTTGTGAGATAGAAGATCAGATGAACTGTTGCAAAGTGATAACAAAGGACAAGGGTTGCTGTTTTTCTAAACTTTAAGAATCATAGTAACCAAGGTACAAATAATAAAGCAAGTCATAACTTGAATATAACCAGCAATCTGATATTGTAAATCAACGGCAATTTAGCTAAGATATCTAATTTTTACTAGCTTAGCAAAGATTACATTCCTTGCACCTGAAAATGACACTGAGGCATGGGGTATTTGGTGAGAACACAGAGGTATGTTCAGTGTGATTTTCTGGATTTGAAAAATGTTACAAAACCTGAATTTGAAAAGCCATTTAAACCTGTCTGGAGACAACAAATGTAAAGAAGTTTAAAAGCTCTAGGCATCTACTATCACCCAATCAAAATGTGTATTAAGTGTTTTCATTTACTTGTGAGTATATGACTACCTTCAGACATCATTTAAATATTTATGTAGAGAAATATTTCCCTAGAATTTTGTTGTTGTGATTGTTTGGTTGATTTAGGATTTTTTTAAGAGTGACAGTGTTTTAAGAGTGGAATGGAGGATTTCTCATCTGTATTTGGAGAACAGAAAGATTTTCAGGCTGGCTACATCTGACAACACACTGATTGTCAAAATACTGGCACATAGAATATAACAAGGAAATCAAATTTCAGAAGCACGGCTCAGTCCAGTTTTCCTCCAAAGCAAGACTCTACCATGAGATTATGAAACCATAAATAAACACATATGAAATTTCCTTGTGTTTTTGAAGATTCACTTCTGGTTTTCAGTTTGCCCTCACTAATCTGGGAGGCCATCGTGATGCTGACTGCATGGTTTTCTCCGTCAGAAGCCCAGGCAGTCCACATATCACCTGAGTGCAGTCTTAAAGAGATGGAGATGTAAACAGAGTTGCCACCAAGGGTTTTGGAGGCACTGAGCACCTTAGCTGTATGGGCAAATCAGACCCATGACATCCTCTTTTTCTTTCTATTTCTGTTCATTGCCACTTGCCCTTTATCTTCTTCCCCAGCAACCCCCAATACACACCAAAACAGAAACAGCAAACCCTTCCTACTGCACACAGTGTGCAGCCAGGTTTAAAGACATATTGCATTTTATTTACTCATCATTTTACCCACATCTTTCCACACTCCCCAAGCTCATATTGCTGTGCAAGGGTGGCCAGTGGGAGAAGTGTCACTGTTTTGCTTTTTTTTAAACCCTGTGCAGAACATTAAGAATTGGGGACCTGCTTGATTGGGGAGCTTCTTTTTACTCACTGGCATATTTTTTTTATTTCATTTCAGCTCTATGATGGGCCTGATGCACAATCCAACCTGATAGGCACTTTCTGTGGACAGTCTCTGCCACTTGCAGGGAGCACTACAGGGACCAGCCTTCATGTGGAGTTTTACTCTGATGGACTGAATGCTAGAAGTGGGTTCCAGATGCTATGGCATGTTAACGGTAAGTTAGCCAGGTTTCCTTCCCCGTATGTGTCATGGAGTCCCAGCTTATGGCACTCTATGTTATCTAAATAGAAATAACCCGTTACAGCTCTAAATCCACCACATTTCCTCATTATTCTTCACATACGTTCTCAGTGGATGTTTCTGCACATGGACACCGTCAGAGATCAGCTGATTGCAGACTGACAGCTGTTAGTGAAATATGCTTTTATTTCCAGGAGTGGGCACAGGGATGAGGGGCGTGTCCAGAATTTCTTACTGAAGAGGAGATAGATGCTCTTATGGGTAACTGTGAGTGACGTGGGCTTTCTAATGGGAACATTCAGCCCTTAGTTTTGCCCATTTCTATAGACTTCTGTTTTCTGTGCAGGCTTCTCTCTAGTTTAATTTAGGGGTACTTGTTTTCTTCAGTAGTGTCCACTTCCAGCTGCCCCCACCCCATTCCTCTGCATGAAATAACATTGGCCAGGATGTGCCTCGGGTGTTTGTTCTCTTGTTCTTGAATGTCATGAAAACTGTCACAGGCCTTATTAAACAGGCAAGCATGTATGCCATCTATAAACAAATATGTTAGTGATTGTACAACCGCAAACTATGTTTGCGGTTTCTTCATAAGTGAGGCCACAAATGTAATATTTTTCACTCTGCTTATTTAACTGCAATTGTGGACTGTAACAAGATTAAATCGTGTGCCATTGTACATCCCATCAAAAGGGGTTCCAACCCTGAAAATAATTAAATTGCCCCAGTTGCCCTGTCTGTCTAATCAGCCCGCAGCATTCAGGTTTGACAGCATGGTGAAGCAGCTGAAGTGGGCTGCAGAGGCCCCACTGCGGGTTGCTGAGGTGTAAGGTGTGCTGCACACGGTTTGAATGGAAGCTCCTTGCGCCCGCCACAGACTCCTGGCTCCCAGAGGCTCCCAGAGGCCCCCAGAGGCTCCCAGAGGCTCTGCTCGCTGCACAGAGGTGCCTTGCATTCAGCGGGGTGAATGAAGGAGCGTTTCTGGGTAAGGCAGCGACACGCATGAGGAGTGGGAAGTGCAGCAGGAGCCAGCAGGGGAAGGGCTGCAGCACAAAGGTACCTTCTTGTGCTTTGGGGTGACGTCATTCTGGAGCTGCACAAAAGAAGAAAAAGTGGGGGCTTTTATGCACAGGCAGATGACATCAGTTCCATAGAGTAGCCATGGAGCTGGGTTAACTTGCTTTTCTAAAGCTCTGAAAGCTTTCCAGAATCTGCCTGAGTGGTAAACACTCTTGTGCTTTCCCTGCTTTCCCACCCCTCTGCAGTCCTTTGCTGCACTGACATTCATTTCTCTGTCAGACAGCACTGCCCTTCTGTTAATTCCTGGACACTAAACTCCACCCTAATGCTGCACAGGGCCCAGGCTGCTAATGCAGGGCTGTGTCTAAGCAGCAGACTAGAATCTGTGGGGTCAGATAGGCCTGGCTCTTAGGGAATGTCATTACTGGCTCAGAACATCACAGCTGTGAGTTCTGACAGCTTGAAATGTGAGTGCAGGTTCCACCCGAGCTGACCACAGTTGTCATCTTTTTGTTTGTTACAAAATTTTCCCGTTCTTTTCTCCTTTGGTGTCATGCACAAATACGACTATTCCTCTTACTCTTGGTGGCTACATTGTCTGTTGCTCTAGAGTGGATAAAATTAGATATGTCCCTGTGGTCGGGGTACTATATTTACCTCTCCCTTCTGAAAATCTTTCAAGTACTAAAAAAATTCACTGGAGAAAGTCTCCTTGTCTACGGGAACTGATGAGGAGACGCAGCCTTTGAGCTGGGTATTTCAGATTGAATTTTTGGGTCCCTTCTTCCCTGAGGGCAAAGCCCTAGGGGAATCTACACCCAGATCTGGTAACATCTCACCTGACAAGAAAATAACAGAGCTACATATATTGCTGAGAGAAGAGCTTTTATTTCTGCTCAAGTGACAAATGTGTGCTCTAGAGTTCAAGCTGCTGTGAACTATTTCTCAGGCTGTCCATGTGCTCCTTAACTGGCAGCTGGGAAGCCTCTATGAGATATGTATCAGGGACATTCACGTGTTTTGATGGTAAAGAGAGCAGCACTTCTGTTTGCCATATGCCTGATACAGTTTGCTTCAGACACTCTTCCCAGCAGCCTTCTTCCTTTTTCACAGTTGTGAGGTGGTCAAAAAAAGACAAAAGCTTACCTCACTGATAGCTGATTTGAATAGCCCCTCATGCCACAGATGAAACAAAACTGTTTTGATTTAAAATATTTGCATCTGATCTTTCCAGCTGTTGAGGAAACCCACTCTAACAAGTGGTTTCTTTGAAAACCTAAAGGCTTTCACAAAGACAGAATTAATAACTGATCTTAGGAGAATGCTGTTATTTATGCTTAAAAGTGTCCTATATAATTTTAACTTGGATAGAAAGCTCTAGTGCAGAGAGGTCAATTTAAAAACTATTATGGTTCTGAAATAACACTGTTCATCTAAGGTGCTTTCATTGATGAGGATGGATTTAGAATTGATTTGGATAAATCACCAATGTTTTCTTCTGCAGGCAAGGCCTCAAAAGGATTATTTACCAGTGGAAAGCTTGACTTTGCAAGGTGCTTATTCTACTTTCACTCTGTTTTAGGAAGCTTAATATAGGCAAATATATATGGGGGCATATATTGGCCCTTTGAGAAAGAACAAACTTGTGGTAACAGTCTGGATATTGCAAAGATGGAATGCCAATCAAATTGCTTTCCTTAAAAAAAAAATTCAAGAGGCCAAGAGGGCAAAGGTCTCTCAGTGCAAAATTACACCAGTGACAACTGTCATATCTGAGAAGACACATATTTCCTGGACACCTGGTCACTTACCTTATTAAGCAATGTGCATGTAGGGGCTCACTGCTTTATATATAAATCTGCATTTCACTGGAAACTCACTCATTTGGCTGCTTGACTGTCAATAGAGCTTATAAATTTAATTGTCTCTTCTCAGCATAGTCCAAATTTGCACCCACTATTCTGCCTTCTGTTTCACTTTGTGTCAGGTCAAATGTTAATTAGTTTGTTAGTTCTTCAGAGAAGCACTGCAGAAACAGAGGTTAGATGAAGGTGAAGAAGCCATTCACTGCAAACATTTGTCAGGCATCCATTAGGAGTGCTGAAGAGAGTATCAAACTGCAGGTCAGCAAGGGAGCTGAGGTCCAGATTTTCTAAGCCTGAATCATAGCTCTGTTGTTGATTTCTTGTGTAACCGTTGACAAGGTGCCATTTGTTCAGTTTCCAAAAATGACTATTCCTTTTCAGTGTCTTTCTGTCACATTAACTCTAAGGATGAACAGGGTCTGATATTACCAAATCAGAAAGCAGAAAAAACCCAAAACAGTATCTCACTTGAATTTTTGCTCTCTTGCATAAATCCTTATCACATAAATTATTCTACTTCAGCCATTGGACAATATACTATAAACAAACCTACCCTAGAGAGTGAAAATTTTCAGAATCAAATCCAAATCATACTTCATGCAAGTAATACTGTAGTACAGGCAAATGCCTATAGCACACGCTCCTTGCAGTTAGAGTCAGTTTACATTTACTGAAATGTTTCACCATGAGTACCACAACTGGAAAACTCTATCCTTTCATTTCCCTAACTTTGATTTTACAGGAACAGTGCCAGTTCACTTAACCTTTATGGATGGAATATTTCTAGCACGTGGCTAAAACATACCCATGAATAAATCTGAAAACCTTGCAAATGATAGAGTTTTCCACAGATTACAACGTTTCTGTTTAGCTATAATTATTTCTGAGAATAGGGATTCTTCTTTGGTTAATGAACACCATCTGCTAACCAGACAGGCACTAATATGGAAAGATCTGTAAATCATCCGTTGCACAATCTTCAATGAATATGCAGATTTTAGTCAGAGGAAAGCAAAACCACCAAATATATGTTTCCTAAGTTTTCTGTTTGTTTTCTGATTTCCTAGCAACTAACACCAGAGTAGGTAGTAATTTTCAGCATTTTTCAAGGGAATTCCAGGACCTTTACACTACTAAAAGTGTATCATCCCTTTCTTATTTTTTTTTCTCTGTTTAACTGCAGGGCTGAAATGTCAAAAATTTCTGCAAGGAGGTTGGCACAAACTGGTCATATGCTGTATGCAGTTCAGCTGCAAGAAACTTTTCCACAGTGCAGCTGTCTGCATTTCACAGCACACAGCAAGACCATGTATTTCTGTGCTGAGAAAATCTTCTAAAGGTGTTTCCCTAGGAGCAGAATGGCTTGGTATTATTCACTATTCTTTCAGTGAGAGCTGAAGTAATGCTGCACTTTACAGGTTCTGCTTCTGCATTTTTATTTATCCCTAAAGACCAAAATTTTTTACTTTGTTGCTATAAACAGCACAAATTCCATTTATTTGAATAGAATCAAACTTTTATTTGATGTTTGCAGACAAATACAGACATTATGTAACTAATTATTCATGTAACTTTGTAATCAAAGGTTTGTAAGCATTTCAAAAAGTTCATTATTTGAGTTTTCTCTTTTGGGTGTTGTAATACAGACAGTGAGTTTAAATTTGGAAGATTTGTTTTAATCTCTTAAGTATTTATGTAAATATATTTTAAAAATCAACTAGCATCTATATTTTCAAAAAAGCACAACAGAATTGATTCTTACCTCATCCTTATAAAGAGCAGAAACGTCCTGCACAGACTTCCTGGCAGTTGGCCAGAGAGTTCAGAGATAGTGCTTCTGCTCTGATGTGGAGGTTTCTAGTGGCATATGCTGGTCAGTCAAAAAAATTCTGGTGTGAAGTTCATATATTTGCAAAGATCAGTGAGTTCTTTTTTCATCTATTAGTCAGTGAATGCTCAGGCATAAACTCAAGTAATTCTGGTCTGTTTGCAAACAACTTATAAGAAATGAATCTTAGAGACCTAAACTTTACCTCCATTTTACTGGTGCAGTTAAAAAGTATCACTCAATGTAAAATAAAAAATAAAAAAAAAAAAAAAAAAAGCCTTTTCTGGGGACATTTTTAGTTGGAAGAAAAGAAACTGAACATTAAAAACAGTTTGACCTTCTTACTCATGTGCTCCCAGAGAATGTTGATCAAGCTCAGAGGAAATATAAACCTCTCTGGAGAGGGAGTGTGAGTAATCTGAATGCTACCTGCAAGGGTTGCATTGAAGAAAGGTCTGTGCCCCAAAGAAGAGCACACAAGCTTTCCACTCCTCTGAGCCATTTCGGGTTTAAATAAAAAACATCTTTTGTGCCTATCAGGAAACTCTCAGTTGGAGAAGCTGAGTCATAACTGCCTGTTAAGTTTTAAAATGTTCCCAGCTTTCTTCAGGCTGAGATAAATAGCAATTGGCTTTGTTCTCTCCTGCTGAAACTCCCCTGCTCCCTGTTCCCACCCCCTCAGGAGCCGAGACATTAAGTCTGTTTGTTGAGAAATCTTTCTGTTTCCCAAGCTGGAGAAGCAGCTTTTTCCTCCTGAGGTCTGTCCTTAGTGGCTGTGTAATTCTGGCTGCTAAGGGGAAAGAAAGTCTGCCAAGTCCAGTGTAAGGCTTCCCCGAAGACGACACCTTTTATTCTCCAGCTGTAAAACCTCAACAACCTGGTTTCTGTGGAGGAAGAACAGGCCATCTTCCAATGGCACTGGGGAAAAAAGGGGATGGTGGTTTACACTGAAGCTTTCTTCCTCTCCATCCCACTGATGAAATGTTCATGGATATCAAAGTTTCAGGGGCTTAAGATTTACCTGTGCTGGCAGCCTTGGGGAAGGAAGTGTACTGCCTTTTTCTCCACAGGGATTGAAGGCAAGATTGGTTTAAAGTACACTTAAAGGCTTCATTAGCTCCTAGACTGAGATGCCCAGTAGCCTGACAGTGTAGCTTTGTGACTGCAGGGCAAGCCACCTCCAGCTGCATCATGTGCAGAAGGGTGGGGGAAAGGGAGAAGAGCTACCCCTGTGCCAATTCACCTGTGAATCAACTTCAGCTATGTAAAGGTTTACCTGGATTAGTGGGAATTCTTTTGTTTAAAAGGTGTTTTTCTGGTGGGTACTGTGTGATGGACTGCAAGATCGGTGTAACATAGCTGGCATGGCCTCACATCTGTATTTAGATGTCTCTTTTTGTAGCTTAAGACAGATTCTTATAGCTTTGCTGCCTTTCAGACCTGCTGCTCTTTCCCCTCAGAGATTTGTGTTTTGCGGTCCTAGAAGTCCTAAAGGCAACTACGAGGAAGCCAAAGTCAGGTTTTCTGTGTGAAGCTGAAAGACCCCATGGTAGAGATGACAGTAAATGCTTCTGGGACTTAGCAGCCACAAGTTTGGCATGAAAGGTGTAAAGGAAAATATTTGCACTTAATTGAAGATCTTGATCTACAGCTTCCTGGAAAAAAAAAGGTGTAAAGCAGAGGAATAGCCAGACACCTTGTTCAAATTGCAAATTATTCTTAGATTTAATAGAGATTACATGAGTTTTACACATCCGTGTGGATATGTTGAGCAGATCAAAGGGGTAGTTTATTTGGTTTATGTCATAAAATATCTCCTATAAATAAAGGCTCTGATACAGATGCTATTTATCACTTCTGACATACCACAGTATTTGCTTCTGGGAATTTAGAGCTCATGGTTTTTTAGATGGTTTTATTAAGTATTTTGGGGCTTTGCTATGTGACAGAACCTCTCCTCTGGAGATGAAGCCAAAGAGATTGATGGAGTGTGGGCATTACAAAGCTCAAGTGACCCTATAAATTCTCTGTAAGCATAAGATTAGTGTCTAAATGAAACACTTGGGGGGGCTTGTAATGTAAAGAGCAAAAAAAAAAAAATGCTGCTGGAAGGCAGAGTGGCACACACAAAATCAGATCAAACACAGAATCCTTTTGCTTTCTGCATGTGACAGATACATAGCCACCCTACTGGCTTCTCTAAAGGTAAGGTTTCACTATGAATGTAGCTGATCTAAATCTGCCCTGAAACTGGGAGGGCTGCTGTGCCTTCCTACCCTGTTTATGCCTGAACTTGGGGACTGAGTCAGGAATAGCATCTTCCCAGGATTTCGTTAAAGACAGGCTAGTGCTACACTTACCACATCTCCATAAAGCAGTGATAAAATGAGTCTCAGATGTTCAGCTGCTTTGTCCTGTTAAACCCGGGCCTGCATTTCATCCATTGTTTTGCTACTGGTTCTTTTTCAATCTAGCTCATACTATGTAAGAACTTAGTCACCCCAGGGTCTGGGGAGTGGTGTTAGGACAATACTTTCTCATCTGAAAAGAAAATACATGATTTTTCAAACATTGCTTGTTTTACAATTGCAGTATTACAACTGAATAAAAAAAAAAAAGAACATAAACTCACTAAGTGTCAGAAAGCTGGTTTATCCACTGTGACCTGGAAGCTTGTAATCGTGCTCAGTAGGCTGAGGCAAATTGCATTGTCTTTAATTTTATGATTTCTAAAGCAGTGGGAAATAGCAATTTTACAACAATAGAAAGACCTCCCTGTGATAACTTGGCTCGTGCATTTTTTGAAGTCAGTAAGAGCTGAGGATGGATCTGATTTAGCTTTCTAGAACTGATAAAGTTAGAAGCCAATACAAAAAATGTCATCTTTTTTTCTCTATGTCTGAGTTTGTTCAGCAGTCAGAGCACATGCTGAGGTTTGGTACAAAACGTACCAAAACAGGAGGTGAAGTACTTCCTGCACAGGCAGTGCAAACAGCTCCAGTCTGCCATTCTCTTCCCGGGTTCCCTGGGGCAGAGCAGACCCTCCAGCCCAGTGTACACATTTGTCTATGAAACGGGTGCTACTGCCTGTCCTTATCACAGAGCTGTCGGTGAGTTTTTCCAGAGCTCCTCACTGACAGGCTGCTTTGCTTTGTTGTCAGGTTGTGGAGGAGAACTCTCTGGCCCTTCTGGTTCATTTCACAGCCCTGGCTACCCCAGCAGATACCCAAGCAATAGGGAATGCATCTGGTACATCCACACAGCACCTGGTAGCAGCATTCAACTCACCATTCAGGAATTCGACATTGAATATCACCCAAACTGCAGCTATGATGTTTTGGAGGTAAGAGCATTAGATTTACTCCTCTAAAATACACAAGTTGTATTCATTTCTGTCTGGAACAGATAATCCCAAGAACTGCAGACGCAGAACAAACAATTCTACCACAGTTTCCCATTTCTGCTGTGGTTACATTTATGTTCAACAGGTATTGTCACAGAAACCACAATGTTCTTATTATTTTTTGCTTTTATGTCTTTAGTGAATATACCTCAATCAATTATGATGGCAGGCACTGTATGCTTCCTAACAAGAGACAAAACTGCTTTGAAAAACTTAGACTTAAAAATCCCACCTTTTAAAAAGAACTAAGTGTAGGGTGCTGTACCACGAGGATAATTTCTTGGTGCAAAGGAAGATGATGGATCACTGCAGGGATAACTCAGGTGAGGCCTTGTGCAGGGCCTTCTAAGGATGTGGGGAGATGTATAACCCTGAGTGATGAAAATTATGAACAATTTTTGCACTCAGAAAAAAAAATAAAAGAGGCACTATCCTAGTCATCTTAGGGTGGTGGGTAAAGGAGAAAAGAGGCCTCTCTAAGGATGTACAGACCTTTAAGAGACCCATAAGACTAGATGCCCCTGTTATATATGACATCTTTTTGCTCATGTTGGTAAACAACCAAGTGACCAATCTCAGCTAACAGAGTTGAATAGACTTCCAGTTCAGGAAGAAGGAACAGGAAATAATTTCAGGAAGAACTTGTTTAGAATTATAGACTTTCTCAACTGCTCTCACTGGAGACATTTTAGATCACTAATCAAGGTACACTTGGGACTTTTTGTCGATGTTATAACATGGGTGACGTTTTAATGTTTTTGTAATGAACCCAAAAGATTGATTAAGAGAACTTGTAACACTCTGCTGCAGTCTTTCTTCTCCTCTTCTCCTGGGTGATGTGATACAGCATACAGTCAGACAAATTTCTGTCCAGCACCCACACCTCTGCACTGCTGCCCATTCCCACATTAGTAGCTTTTATTTCTCCAGGCTATGTTACTTAGTGCACACTAATCAGCAATATTATTGGAAATTTAACCCACATACTAAAGCAGCTCCTAAATATATAGTAGATAGATAGATAGATAGATAGATAAGAATTTGTATGAGTAGAAGAGATATGCAACTTAAATCCAGTTTTCTGGCTCTGAAACAGGCTTCTCTAGCTTATCAATGCAGTGGAAGTCTTGAACAAATGGACACTGTGCTTTGAGTATCCCATTGACTTTGGGACTTCTGTAGGATCTGGGTGTAAGGAAGTTGTTCTGTGAATTCTCCATCAGTAGCATTGGCAAGTATGCCTGTATGTCACATTGCTGGCACCAGAGACTGTAAGTAGGTGACCTGTACTGGCTGGTTTGGGTGTTGATGAGGTCTGTTTTATTGCATCTTCCTTGTTCTTTGTGCCCAGAATTACTAGACTGAAGTTAACCTGCCTATAAACTTCAGTTATGCCTCTGTTGTCCAGAGGAATCCATTAAACAGCCTCCAAATCTAAATTTGCTGTGGATGACCATCTCTTGAGAAGTCTAAGGACAATACCTCCATCTGCAGATGGTTGCTCAGGAGCTATCATGATTCAGCAAGAGTACAGATGACTGGCAACCATTTGTTTGGGAACTTTTTTTTGACTGGGAAGGTAGCTGGCCTAAAAACAATGGAGTGGGTTGCCAGACACCAATTGCCTAAAGACACTGTTTAACAGGATCCTGCAGTTTGCTGCTCTGTGTTCCTGAGCAAGGTATTCACCTTAGGTTTTGGGTTTCCTTTCTTTGCCATTTGCAGCTTAGTTTCTGTGTTTTGCTTCTTTCCAACAATACTGATTCATCTGTGCAGATGTTCACCTTGTTGCTTGAACTCCCCTGCCTTCCTGCCCTCAGAACTGACATGCTCCAAGTTACTTGTCTCCTGACCTTGGTTCATCCAGTTCCCAACCCCTGTCTCTGACCTGCTGGCAGATAACATAACATAAATCAACCTACAGGGGAAAATTGGTTCACGTCTTAGTGCATGATCGAAGGTCCTGCCTGGCAGCACAGAGCTTCCCCTGCCAAACTGCAGGCACTTGGTGGAGCTTTATGTAGCTTTCCACATACATATTTTCTTCCTTTTGTTATAAAATTCATTCATAGCATGATTGACATAGTCTGCACAGAACAAGTGATGACTCAGATTTAGTGGGGAAAAGAAACCCCATGGTTAGCCATTTTCAGAAGCTGCTTTATCTTGTCGTCTTCTTTCCTGTCGTTGATGTATGTCCAAGCTGAAAACCACAGACACATTTAGGTTTGCTGCAAACTGTTAAAAAAATGAGGTTCCTGGTGTGCTTTTGATACAGCGTGTTTCAGTGATCACTAAGGTTCCAAAGGTCTCTCATATTATCTTCCCAAAAGTATCCTGTCTAAGTATTCTTTGGGATTTGAAGTCTGATTTTTCTTGTGATTATTCTCCTGATTTCGCATTTTCTTTATCTCTGAGTAGTAAGTTCTGCTGCTTCCTGCTTTCTTGCATGTCAAACAACTTTCCAGTTTTAATAGGAAGTCAAAATCGGTACTAAAGCAGCTCTGCACTCTGCTGTCCCTCCATGTCCCATTAAGTCTGCTACCTGAAATAAGCTGTCTTGTAATAAATATTTCCCAGTAATCACAAAACTTTCTCTCCTGGATGCATTTAGCTTTTGCTTAGGAACACCCTCATCCCTTTGACCTGGCAGCAAATTTAGGAACATTCTAAGACATATTTCCCATTGCAACACCTTTGCTGCTAACTTCATTTTTATACCATAGTTTCTTGAATATTTCACTCTTGCACATTTGTCTGAAGGATACTTGTTCTTGTAAAAAGCAGCGTCTCCCTTCCCTTTGCTTTGACAATGCCTCTTAAACAAGCTGTCATTTCCATGTCAGTATCCCAGGACTGCCCGTATGTTTCACCACAGCTGTGCAATGATAGTGACATTATTTTTTTTTTAAATGTGAAATCCTCAGGCTATCCCCATGGCTCAAGTGTTTGACACATTCTCCTTTAAGCTTTCTCCCTGTTTGTTTTATGTCACTGTTGCAGTCTGTCTTTTTTTCTTCCCCATCAAATTATATTCCTTTTATAAACATCCAGAAGCAAATTTAAATTGTTCTTAAAGATGTTTTCTAGAAATTTTTCAGGGAAATAGAGGACATTATTTTGGACACAATGAAAGAGTTGAAGTAATTTTTGAATGGCTTCAATTGAAAATACATTTGTAGAGGAAAATTACCATGTCGGCTTTGAATAAATTATGACACATAAATTATGACATCTTCTTCTTAGTATGGACCAGATTTTTATAAACTATAAATATATTCTGCCTCAGCAAGATGCAGCTCTGAGATAAAAAGGAAGGAAGGCTGTCAATTTATTGCACTTCCGAGTCTATTAGATGCTCTGGTCTTCTCATTTAAATATAAAGAAACATCAGGTATTACCACAGTTCTCAATTCTCTGTCAAAGCCAGGCTCTCTCTTTGCTGGAAATTATATCTGAGCAGAGATCAGTGTTATTCCCAGAAAATCTGTGTCATGAGGGTGACCAACCACATAAAAACAGCTTTCTGTTGCTCATGACTCTGGAATGCTGACTGTTGACATTAAATGGAGCTAACGGGGCAGAAGCAAATGATAAAAACAGATTAAAACCATGGGCTTTATGGCAGTGTCCTGCAGCCCTGCTATGCCATCCAATACCACTTTATCTCTGGATCAGGTACTCTGGTCAGACTAGATTTTTTTTGTGTTTTTTTTCAGCTCAGACATCCTATCACTCTTTATGAACCACACCCTTGAATTCATTCTTTCCGTCCATTCTCTTTTCCCTCTTCTTTTTTCATGTGGTAACTATTGGTTTTTCTCTTTGTAGCCAAATATAATATTTTATTGTTTTTTGTCATGGAAACACTCAAACTTGTTTTTGTTTAAGCCCTTATGAAAGCATCTGATTAATTGAACTGGCCTAAAGGAGAAAAGAAAATACCCTCCTAACTATAAAGAGCATGCCTCTGACTGCTTTTTATTTTGAAACAGAAGCTGTTGCCGAACAGTTCACAATGTAAAGGAGACCCACAAACTTCAGATTTCCATCAATACTTCTTCCCCATCCTTAATTCTTTCCCAACAGGTCAATTCAAAGTGTTCAGCTTGGGCCAAGTTAATTTCTGAGGTAATGCTGCAGAAATCAGCAGGGTTTATGTCAGAGCTGGGTTTGGTTCTCTTGCCTGTGGTGTGCAGACAGCCCCAGGGAGCACCAAGGATGATGTGAGAGGCTGCTCCATGAGACTTATTAGATGCATATTAGAAACTCCTGCTGTTTCCTCTGCCACATAGCTTCCCAAGGCTGGTTTGGATGATTAAGAGCATGTGTTCCTGCTAGCTCTCATGCTGTGGCTCTGACTCAGGGAATGTACCACAAACACATTTTAAAATTCACATTTTGAACAGACTTCTGACGAATGCAGCTGTCACTGGGCCTCACAAGCAGCCAAGCAGTACGATTTTTCTGAAGATGCTGAGCTTCCAGTGGACAAACAGGCTTCTTCCCCAGACCCTGACAGCTTCATTACAGATTCCGAATCGGAGCTGTGATTTCATCCACAGTGACTTCTTTTGAATGCCTTGAGACGATCAATTGGACAGAGGAACCATTATCCATTCAAGTCATGCAGCCTCCCTGCAGAATGCAAAAAAAGTGCTGTCTCGATCAAAATAAAAATGTTTAAGCTATTAAGCCTGTGTTATCAGCCACCAAAGCAAAATACTGTCTTTTGAACATCTAACAGAGTAGGATGTTTATAGAAAAATTAATTCCTTATTTCTTCTAGGGATGCAAGCCTCAGTTCCTGAGGTCCCACATTAACCTGGAGTCACTGATTTTTTTTTCTAGTTAAAACCAAATTCTTTCTCTTATATCTCTAACATCAGAGCAGTGTCAGGCCCTGTGAGCAGCTGGTGAGCACACAATTAATCAAATTATGTAACAATGCAGTACACTTAGCCCTGGATGGGGGGCGGCTAGCTCAGCTCTTTGTTAGACTTGCTCAGATATTTAGCTTGGACAGAACCCAAACTTCTTCTGGGGTTAAAAAGTGTCTGACAGAGCTTATTAAAATATTGAGTTTCCCCTCATCTTGAAGTGATCATAGAAGAAAAGGACACATACAAAGCTGTTTCTAACAGAACTGTCACTTTCTGAGAAAGATGCATGGATTGCTTCTTTTAACTTTTTTGATGTTTACCAAACTATTAAATTTTGGAGTGGACTTGAGGTGCTACTGTTGGAAAATTCTGATGAGATTTGTTGCCTTATACTCCTAGTCTCTGCTTTGGGGTTTTTGTTTGTTTGCTTGTTTGTTTCTGTTGTTGCTTTGGGTTGGGTTTTTTGTTGTTAAACTTGCTGTTACCTAGTTAAGTTTTAGGATTTATTTATAATATATGCTTATAGAATTAAAATCTTTCTGTTACTAGCTCAGTTACTGAAAGCAGCACGTTCTTTTTTTGGTGTATCTGTTTTATAGTTTTCACATCCAAGGTTACTGCCAAACCGAGTTTTGCAGCTGCAGTCCTACCAGGGACATACCAGTGGAAGGTGGTAGACTGTTAGTATCGGGTGCTATTTCATTAGCATGCAGGAAGCCAAGAAAATTCAATCATGGAGGGCTCTAGGCACCAAAATGACATGCCAGTTGGAAATTGCACTGAGCACGAGTGTTTTCTTCAGCTTTGAGAGGGAAGACTAGGGAGGGTGAGCCAGTTCCACTAGTTATAAATGGGTTCAAACTAAAATCCTACATCCCTTCTGGAAAACAAGAAACAGGGTTAACAAGGCATCAGCACTGCCACTTAATTCACGTCACTTGGTTTAAAAATGCATTGTAAGTACATAATACTGCTGTGATGCTTAAGAGAGTGGTGGTTCTCTGGTTTATGACTGCCTGAGGCACACTCTTCTGAGCAGGAAATAATTACTCTTAAAAGCCAAAACCCATCTGTTTTGGCAAATATGTATGCTATATATCCTTGCTTCCAAAGAACATTATTAAAATGTAGTTTACTTGACCCAAATCCAGTAGTTTGGATATTTATGCTGCCCTTGAAGTAAATAAAGTTGCAATGTTTTTTTTGTTTTATCAGAAGGAATGATGAAATCTAGCCCCAATTTAAAAATCATCTTTAAGTATGCCTCTAAATATCCATGGTGCAAATCATCAGCACCGTTTCCTGCAAAAAGAAGCAGTTTGTTTGCACAAGCACACACAAAAAAATCTGGGTTTATATGCCCAGAGAAACAAGGTCCTAATTCTGGAGGGAAAGGGAAGAAGAATGTGGCCAAGTCCCCAAACAGAAAATTCTATTTAATGCAAGGATATTCTGAAATCATCTAGAATTTTAAACTTGGTTTGTACAGGTGGCTCAGATACCAAGTAAGCCCCCAGAGTGAATGACTCTATTAGCTGCTTTACATTTTAAAACTTTGAATCATTTTCAATAATTATAGATGGGGTTGTTTTTTTCCTCCTAAAAACTAAACAGTCCTCATATTTAGTTTAAACATGCCTCTGTGTGGCAGATGCTCTGTCTGGAAAACTTTGACAATATTTCTTCCATTTCTAGGTCTTTGGTGGCCCAGATTTCCTCTCTCCTAGGCTAGCCCAGCTGTGTGTTTCAAGATCAGCACAGAACCCACTGCGAGTCTCCACCACTGGCAATTCAGCCATTGTCCGTTTTGAGACAGATGCAGCAGTGGCAGGGAAAGGTTTTAATGCCTCCTGGCAGGAAAATCCGGCTGGTGAGTATACTGATTAATACCATGAGAAATTCAGGAAGTCTGAGAATTGAGGATCAGCCATGCAAGCATTTAAAGTAGTCAAACAGCACAGGACTGAAAGCTGAAAAAGAATTCGGGTGATACTGAATTTGGTAACACTAAGAGATGCTGAAAAATACACAGAGTTAAAAATTGTCTAATTAGCTGAAACCTAGGCGTGTTTATGTATTTTGTTTGGGTTTCTTCTCTACATAATTAATCAAGACATTCCTGAAATCAGCAAAGGACTTTTGCATGCTGCCAGTTCTTCCCACCCACTTACCCAGAGTCCTTTATTCACTGAATGTTCCTCTTGGTTTCAAAAGGTAAAGTGAAAAATATCTGAGAACATGGCTTAACTTGAAGAACTCAGTGGACTCCAAAAATATTTGGAGTGATTAGTAAATACTTGAACTCTATAAGGTTCATCCACCCACAATGTGATTAGTTGTTCATAGCCTTACTGGTAATCAGTAAAAGAAGAGATATGCTTAAAAGACTCAACCACGTCTCTACAGGGGAGTTCTTATAAAAAGGGCAATTATCAGAAAATAATTGCAATGAAAAGTGACGAGACGCAAAGTTTAATTCTCGCAGTTTTGCTTGATTAGGCACACTGATTCATTAATTTGTCAAGGTTTATACTTCTCCTCTCTCACAAGTTTTATGAGAAAAGCACAAGATCTTTTCTTAATAAAAGAAGTCTACAATAGTCCTTTGAATTAATCCCCTTCTGAGATCTGGCGGCTTATTTTTTCTACTTAGGCCCCCTGAAGCTTTCTCATTCCTTTACAACATCTTGCCTGTTTTACTCCAACCCCCCTCTAGCCTCTAAAATACCCACTCACCAGAATGCAATAACAGAATAGTTTTTTATCCTTCCAGCAGGCTGCCTCTATCTACAGCAATCCCAATGTCTTTCTTTTTCCCTCCTCCATCCCTTTTAAAGATATAAAAGTCCGTTTGTTTGTGTCAGTCCTGTTGAAAGCCCTGGTACTTCCCACACGGAATCTATCATTCCAGGCTATTTAGATATTCATGAGCACCAGATCTGTTCTGACCAAAAGTATCTGAGGGTGGAGTCCTCAGGAAACCCTCAACTTCATGGGTAGGGAAGAAGAAATGTGAGGTTTGCAATTGCTGCACTGCCCATGAGCAACAAGGAGCTCCCAGGTCTCTCAGTAAAGAAGTAATTTTCTCACCCTGTGCTCAGCTAGGCCTGGTATTGCTTTCTCAGTATGCCAGGTCTGTGGCATTCATATGAACAGTGTTTTGGATTGCTTTTACAGTATCTAGGATAGAGGAACACCAGAACTAATGTTTCAGCCTTTGTAACGTCTACTACCAGCTTGGGGCTACATTACTCAGAGCAGAGTTGTTGCATATTCAACTATAATGATAATGTTATCCTGATAGGATATTCCATTGATCCTTTCCTGATAGGAATTTCCATTGATTTTTGTTGCAGCCAGGACACTTCAACAGTTGTAGCATTCATCTTACAAAAGCTTAATGTAGGAAATATAAAGAAGGAGGTGTTCTTAGTTTAAAAATAGAGGTGGATTCTCATTAAGCATAAAAGAGAAGAGCTTGTGATTAAAACTAATTGTGTCTTTTTCAGGCTGTGGTGGTATTTTCCAAGCTACGAGTGGGGAAATCCATTCTCCAAACTATCCTCAACCTTATAATAACAACACAGATTGTTCCTGGGTCATCCAAGTTGACCACAGCCACAGAGTCCTATTGAATTTCACAGATTTTGACATTGAAAATCACCATTCGTGTAACTATGACAATGTTGAGGTAAGTAACAACAGAAATTTCAAAAGTTTCCTTAATTAGTCTGGTGAAATGCTTGCAAAATATCCTCATACATAGATGACTGTTATGACAACACCCTTTCCCATTTATAGTGCAGTTTACCACAGCTTGGTCAAAGCCATGGGAGGAACTGCTGACATATATTGCAGATTGCCCACACTGCCACAAACTCAGGAGAGAGGGAGTCTACATGCAGAGGGAATTGTTGCTGGCTGATTTTCTTTATGCATGCACTGTGTATTCAGGTGCTCCTCAGCTGTCTGTTTAATTGCTTCATTAGACCCGCTGCTCTCTTTAAAGCTTCTCGTTGCTGGTGGTTTGTGAACTTTTGCTGATGTCACAGAAATTCAAATTGCTGCTCCATCAGTGCACAACAGCGAAAAACTCTCCAAGTCTCCACTTGGCCTTTTGGGAGCAGGGACATGAAATCCTGACCCTCGATGTCAGATTGCACTTCACTCAGTACAAAGGCATGTGTGATCAGTTCTAGTCAGATAAAGCACAGTGGCTGTAGCCCAAAATCCAGCTTTCCTCTCCTTGATAAACTGTCATTCACAAAGAACTCAATTTGGCAGGAACTGAGACTCTTTTGAAAACAGCATCAGTTTTAACAACATTGCCTCGTAAAGCTTTTTTGTACTGAACTAGAAAAAAAGGAAATGTGCCCCCATTTTGCTGAGCAGAACTGAAGATTTCATTTGGCCACAAAGCGTCTTTGTACAGTGACTGTTCCTTTTTTTTTTTCCTGGTTATGAAGCATAAGGAAATATGGTTATGTCTGGTTATTTAAATTATTAACTACATCAGGGGACCATTTAAAAGGAGCTTTCAAATCTTCTGGGCTATGACAAAGGAATAGAAAGTCAAAGTGCCTGACAGAAACACTGGCTGAGATGGTAGTACTTATATTAATGCAAATAAACTGTTCACAAATTCAGGGCTAAATTCTGAAAAGGCCTGATATACAAGTTTCTCTTCTAGACCTGATGCCAAGGGACGTTTGCACGTATCTAAACACTTTGTGGAGTACCTGGTTCCATGATCTCCTTGCAGCTACAGGCACAAGTCTCCCATTACCTTGGGAGACTTATCAGTGGCTGGATACAACACTGAGTTGTGAATCATTGAAAAGAATAATTCCCTCAGAGGGCAGAGGAGATGGCTGTGCCAGAGCTCTTTGCCTGAACGGAGTCTGCAGACCGTGTGCAGTGACACCCCTTCTCCTCCAAAGCTATAGGCATATCTGTTGTTCGCTTCTGCTTTTTGGTTTTTTGGGGGTGGTGAAGAAGGAAGTTGCCCGTCAGCCCCAGCTGTGCAAACACAACTGGAGATTCAAATTTGATGCAGACATCAATCACTGCCCACCAAGTGGCATGTGGTTTGAAAATTGATGAGGGGGAATGCTGGTTTGAAGCCAAGAGATAATGAAGGGATCTGAGGCTTTGGTGCATGAGGTAGAGTTTTTCAGTGCTCATGTAGGGGAACCAGCAGAGTAAGAAAGGAGTAAATGAGTTTTCTTTCACTCCTGGTATGCCAATAATAGGAGAATCACTTGTTACCAACACCTACATGTGATTTGTGTTCACCTCGTTGCAAGACTTGCTATATGCCTCACCCATGGGAGAACAGAGTGAGGGGACAGAGAGTAGCTGGGAAATACAAGTAGATGTCTGACTGTGACTGGTTTAGGAATTGCATTCCAAAAGCTGTGTAAATGGAAAATACAGGCATCTAAGGAAGCAGGTGGGTTGTTTTTCTCTCCCTAATATAGGAACAACTACCATGTGTGCGTAGCACAGTGGTTCCACCCTTTTCTGTTTCTTGAATTTTTACTTATCTGTATGGATTTTATTTGCTCTGTGAGTTCTCTTGGGGCTTCCCTCCACCCTTGAGTGTACCAACGGTCTTTTCCCTCACCCTCCCCCTTCTGGATACACTCATTTTTCCCTGCATTATGACTCAAATTTGTTTTTTTCAAATATTTCTACCATAAATTCCTTTGTATGGGCAACACATGAAAACGTATTTTTTTCCTGTCAGGTTTTCCATTGTACATGTGTTATGTGAGCAAAGTGGGAGGAGGGAAAATACTTGTGTCTGCTGCTTCTTGGCTATGCTGCAACTCCATAAAGCCAAGTGCATTTTTCAGTTCTGCTCAGTGATTTTAGATGTGAATCTGAGCACAGATCTAGGTTCAGCCAAATGTGTTCTGAGCCTACGATGGTAAATCATGGGATAACTGCCCTGAGCTCCCTCTAGAGCCAATGGAGGGAGTGCACAGAGAGCACATTTGTCATTTGTTTAGCTTTCTAAATTTAGTTGAGTCCTCTCTTTCTGCGCCTCAGTTTTGTATCTTATTTGTTCTCAGAACAGGTGACCATCTCTTCGTCTGCTGAATGAGGGTGTATAGCCTTTCTCTACTCTCAAGTGTAACTCAGTTATATTATGTACAAAGCATAAGATCTTTGAGAAGAGTTTTTGTTGTCGCTGTCACCATCCTTGAGTAAATTTTTAGTTCCTCTCTGTGTACCTCGTCTGTGTGCTTCTATCTGGAGAGTGTGTCTCACAAAGAATTTGTTTATTTGAAGGAAAATGGAGGGAAAGACATTGTGAATGCACCACTTGCTGTGGTTTTGGACTGTGTTTAACCAGTAATGTATCAGATGCTATACCAGGAGCTCAGGTCAGCAAGAGTTTCAAGTATTTGGACACTAGATGAGGACATGGCTCAGAAGGCAGTGCTTGTAGCACAAGGTCCTGAAAAGGGGAGGGAGAAATAGTTGTTCTGTCCAGTGAGTTTGATGAAGTAAATGTTATTTTTCTTTCCTGTTTCAGTATAACAAGTAGTATGCAGGAATGTAGAAATGTAAGCTTCTGGGAGATAGAGAGGAGGTAGAACTTAATTTATTCCAGGTGCTGGCAAACAGGATCTTTCAAGAGAGAACAGTTAGAAATATGTGGAGTTTTTTTGGCTCAGAAGACAAAAATTGACATCTTTTTGTCATGTGTTTGTGCAAAATTCAGGACACATTTAAAGAAGAAGTCAATGAGTCACTCAGTTATGTTCACTGCAGAAAGGGAATTGCTGCTATGCACAATGCAACTGAAAACTTGGCTTTTAAGTAAGCAGATGCATCGGTTTTCCTTACTCATGTAGCCACAAAAATGCATTTCTCAGATGTTTTTAAAATAACTTTAGGAAACTGCAGAGACACAACTCTTTCCTGAACCAGTGTGTGAATATTGTGGTTTCTGATCTAACTTCAAGCCTGAAATCCTCCTGGTTTTATCCTCAGCTGGGCAGAGGCACACAGATCAATCAAAGCCAGCATTTTACCAGGACCAGTCAGGCCCTCTCTCTATGCTCTGTTGATGCAATGCTTCTTCTCAGTTCTAGCATTCAGATAAAATCCTCTCACTACTGTCTAGGGAAAGACATTGCCTTAATTCCTAAGGGTTATTTCGCACCCCCCCCC